>OY731408.1:9335719-9735729 GCA_963425845.1 Sphenostylis stenocarpa
TAGTGTATGCGTTGCCTCTGATCACTTACTGCAAATTGAGATAAGTTCCTTTGCAACTGCAAACAACTTCAGCTACTCTCTTAAATGTAATGGTTATCCAAAAAAAGCTGAAAGACTGTGATTGGAAATCATATGTGAAGGTAATCGAGTATCACAGTAACAACTCTCTCCCTCTCTCTCTGCCTTTACCATCTCTGACACATGGAGCAGAACTGCAGTAATTCACAAAAAGACAAAATTGACTATTCCAAGTAGATGAAGGGTCTGGTTTCTCTCATTCCTTTTAGTATGCAATAGTTGATTCGAAAATCTTGTACTCTCTCCTTGGAAAAATATTCCCTCTTCTCTGTATTCGGTTCATTTCTCAAACAACATGTTCAAGCGCACCAAATCTGGGAGGAGGAAGTTCAGCAAAGGGGAATCCTCAGCTGTTGTTCAAGAAACATCAGGAGGAGGGCGCATTGAAACCTAGTTCAATGGGAACCAAGAAAAGATGGAATTATTCATTCACGAAATAAGCAGAAAACAGATTAATATTCCCAAGGTTCTGAAATTCTCGTGGTTGGATGATGAAGGGTTCAGAGGTGTTCGGAAGCTGCTGCAACACCAGAAACTTCAGAAGTTCCTTGAGCTCAATGGTAGAATCTATCCTGATATTATCAAAGTTTTCTTTACTAATCTGTCATTTGAAGGTTCTACACTCAAAACTCAAGTTAAAGGAGTGGAAATTGAGATTACTCCCACTATATGGAAAAATGTTGCTGGACTCAAGGATGAAGGAGTAAAAGTCACTAAAGGATATACCTCTGATGTAGAAGAATTCAACAAAGTCCAATACTTTCGTTCTTGTTTGAGAAATAAGCGTGACTCTGTGAGTTCCTTCAACACTGGAAAGCTTATGCAGTACTGAATGAAGGTGACTTGGTACTGATGTACTGTATCCACCATAGAATCAGAGTAAACTGGGTATTTGTCATCAAGGATCATATGATCAAAGCTAAAAGGCTAAGTGATTTTAGGTATCCCTATGCAATCTTAATTTCTAAATTTCTAACTCATTTTGGTGTTGACTTAGAAGGAGAATTGGCTGAAACCGTTCGCCCCACAAATGAGATTAACAACTACATCCTTCATAAAATGGGATTCATTAAGATTGATGGTGATTGGATTTCAAAAGAAGAAGTTGGGAGAGAAGAAGAAGTAGAAGAAGAAGAAGAAGAGGAAGAAGATGAGAATACTGGTGCTCCAAGTGCTGTTGAAGCAAGACAAACAGACCCTATGGAAGATGTTATGGAAGAGCAGTCTCCATTGGAAATGATTCCTTATGTGGCACAACCTGACCGTGGCACGCCTCTCTCACAGTTTGAAAGGACTATGCTGCATCAGATGAATGAAATGCAAACAAATCAAAGAAGGCACATGAAGATGACATTTGCTCTGCAAGCTCGCCAGCATCGGCTTTATGAAGACTCCATTGCCAGATTTCAGCACATTGATAATCAACTGGAGGATATCTTCAACAGAATTGGAGACCTCCAATTCAATCAGAGTCCCTGGGATGGTGATGAGTGAAGTTTCCTTTTAAATGCTTTCGTTCACTTATTTCTTTTATTTTTTTTTGGGTACCTACATGGTACTTATGGACTATAATTAAACACTTTTTTATGAAGTCAAATAGGAGGAGAAGTATTTGCTTATAACTGACACTACACACACATCACAAAATCATATATGTCTCTGTTCTGTTATTTTTTGTGCAGGTGCAGTAGTTATTTGTCTCCATCAAATAGGGGGAGATTGAAGCACTTGTTGGATTCAATGAAGACATATATAGAGTTTATAGAGTTTATTTTGTGGGTGTGTAGGTAGATAAGTTATAGGTTTAGAATTTAATCTCTTGATAGTTTCAGTAGATCTTATGATAAGCGCTTATAGATGTTGCATTTCATAGAACTTATTTTACTGCATGAAAACCAATCTTTAAGCATTAAAAGAACAAACTGAGTTTTTCAATCTGTTAAAAAGAAATTTCAATCTGTTAAAATCACTTAAAATAGGAAATATATATATACAGTCAAAATTTTAATTTATTGAATCGCAGAATCAACAGGTTAAAATGTTCTTGATGGTTTTCCATATTAAAGGTTTCGCAATTTTAATCTGTTGAAATCAAGTTCAATTTGTTGAAACAGAGAGATCATTTTTTCATTCTAAGGTATCACATAATTTCAATCTGTTGAAATAGAGAGATCATTTTTCATTCTAAGGTATCACAAAATTTCAATCTGTTGAAATAAGTTTTAATATGTTGAAACAAAGAGATCATTTTTCATTCTAAGGTATCACAGAATTTCAATCTGTTGAATTATATTTTAATCTGTTGAAACAGAGAGCTACCATTTTTCTTCTAACTGTTTCAATCCATTGAAAACTCGAATTAACCGATTGAATGAGTTTTAAATGAAATCAATCGATTGAAACGTCATTTCAAATCGATTGAATCTATCAGTCTCTCTCTTTTACTCTATAAATACAATTTTGATTTCTCTTTTGAATATACAATTTGGAAAACGATTGAAAGCAATCTTAGAGCTCTCATATTCGTGCCTTTCTCTAAGCATTCATAAACTTTTCATATCATAAGGCGTTTTGATCAAGATTGTTAAAAGATCATCAAGAGAGAAAGTTCTGAGTTAGGAAAATTGCTTCTGGACTTCTATATTGTTAAAGCTGCAGTCCAGGTTTATTCTTTTCATATACTTGTACAAAGTCTAATTGTGTATATTGGGTTTAAATCTACACTGGTTACAGTAACTGGGTTTGGTTACTGGGTGGTTATTCAAGAGTCTATCTTGTGGTGTTGTAAGGTAGTTCTTGGGGTAGATTGGTGTATATCTACTGGTTTGTATTTTCACTTGGAATTAGTGGAACTTGGCAGATTTGTCAAGAACTAGATGTAGCTCTTGGAAAGAGTGAACCAGTATAAACTCTTGTGTTGAATTTCTACTTTCATCTCTTTTCATTTCTTGTTTATATTCTTGCTTTGTTTAAAACCAAATCTTCCTAATAAAAGATTGGATAAAGATTAATCATTCTTCCACAAGAAAGGGTGTTTTTCAAAAAGGATTTCTAAAGTTCAATTCACCCCCCCTCTTGAACTCAACCATTAATTCTTACAGGCATTTCTAAAATTGCCTTAGTTTTGTCGGGGTCTACCTCTATCCCTTTTCTGCTGACGATAAAAGGGGAGCGCTCTCCCCTCCATTTCACACAGTTCTCCCACTTCTCCTTCTAGCATTTCTTAGAATTCATCTTTTAGAGCCCCTCCGAAGCATTTTTGGAGTTTTCTGAGAGTTCTTAGAGAGTTTTTATAGCGTTTCAAGAGAGAAAAAATCAACTTTGTAGAGCGAAGAACTGCCGAAATGCGTCCTAACTTTCAAAGAATTAATCAAAGCTTGCTCTGGAGGTTTCTTCAATCTCTCTCTCTCTCTCTTTTTTTATCGCTTTATTATTCATATGAGCATTAATTAGAGTCATGTAGTCGTTATCCTTTAATTCTGCAAATAAAAGGGTAAAAATGTCATTTTTAGTTTATTAACGAAAAAACTGGCCCATCATAGGGAACCCGAAAGGGGCATCGTAGGGAAGCTAATACCTTCCCTACACATAACTAACTCCCTTACCCAACTCTGGTTATAATGACCAAAGTTGGTTTTTCAAAAATCAACGCCTTCTTTTCCTTTTTTGATGTTTTCGGTAAAAACATCAGTGGCGACTCCATAAGAACCCCTTCAAAAATTTGCTTTTAGGTCCAGCCTGGTTATCGGACAACCTAGAAGCTCCCTTTCGAAAACCTCGCCTTTGGGTCCAGCCCGGTTATCTGACAACCTAAAGGCGTTGTAACATCACCCATATAATACGCGAAAACAAGAAGTCGGAACCATCGCGTCGCTCCGACCACCTCTTTTGACGGTGGCGACAGATGGTGACTCCACTGGGGAAGCCTAGAGAGTTGATCCCATTTAGTGATGGGCCGGTTTGATAAATAAACATAGAAATTTTGCTTTTACCCTACCTTGTTTTATAACATGTTTGTTTATTTGGCTTTAATAAATGTTGCTTGTTTTTTTTACGCAATTGTTTGAAATAAAAACTGTACACAAACCTTTGCACACAACAGTTCCCTCTATACCTAGGGGCAAGTGAGAAATCCATAGGGAGTGGGTGGCAGGTACGGTTTGCCGTAGTGAGGGCCATGTAGCCCACCGGTATGATCGGAAACCACCACTCAAGGTGATAACCTTCCTCTTTTGGTACAAAGACTGACTATGTTAGAATCGGACAACGGAATATTTGCGTTTATGGACAAAAACCAAGAAGGGGGGGTGAATTGGTTTCTTAACAAAAATTAAGGTTTTAAAAATTTTCCCAAATTTCACCGATTAAATTGCTGTGTAAAGTAAATAGAGCAAGGATAGAGTCTTACACAGATGATTTATACTGGTTCGGATCAAAAGACCCTACGTCCAATTGTTAATCACTCAAATAGAGGATTAATGCTGTCACTATAATCACGGTTATACAATCAGATTACAAATAAGAAGATAAAGTAAAGAATACACCTCTCTTGAGTCACACAAGAGATGAAGAACAACTTTCCCTAGAGATGGCACAACACACAATCCACCAAGAAAACCCATTTAGTGATTCTTATCGCTTCTAGCCCACACTAGGTTCCAAAAACCCCTTTTTCCTCCAACAAACAGTTCTCTGGCAGTCACAGCTCTCAACTTTTGTTTTGAAAAAGGTTGTTCAATTTGCAGAGAGCCTTAGAGAACCTTAAGTAGATGGATTAGGGTTTGGGAATTGGGAATTTTCGAAACCTGGTGAATTGGGAATAGGGTTTTCGAAACTTGGTCCAATTTTGAAATTCAAAACACATATCTGACTGAAATAATCGATTATCTTGAGTGTTAATCGATTATTACAGATCCAAATTCACTTGGAACCCATAACCACGCAGTTTAATCGATTAATAGGGTAATTAATCGATTAACAGCCCTTTTAATCGATTAACAAGGGCTTTAATCGATTATTCCAGAGAGCTGATACAAAAACTGGTTTTTCTCTTTGTAATAATCGATTATCCTACCATTTAATCGATTAATCCAGTATGTTTTTGATAAAAATGAGTTTTTGAAGCTTTGAAAGAGTAGACTATGTGCTGACTATCTTAGACTCTAATATTACAGACTCAAAATCATCAAAACAGAGTTATTACATAATATTTCAAGTTTTCAACTCTTTAAGTCCTTTGTTCTTGAATCATCATCAAAATCAACAAGCTTCATATTCATATATGTTCAACATTCATATCCTTGTATGTTTCAACAATCTCCCCCTTTTTTATGATGATCAAAATTTCCTTTAAAGCCCTGTGTAATCACTTGTTTTATCTGTCACACTAACAAAAACATTAAACATACCAGATAATATTTAAATTTAATAAACATAACATAAGAGGCTTTAAATAAATTTCTCCCCCTATTTTGATTATGATCAAAAAATTGAAAGCTCACCCTCAATAGATGCATAATTTATAAATAACTTCCCCTCAAACAAAGAAAAAATACAAATTTTATTTCATAAAGTAACGTCATTACAAACAAAGAGATATGTGGAAGAGATTAAAACTCTTCACTTGCATCGCTATTGAACTGAGCATCAAACCTATCCTCTAGGTTATAGACCCTACCATCTACATCGGAGATACGACGAATGATTTCCTCATGTCGTTCTTGAGAAATTGTGAATAATTCTTGCATTCTTTGATTCATATCAAAGAGCATATCTTCCATTGATTGTCGGGATGTAGGAGGGGCAGAAGATGTTCCAGCATTATGAACATGTTCAGAGGGAAACTCAGCAGCAGGAGGCATCTCTTCATCAGAATCTTCAGCATTTTTAGCCATGTTGGGAACGTCGTCTTTTGTAGTTCTTACCTTTTGTTCCATTTGAAGTTGAGTTAGCGTACTATCAAGCATTCGGTTTGAATTTGTAGTTCTTACCTTTTGTTCCCCTTCAACATTCACTCCTTTGTACTCTAAAATGCGAGAGATAAGAAGAGCATAGGGAATTTTAAAAGTAGGATGACGCTTAGCCTTCAGCATGGTCATTGTGACAAGGCTGCCCCAATCGATTGACTCATTATTCATGATTGCATGAATAATGCAAAGATCTATCGATGAGCATTGGGCATGGTTGGTTGCTTGGGGACATAAAATCCAGACAAGTAGATGTAGTAGCAGGCGTTCCTCCTTCTTTAATGGGCCGGCCAGAAGAAGACGCTCAATCTCCATGGAGGGGTTACGGAGAAAAGAACACTAAACCATAATTCTGTCAAAATCGTCTAACTCCACAAAAACATTAATAGCATCATCTCTTACATTAAAATGTGCAACATTTTCCCATATATCGTCATCAAGGATGATAGTCACACCCTTGACATGAGAAGTGGCTACTTGATCTCTAAATTTGAAACGAGAATAAAATACCCTAATTAAATCAGGGTAGTATGTACCTTGCATTTGGATAAAAGGGAGGACACCTTGAATTTCAAGAAGATTCAGAAAATTAAATCCCCTATTGATGAATTGATCACCAATAATGAATTTTGGAGTAATGATACCTCTTTCCTTCCAGAAGGTGAGAAACTCTTGTCTACCCTCATCATCTGAGATCCATCCTTCAACAGAATTTGGACGGGGATGAGAGGCAGGAGCAAATCTTCTTCTTGTGGGAATTTTAGCACGAGAAGATGAGGCCATTTTAGGATTAGAAGAAAAACAAGAGAGTTTTGAAAGACAAGTGAGGTTAGTAGAAGGCAAGAAGGCTTGAATGATGCTAGAATGCTTGGATTCAAGAGTTTGAGGTGTGGATAAGTGAAATGAAGGCTTCCTATATATAAACAACATGTACAACGGTCATAAACGGTCATTTGGGAGTGAAGAGGTGCCAAAAGAGCCGTTGAAAACGGATAGTTCATGAAAACTACCCAGTTTAATCGATTAAAGCTTCAAATAATCAATTAAACCAGCAACAGTCCTAGTTAATCGATTAAATCACCCTGTTAATCGATTAAATCAGTAGTTAATCGATTATTTCTTGAAATAATCGATTATTCTAGAGAGAAACTTCAGATTTTGGACATTTAGGTGCAGATAATCGATTATTGCTTCAAATAATCGATTATTCTAGAGAGATCATCAAATTTTTGAGGTTTAGACACATGATAATCTATTAATACCCTACATAATCGATTATAACATTACAAACATGCAAAAAATGATTAATTAAGTAGAGTTTAGGCTATTTCTAATATTCCTAAGTGTCTTCTAAGATCATAGAATCTATCTTTGGGAAGAGGTTTAGTAAAAATATCTGCTAATTGATGCTTTGTATCGACATATTCAATTTTACAATTTCCTTTGCTAATATGATCTCTTAAGAAGTGATGTCTAATCTCTATATGCTTAGTTCTAGAGTGCATTACTGGATTCTTAGTAAGATTTATTGCACTTGTATTATCACACATCAATGGAATATCACTTAGAAAGATACTATAGTCTTCTAATTATTGTTTCATCCATAAAATTTGAGCACAGCAATTACCAGCTGAAATATATTCAGCTTCAGTAGTGGATAAAGCAACACATGCTTGTTTCTTAGAATGTCAAGACACTAATGATGATCCTAACAAATGACATGTTCCACTAGTACTCTTTCTATCTATTTTACATCCACCATAATCAGCATCAGAATAACCTATTAAACTAGGAGAAGCTTCAGATGGATACCATAAACCAAAACATGTAGTTCCTTTTAAATATTTTAAAATTATTTTTACTGCAGTTAAATGAGATTCTTTTATACATGCTTGAAATCTAGCACACACACAAACAAAATGCATAATATCAGGTCTACTTGCAGTTAAGTATAACAGTGAACCTATCATACCTCTATACATAGATTGATTAATTTCCAAACCTGATTCATCCTTATCTAAATAGCATGAAGTTCCCATGGGTGTGTTAGCTTCCTTTGAAGTGTCCATTCCAAATTTCTTGAGAATCTCTTTGTAGTATTTGGTTTGAGAGACAAAAATGCCATCTTTAAGTTGTTTGATTTGAAGTCCAAGGAAGAATGTTAATTCTCCCATCATAGACATTTCAAATTCTCCCTGCATTATCTTAGCAAATTCTACACATAAAGAATTATCAGTTGATCCAAAAATGATATCATCAACATATACTTGAACTAATAAGATATGTTCTTTTACTTTCTTTATAAACAAATTAGAATCAATTTTTCCTCTAGAAAAATCATTTGAAGTTAGAAAACTACTTAATCTTTCATACCAAGACCTAGGAGCTTGTTTCAAATCATATAATGCTTTCTTCAATTTAAAAATATGATTTGGATAATTAAAATTTTCAAATCCAGGGGGTTGTTCCACATATACTTCTTCTTTGATAAACCCATTTAAGAATGCACTTTTAACATCCATTTGATATAATTTAAATTTCATCAATGATGCATAAGCAAGAAGTAGGCGTATAACCTCTAACCTGGCAACAAGAGCATAAGTTTCATCATAATCAATACCTTCCTCTTGACAGTAACCTTTGGCAACAAGTCTGGCTTTATTCTTTGTTATATTTCCATCTTCATCAAGTTTGTTTCTAAATACCCATTTTATTCCAATTACTTGATGTGATTCTTCTCTTCGAATTAATTCCCAGACTTGATTCCTTTCAAATTAATTAAGTTCTTCTTGCATTGTTATGCACCATTGGTTATCTTTAAGCGCTTCTTCAACACTTTTGGGTTCTATCTATGAAACAAAAGCTACAGACATACAGAAATTAGTCATATTTCTAGTTCTTACCCCTTTTGAGATATCACCAATAATATTGTCCATGGAAATTCCTCTTGGTGATTGCCATTCTTTTGCTAATTCAGTTGGTTGAGAAGGCTCATTCTGATTCAAATACAATTCTTTAAGAGCATCTCTTATGTACTCATCATCACCTGCAAGTTCTTTATTTGACTCAAGAGGATTTCCCCCAAGGTCTACAATTTCATCAAAAGTAACATGTACAGATTCTTTAACATTTAAAGTTCTTCTATTAAACACTCTATATGCTTTGCTAGTTAGTGAATAACCTAAGAAAATGCCCTCATCGGATTTTGAGTCAAATTTTCCTAAGTTGTCCTTTCCATTATTTAACACAAAGAATTTACATCCAAATATTTCCAAATGAGCAACATTAGGCTTTCTACCATTTAACAATTCATAAGGAGTTAATTTTATAATTGGCCTAATAAGCATCCTATTCAACACATAACATGCAGTACTTACAACATCAGCCCAAAAATATTTAGGAACATTTGATTCATTTAGCATTGTTTTAGCAAGTTCCTCTAGTGACCTATTTTTCCTTTCTACTACACCATTTTGTTGGGGAGTCCTAGGTGCAGAAAAATTATGCAAATTTCCATTTTCCTCACAATAATTTTCAAACCATTCATTTTGAAACTCTCCACCATGGTCACTTCTTAATACCTTAATTCTTAAGTCTTTTTCATTTTGAATTTGCTATGCAAACTTCCTAAAGACCTCAAAAGCTTCACTTTTTAATGTTAAGAAAAATGTCCAAGTATATCTAGAAAAGTCATCAACAATCACAAGAGCATAATAATTTCCACCTTCATCAACAAGAAGCACATCCTTTATCTCCAAAGTATTTGCACCACCAATATTTCCAATTCCAAGTATCTTTCCTTTGTTGTTGTCCCCATAGGTTACATACCCTTATTCTTTAGCTTTGAAACTTACAAATTTCGTTTTGTCACTAGTCATATGTTTTGAGCATCCACTATCAAGATACCACATAGACTTCTTGGATTTGGAAGTTTCCTACAAAACAAGAACATAGTAAACTTAGGTCCCCATAACTTTTGGGTCCTTGGGGTTAGAGATAAACAAATCATTTCACTATAGGAACCCAGACATATTTTCCTTTAGGAACACCAAAATGCTTAATTTTACATCTATTTGAGGTATGATCATGTTTCATACAATAAAAGCATGCATTAGGCTATTGAAGTTTTAGTTCCTTTTTCAACCCATACTCTTCTATTTTTTTAATTTTAGGCTTTTCAAAGGAACATGATGGTTTTCTCTATTTTGAGCAATAACAACTTTATCCTTGTTATTATTACTTATTTCCTTCTCGGCTTTATCAGGCAAATGATTAAGTATATCAATATCATATTCATACTCTTTACATGATGCACATGCTATATTCTTATTATCTTTTTCTTCTAAACATACAATTTTCGTTTCTAAGGTTTCCTTTTCCTCTAAACATACAATTTTCGTTTTTAAGGACTCCACCTCCTTTTTGGATCTATTCAAACTCTTTTTCACAGCTTTGTATTCATTTTTCAAGTCCTTAAAAGCATTAAATAATTCTTCATATGCATTTTGTAATTCATCAAAGTTATTTTCATCATCACTTGAGGATGAGTCGGAAGATATATTGTCTTTTGCCATCAAGAAAATGTTAACTTCTATTTCCGAATGACTTGACTCCGAACTCAAACACTATTGTCCCAAGCGATGTAGGCTTTCTTCTTGAAGAAATTCTTGCCTTTGATATCTTCATTCTTCTTGTTTGGACATTCGGTTTTCACATGTCATGTTTCACCACAACCATAACATTTGATATTTAAGGAAGTATTTTCTCTTACCTTTCCCTTACCTTTGAAGGGTTGCTTCCCTTTGGCTTTCATGAACTTGGTAAATTTCTTTATCATAAGACTCAATTCTTCTTCATTCTCCGAGTCTTCTTCTTACTTTTTACTTTTACCTTTGGAAATTTCAGTTTTGAAGGCTAGGTTCCTCTTTTGGTGTTGACCTTCTTCATCATTTAGCCTTCCTAGTTCAAGCTCATGCTCTCTCAATTTTTCAAAGAGCGTCGCCATAGACATTGTGGCAAGGTTTTGTGACTCCGTGATGGTCGTCACCTTAGGTTGCCATTTCCTATCCAAAGATTTCAAAATTTTTACGTTTAACTCATCAACATCAAAAATTTTACCAAATCCGGTGAGATGGTTCACAATGTGTGTGAAACGCTTTTGAACATCAAAGATCGTTTCTCCTTGTTGCATTCGGAACATCTCATATTCTTGGATTAGTGAATTTTTCCGTGCTCTCTTAACGTCATCGGTACCTTTGTGGGTCACTCTCAACATTTCCCACATCTCTTAAGCACTCTTACAAACGAAGATCCTGTAAAACTCATCAAGGGTTAACGCAGATGAAATAATATTTCTATCCCTAACATCATATTGGGCTTTTCTATTTTCCTCCGCCGTCCATCTAGAAAATGGTTTTGAAACTTCTACTTCGTTTTCAAAAATTTTAGGAATAAAGGGACCGTTTAAAATTGCGTCCCAAACACCTTTATCAACAGACTCTAAAAATATTTGCATTCTAACTTTCCAGAAAGGATAATTTTGACTCGCAAAAAGTGGGGGTCTATTGATAGAAGCACCCTCGGCAAACATCTGATTTTGTCTGGCCATTTTCGAAAAAATTGAATGACTATCAAAGCAAGCTCTGATACCACTTGTTAGAATCACGTAGTGGAATGTTTGCGTTTACGGACAAAAACCAAGAGGGGGGTGAATTGGTTTCTTAACAAAAATTAGGGTTTTAAAAATTTTACCAAATTTCACCGATTAAATTGCTGTGTAAAGTAAATAGAGCAAGGATAGAGTCTTAAACAGATGATTTATACTGGTTCGGATCAAAAGACCCTACGTCCAGTTGCTAATCACTCAAACAGAGGATTAACGTTGTCACTATAATCACGGTTATACAATCAGATTACAAATAAGAAGATAAAGTAAAGAATACACCTCTCTTGAGTCACACAAGAGATGAAGAATATCTTTCCCTAGAGATGGCACAACACACAATCCACCAAGAAAACCCACTTAGTGATTCTTATCGCTTCTAGCCCACACTAGGTTCCAAAAGCCCCTTTTTCCTCCAACAAACAGTTCTCTGGAAGTCATAGCTCTCAACTTTTGTTTTGAAAAAGGTTGTTCAATTTGCAGAGAGCCTTAGAGAACCTTAAGTAGATGAATTAGGGTTTGGGAATTGGGAATTTTCGAAACCTGGTGAATTGGGAATAGGGTTTTCGAAACTTGGTCCAATTTTGAAATTCAAAACACATATATGACTGAAATAATCGATTATCTTGAGTGTTAATCGATTATTACAGAGCCAAATTTACCTGGAACCCATAACCATACAGTTTAATCGATTAATAGGGTAATTAATCGATTAACAGGGGCTTTAATCGATTATTCCAGAGAGCTGATACAGAAAATGATTTTTCTCTCTGTAATAATCAATTATCCTACCATTTAATCGATTAATCCAGTATGTTTTTGATAAAAATGAGTTTTTGAAGCTTTTAAAGAGTAGACTATGTGCTGGCTATCTTAGACTATAATATTATAGACTCAAAATCATCAAAACAGAGTTATTACATAATATTTCAAGTCTTCAACTCTTTAAGTCCTTTGTTCTTGAATCATCATCAAAATCAACAAGCTTCATATTCATATATGTTCAACATTCATATCCTTGTATGTATCAACAGACTATGGCTTTAGTGCTAAGCATGGTCGGAAGGCTGGAGAGTGGGGACCCTATGATGGGGGCACCTTGGGGGCCTAAGCCTTGGTGACGACAGTTAGAACCTACCTTTGCCAATACACTTTTCTGCAGGAAAATCCTACCTCGTGATTAAAATGTCTTCTCACCTAATCGCGGATGAGTGAATTGTATGTGCATTTGTTTGTTGCATTTGATTGCATGGCATAACTAAACAACAGATAAAAACAGAAAAACCACAAAAATATTTTCGCAATAAACACCCTTATCTCGGACAGTCTGCCTTTTAGCTAGCCTGGCTTCAGGTTCTTTGTAAGCTAAGTAG
Organism: Sphenostylis stenocarpa; assembly: GCA_963425845.1. NCBI lineage: Eukaryota > Viridiplantae > Streptophyta > Magnoliopsida > Fabales > Fabaceae > Sphenostylis > Sphenostylis stenocarpa. The sequence goes on from OY731408.1 coordinate 9,348,799, forward strand.
CCACGCAGTCCGACAGAAGATATAAGGGACGCTAACATTATTTTTTCGTAATAAACCATTTTATCTCGGACAGTTTGCCTTTTAGCTAGCCTGGTTTCAGGTTCTTTGTAAGCTAAGTAGCCCCGTAGTCCGACAGAAGAGATAAAAGGCTATAAAATAAAACCATAAGAAATCAAATAAAAACCCAAATCAAAAGAGGATCTTGTTCATAAACATAAAACATCCATATAGGTAGTTTATTTTTAAAAAAATACACGAATGTTATCATACATCATGTAGAAATAAAACATGATAAATAAGAAAAACAAACACTCCATGCATACCTACAATAAGCATCATGTTCATAAGCATGCATTTTGGTTTTTAGAAAATGGAGGGGACTAGTAGACAATTGAAGAAAGTGGACATTCCCCGATACCACGCCGAGAAATTGGAACGACTTTGCGCATTGATGCCACCAGAGGTCCGCTCCAATTTCGAAAAATCCTATGGACAGATTCTCGACCTATTGAAGATCTGTGTTGATCCTACTTTTATCAGGGTTCTAGTTCATTTTTGGAACTCTAGTCTACACTTCTTCGAATTCCCACAGTTTGATATAGTGCCTACTTTGGAGGAGTATGAGATTATGCTAAAATGGCTCAAGTCAGTCGGGGTCCATATCCATCATGGAGCATATACTTCTGCAGCACAAGTCGCTACCATCATCTGTTTTCCGTTTCGGCAGACTACCCTGATAGAAAAAGGGAATGTCCAGGGTTGCAAGGTCGCAATGTTAGAAGACCACCTGTCCCCTTTGGCTGAAAGGGCATAGTGGGTAGCTTTCAACAAAACCCTGGCTTTAATCTTATTTGGAACAATTTTGTTTCCCTTCCATATCGACACAGTAGACCAAGCCGTCATGGACGCCTTATTCGCCTGGGACGTGAACTCGAAGAGACCCTTGCCTACACTTCTTGCCAACACCTTGCTCTCAGTGGAATTTTGTCACCAAAAGCAAGGAAAAACACATAGATGTTGCTTTTCACTGCTTTTTGTGTGGGGGTATCACACATTTCTACGCTTTTATTCACATGGGGATGTTCCCCAACCATTTGAGAAGCTTCTCCAAAATCCCTCTCCACTAACGCACGACCATGGAATGGAAGGTCGAGATAGAGCGATGGGACGTTAACCAATTATCTTGGGTATGCCCTTGGTTCCGACCTAGCCCAGTCCTTATCAGATGTGGAGATTATCTGAGCATACCGTTAATAGGACTCAGAGGTTGCATAGCCTATTCTCCAAATGTGGCTATGAGACAACTCATGAGGACCCAAACTGCAATACCCTGGGAAGAGCTCGAAGGACTGTGTTTCTTCGGAGACCCATGCACTGTCGCTAACTCGCTTGTTGTAAGAAGAGCATGGGAGAAACCAGTCTTCATGGGAGATAGAGAGCTAGGAAAAGCTCAAGTAGCCGCCTCCAGTGATTACGAGGAATGAAGAAGAAGTAGAGGGATGTCAAAACCATCCACCTCACCTGTTGTGTTTTCAAACAGTGAAGAGTTACAAACTCAAGTCGATGCCTTGACCCAAAGGATAGTAATCATGGGAGCCAGATGAGGGCCCTCGAAGAAAGAGAGCAAGAATATATCCTCACCATAGATGGTCTACAGAGGCAATGCAAGAAGAAGGATCATGAGATAGAGCGCATCAAGGATCAATGTGCTGATCCTAACGAGCAAGTTATCCGAGCATCTAAAGTTGCCAGAACCAGCTCAGATAACCAACTTCAAGAAATATCCGTCAAATCAACACGCCTTGAGGCCGAATGTGCAAAACAGGCGCAGACAATCAAGGAGTTACTACAAGACCTCACAAGGACTCTGTCTAAAATACGCCAAGAGCGAGAGGCCAACTAGAGACTCAACAGAAGTCTCACTGAGTTATGCTGCAAGGAAAAAGATGGGTTAGCTCAGTATGGTCAAGTACTACGAGAAAAAGACCGAGCCCTTGCAAAACTCGACGAGTTACAAGCCTTGGTCGTCCATCAAGAGGCGAAGATCAAAGAGGCTCAAAAGTACAGTGAAGATATGAGTCAGGCAGTCCAAAAGCAAACCGAAGCACTCACTCGTCACGTCCAGGAAGCCGAAAGAGAATTGCATAGAGATCAAGACCCGCCTGTGGGTTTCTTTAGGCTTTTCCGTTTCTGTCAAAAGTTGCTTCGTGGTGTGGAATAGGGGAATGTATACTTTCTACAAATATATGAGAATTTCTTTATTCAACAATTGTCTACTTGCATGCATATCATCCATTTGCATAATTAATTGCCCCTCCTTCATTTTTAATAAATAAGATAATAAAAGGAAGGATTAACTAACACGTCTTCCAATCAGAAGGATGGAGAGAAAACCGCTCTTAATCAAACTCTCCCCAACGGTTGATTCACCACAAGAGGATAATAAACATCGGTCGTTGGTTCTCAAAGTCAATAAGGAAGAGGGGGCAAGGACGCCAGTACGACTATTTATGCCTCGTCCTTTCCCCTATGAATCAAATAAAGTTGTATCGTGGAGATATGGGGAATCTTCACCAATAAAGGAGGATATCTCCAATATAGCCGGCATCAGGGGCATGACCAGAAGTGGAAGGATCTACTCTCCCAAGGAGTTGCAAGAAGATACCCCCAAAAATAAAGGGAAAAATAAACAGACCGAAGAAAGAGAAAACAAGGAATCCAAGGAGGAGATCGACGAATTACTCCAGTTCATAAGGCAAAGAGAGTATTCCATTATCAACCAGCTCAATCATACACCTACAAAGATAACTTTGTTATCCTTAATGATGAGCTCGGAACTGCATCGAAACGCCCTAATGAAGATCTTGAGCGAAGCGCATGTACCTCACAATATATCCCAAGAAAAAGTTGAGAGGATCGTCGGTCACATTACGGCAAGCGATCACCTCACCTTCACACATGAAGAACTCCCCTTAGAAGGGTCGAGCCATAACAAGCCCTTGCACATTTTTATCAAGTGCAAGGAGTATCTCATCGCTAAAGTTCTTGTGGATAACGGGTCATCCTTGAACGTGATGCCCAAGTGCACACTGGACAAGTTGACTATTCAAGGAACCCGCTTGCGCCCAAGCAGCACAATCGTTCGAGCCTTCGACGGATCCAAACGAGAAGTAGTGGGAGAAGTCAATCTGCCAATCCAAGTCAGACCCACTATCTTCAACGTTGATTTTCACGTAATGGACATTACTCTGGCGTATAGTTGTCTCCTCGACAGGCATTGGATTCATGAAGCTAAGGCAGTGCCTTCAATGCTCCACCAGAAAGTCAAGTTTACAGTAGATGACAAATTGGTCACGGTCCAAGCAGAAGATGATATCCTGATTAGTGGACCATCTACCCAACCTTATGTGGATGCGGCTGAAGAGGCCCTTGAAACATTTTTTCAAGCGCTCGAAATTGCCAGTGTAGAGAGACTTCCCAAAAATACGAAGGTAGCCTGCATGATGTTGAGACATGGTTACCATCCTGGCTAAGGATTGGGCGCAAATTCCCAAGGGATGAGAGAACCCCCAGAATTCAAAGATAACCCTTTAAAGTTTGGCCTAGGATACGACCCTACGAAGGGCCGAGCAGAAAGAAGAAAAGGGAAGTCTCCCCTCCGCACCCTCAAGCAGATGTTCCAAAGCGAAGGGATGCAAGCGTCACGAGCAACCCTAGTCATTAGGAGTTCTTTTTCTTTCCTTAAGGGATGTAAACCCAGTGATTGTTAGAGATTATCCCCCGGGGCTAACCCGACCCCTGGGCATCTTTCGGGCACATATTCCCTTATTAATTAATAAAGAATACATTTCTTACTATTTGTTTCTCTTCTTGCTACTTCATGTCTAGACCTCATAATAACCCTGTCTAAAAAAAAGAATAAAAAGGCGTCAAAAATAATCAAAATATGCCATTACCATAATAACCGAGTTGATTGATTAGAAGCACAAAATAAGGTTTTACCTCCCCATAAATAAAGTCGTGTTTCACCAATATTGTGAAAAAACAAAAGAAAAAGAAAAAGCCCACAGAAGCCAAAGGCCAAAAAAGAAAAAGGGCAAAGTACCCGGTAGGGAATCCACTAAGGGGGCTACGCAAAAGATAGGGTCAACCCGTTTGGACACCCGAACAAAAATAAAGGATAGCCTAGGCAAAAGTTAGGGTTACAAAATAAAGTCTGATAGGATTCCCAAAAAAGGGGACCTAGTAAAAAAGGTAGGACCAAAAACACAATATCCTAGTCCAAAAACCCAAAGGGCGGTCTAGGGAAATCAATTTGCCATAAAAGCAGTGGAAATAGGCTAAGGCGCAAATCCCCAAAGAAAAACGTTTGTTTAGACAGTAGCTTAAACACTCTAGCCAACCCTGGCCAGCCATTCTTACAAAATCTTTTCAAAAATAAAATCAACCACCTAAAACACAAGTCGTTGAATTTATCCCCTTTACTTCTTTTCTCTTAACCCTCACAACATTATTCTAATAATTAGTTTGGGAATATGGAGGCGTATAATCAACAAGAGGATTGAAATCCCTAAAGCAAGGAAAAAGGGCACCGATATGGCAAAGTGTGCTCTCCAAACTAAAAAGTCTTTCTTCGGTCACGTTAAGTCTAGAACAGCACAAACAAGTACAACAGAGAAGCAAAGACATCAGAAGGCCCTTGTCTCTAAAAGACGTACCAGTTAATCCTTCTGAAAACACTAATAAAATAGCATTATAGGACATCAAACATGAAAACATTACATGCATAAATTGAACCAGGTCCTATTCTTTCTTCAAAAAAAAAATCTCTTCTAAAATTGGAGACAGTTGTCTCGACTTTTCAGACTGTCGTCTCGACCCGCGTAGAAACGAGACTGTCGTCCCAAATTTTAAGACTGTCGTCTCACTTTGGACAAAAACGAGACCACCTTCTCGCTTGGCGAGAAGGCCTTCTCGCCATAAGCCCAAAATGAGACCGTTGTCTCGAAGTTCCAGACGGCGGTCCCGAGTCTCATAAAATCGAGACCATCGTCCCGAAATCCCAAACGATGGTCTCGACCTGCAGCGAAAAATCTATAAATAAGGGCCTTGGGCTGGGTTCTAGGCATCCTTTCCTACATTCTCATACATAATTTTCTACATTCTTGAGTGCTTTCTATCAAAATGCCTAGAGGAGAGACTTCCAGAAAGAGGGGTAGGGGTTCCAGCCCTAGCACATCTACGGCCCCAGCTCCCCCGGACCTGACCCAACTAACTCCTCAGCACCAAGCCCGGCTCGAGCACATCCGGGGTTATGCCTGGCATCCCATGCTAAGGTTGGACTTCCGCATCCTCGCCGAGTTTGGATGGGAGGATGAGGTGTGGGGGTTCATTGAGAGCATCGGGTGGGACTTCCTTTTGCAGCCTCCTCCCACCCGCATGTACACGCAGGCAGTAATGGAGTTCCTTGCCTCCATTACACTGATGGAGCTACCCACCATGATCCCTGGCATCCCTCCGATCAAGATGGTCTCCTACTTCATGAATGGGCCTTACTGGACTACGACGCTAGATGAATTCAATGTCTCCATCGGCTTCGTACAACCCGAGGATATCCTAACCTTGGGGTATCAGGGAGTCGTCTGTGAGCAGCCGCCTACCCTCACAGCCGGTGAGATGTGGGAGGATCTCACCGAGGTGCAAGTCTTGCCGACCCTATGTTGAACATACAAGGATATGAATGTTGAACATATATGGATATGAAGCTTATTGATTTGGATGATGATTCAAGAATAAAGGACTTAAAGATTTGAAGACTTGTAATGTTATGTAATAACTCTGTTTTTATGATTTTGAGTCTATAATATTAGAGTCCAAGATAGCCAACACATAGTTCACTCTTTAAAGGCTTTAAAAACTCATTTTTATCAAAAACATACTGGATTAATCGATTAAATGGCAGGATAATCGATTATTACAGAGAGAAAACCATTTTCAGCATCTGCTCTTTGGAATAATCGATTAAACCCCCTGTCAATCGATTAACTAGGCTGTTAATCGATTAAATGCCCAGTTAATCGATTAAACTGAGCTGTTTTGGGTTCCCTGCGAATTTGGCTCTAGAATAATCAATTAACACTCAACATAATCGATTATTTCAGTCATATATGTGTTTTGAATTTCAAAATTGGACCAAGTTTCGAAAACCCTATTCCCAATTCATCTGTTTTCGAAAATCCCCAATTCCCAAACCCTAATCTTTCTACTTAAGGTTCTCTAAGGCTCTCTGCAAAGTGAACAACCTTTTTCAAACAAAAGTTGAGAGTTGTGACTGCTAGAGAACTATTTGTTGGAGGAAGAAGGGGCTTTTGAAACCTAGTGTGGGCTAGAAGCGATAAGAATCACTGAGTGGGTTTTCTTAGTGGATTGTGTGTTGTGCCGTCTCTAGGGAAAGCTGTTCTTCATCCTTTGTCGGATTTAAAGGAGGTGTTCATCTCTTGTGTGACTCAAGAGAGGTGTATTATTTACCTTATCTTTTCATTTGTAATCTAATTGTATAACTGTGATTATAGTGATAACGTTAATCCTCTGTTTGAGTGATTAGCAACTGGACGTAGGGTTTTTTTACTCGAACTAGTATAAATCGACTGTGTAATACTCTATCCCTTCTTTATTTACTTTACACAACATTTTAATCGGTGAAATTTGGGAAAATTTTTAAAACCCTAATTTTTGTTAAGAAACCAATTCACCCCCCTCTTGGTTTTTGTCCGTAAATGCAAACATTCCATTGCGTGATTCGAACAAGTGGTATCAGAGCTTGCTTTGATAGTCATTCAATTTTCAAAAATGATCGGACAAAATCAAACATTTGCCGAGGGTGCTTCTATCAATAGACCCCCACTTTTTGCGGGGCAAAATTATCCCTTTTGGAAAGTAAGAATGCAAATATTTTTGGAGTATGTTGATAGAGGTGTTTGGGACGCAATTTTAAACGGTCTCTTTATTCCTAAAGTTGCTGAAAACGAATTAGAAGTACCAAAACCATTTTCTAGATGGACGGCTGAAGAAAATAGGAAAGTCTAATATGATGTTAGGGCTAGAAATATTATTTCATCTGCTTTAACCCTTGATGAGTTTTACAGGATCTCTATTTGTAAAAGTGCTCAAGAAATGTAGGGAATGTTAAGAGTAACCCTTGAAGGTACCAACGATGTAAAAAGAGCACGGAAGAATTCATTGATTCAAGAATATGAGATGTTCCGGATGCAACAAGGGGAAACAATCTTTGACGTTCAAAAGCGTTTCACGCACATAGTGAATCATCTCACCGGGTTAGGTAAAATTTTTTATGTTGATGAATTAAATGTAAAAATTCTGAAATCTTTGGATAGGAAATGGCAACCTAAGGTGACGATCATCACGGAGTCACAAAATCTAGCAACAATGTCTATGGCGGCGCTCCTTGGAAAGTTGAGAGAGCACGAACTTGAACTTGGAAGGCTAAATGATGAAGAATGTCAACACCAAAATAGAAACCTAGCCTTCAAAATTGAAATTTCCAAGAGTAAGAACAAGAAGGAAGAAGAAGACTCAGAAAATGAAAAAGAAGAACAATTGAGTCTTATGATAAAGAAATTTACCAAGTTTATGAAAGCCAAAGGGAAGCAACCCTTCAAAGGTAAGGGAAAGGTAAGAGAAAGTACTTCTTTAAATATCAAATGTTATGGTTATGATGAAACTTATGCTCCTGTTGCCAGGTTAGAGGCTATACGCCTACTTCTTGCTTATGCCTCGTTGATGAAATTTAAATTATATCAAATGGATGTTAAAAGTGCATTCTTAAATGGGTTTATCAAAGAAGAAGTATATGTGGAACAACCCCCTAGATTTGAAGATTTTAAATATCCTAACCATATTTTTAAATTGAAGAAAGCGTTATATGGTTTGAAACAAGATCCTAGATCTTGGTGAAGCACTTGGTGGATTTGATGAAGACATAATATTTTGTAGATATAGTTTAGTTTGTGGGTGTGTAGATGAATAGGCTAAGTATAGAACTTAATCTCTTGATAGGCCAATATATTTTGTGATAAGCGCCTTAATATGATGCATCTCATTGAAATCATTTTTCTGCATGAAAAACTTGCATTTAAGTATTAAAAGAACAATCTAAGTTTTTCAATCTGTTGAAAATGATTTTCAATCTATTAAAATCACTTAACAGAATAAGTGGTCATACATAGTCGAAATTTTCAATTGATTGAATCGCAGAATCAACAGGTTAAAATCACTTAATGAATTTTTCAATATCAAGGTTTCGCATTTTCAATCTGTTGAAATATTTTTAAATCCATTGAAACAGAAAGACTATTTTTCAGTCTAAGAGTTTTCAGAAAATCAATCTGTTGAAATATTTTTTAATCTGCTGAAACAGAAAGACTATTTTTCAGTCTAAGAGTTTTCAGAAAATCAATCTGTTGAAATATTTTTTAATCTGTTGAAACAGAGAGACTATTTTTCTAACTAAGTATTTGCAGGATTTCAATCTGTTAAAATGATTTTCAATCGATTGAAACAGAGAGCTATCATTTTTCATAAAACTGTTTCAATCCATTAAAAACTTGAATCAATCGATTGAATGAAGTTTTAAATGAAATCAATCGATTGAATCGACGTTTTAATCGATTGAAATGCATTCTGATCGATCATAGTTTCATTCTGATCGATCATAACTTGGTCTAATCGATCATAATACAGTTCTAATCGATCAGAATCGATTCTAACCTGTTTTACTTTGTTTCTGATCGATCATTTACCTCTCTGATTCAGTTTTTAATTGAGTAAACGTTCTGGTTCTCTGTTTTACTTTATAAATACAGATTTGATCTATCTTTTGAAATACACAACTTGAGAAAACATTTGAAATCAATCTGTGAAGCTTTCAGATCAGTGACTTTCTCTGCATTCAAGAATTTTGTAATATCATAAGGTGTTTTTGATCAAGATAGTGGTCAATCAAAGAGAGAAAGTGTTGTGTTAGAATCTGTTCTGGACAATTTTATTGATAGAGCTGCAGTCCAGGTTTTTTCTTTTCATACTCTTTTGTAAAGTGTATTTGTGCAGGTTGGAATTTGATCTGCACTTGTTACAGTAACTGGATTTGGTTACTGGGTGGTTTTCAAGAGTCTATCTTGTGGGTTTGTAAGATAGTTCTTGGGGTAGATTGGTGAGTATCTACTGGTTGTAAATTTCACTTGGTATTAGTGGAACTTGGCAGATTTGTCAAGAACTGGACGTAGCTCTGGTGAAGAGTGAACCAGTATAAATTGTTGTGTTGAATTTCTTCTTTCATCACCTTTATTTCTTGTCTATATACTTGTTGTGTTTAAAATAAATCTACCTTCACAAGAATTGAATAAAGATAAATCATTCTTCCAAAAGAAAGTAAGTTTTGCGAAAAAAGTTTTATAAAGTTCAATTCACCCCCCCTCTTGAACTCAACCATTAATTCTTTCAATTGGTATCAGAGCTGGTTCTTGTAAGTTACTCAAGAAATCGGTCCAAGAATGGCTGAGGGAAAGATGAATTTTTCAGAAGGAGCCTCGATAAATAGGCCTCCTCTTTTTTCTGGTGTGAATTATTCTTTCTGGAAGGTTAGAATGAAAATCTTTATTGAATCTCTTGATAGAGGCATTTGGGAAACAATTGTTAATGGTCCTTACAAACCAACTCATACAGTAGATGGTAAAGTAGTTGAAAAAAATTGGGCTGAATTAACTGATGTAGAAAATAGGAGAGTCCAATATGATTATACTGCAAAAAATATTATTACCTCTGCTTTAAATCTTGATGAGTTTTTCAGGGTGTCTCAATGTGCCTCTGCTAAAGAAATGTGGGAAATTCTAGAGGTCACACATGAAGGTACTTCTGATGTAAAAAGGGCGAGAAAGCATGAGTTAATTAGGGACTATGAATTGTTTAAAATGCAGCAAGGAGAAACAATTGCAGATGTACAGAAAAGGTTCACGCACATAGTCAATCATCTAATTGGACTAGGGAAGATTTTTGACAAAGAAGAGTTGAACATCAAAATCTCGAAGTGTTTGGACAGAACTTGGCAACCAAAGGTGACAGCTATATCAGAATCAAGAGACTTGACTAAAATGACTACTGCTTCACTTTTTGGTAAGTTAAGGGAACATGAGTTGGAAATCAATCGGTTTAAAGAACAAGAGAATGCAGAAAAGAAAAGTAGAAACATTGTTCTCAAGACGATTGAAGAAAACAGAGTCTGAAGAAGATGAATCTGAAAATCTGACTTTATTAGTTAAGAAATTTGGGAAATTTCTTAGAAGGAAGAACAGAACTGGCCAAGTAAAAAGGTACACTGATAAAAAGACTGAATCTATTCAAAATACTATTGTTATTCTTGTGGTAAGCAGGGACATATAAGGAGTGATTGTCCGGAAAAGACAAAGAATCAGAACAAGAAATAGTCTAAATACAAAGGGAAAAAGGCCTACACAGCTTGGCAAGACAATGATTCTTCTTCCAGTTCTAAATCCGAAGGTGAAGAGGTGAACCTATGTTTGATGACTGGTTGTGAATCTTCTTCATCACATGTAAGTTCAACTCCTACAGAAAATGAAATGAATTACAGCACATTACTGAATGCTTTCAACGAAATGCATAGTGAAGCCAGAAATTTATCTCATACAAATAATCGGTTAAAAGGATTAAATAACTGGTTAGAAAATAGAGTTAAAGTTCTGGAAAATGAACTATTAGAAAGCAAAACAGATTTAGAACATCTAGATATAATCTATGCATCTGCTGATAATGTTGTTGCTAATAAGAAGTGTGAAAAGTGTATTCTTCTGCAAGATAAGGTTGATTACTTGATTAAAACTTTGTCTAAGTTTACTCAAGGTAAAGAGAATTTAGATGCACTTCTTGGGTCTCAAAACTGTGTGTTTGAACATACTGGAATCGGGTACAAACCTAAGATTGGGGTAAAAACTAAAAAATATTTGAACTTCTTTTCATTTAGAAAAGCTACAACATCCCCTTTCTCATCTTGTCATTACTGCATGAAGAAAGGACATACTATAAAATTTTGTCATGCTAGGAAATATTTTGTGCCACAAGGTAGGAAGAGATGGGTTCCAAAACATGTTAAACAGAAAATTTGACTCCTAAGGACCCAAAATACTTAAGGGTACCAGAAAAATGCTTAATTTGTTTGCAGGGACAAAGTCTGGGAATCCCTTGAAGTTCAGAGCTACGAATCAGGTTCTGTTTTTCCTAAACTGATTGTTTAAATTGATATAAACTAGTATTAATCGATTAAAATAACTTACAGAAGATATTAATAAATTTGTCCGTACAGTTTTAATCGATTGAAATGCGAATCAATCGATTAAAATGTTCTCAGGATTTGAGTTTAACTGTTTTAATCGATTAGAATGAATTTATATCAACTAAAATCACTATGGTATCAAATTTAATCGATTCATTTTCGTTTTAATCGATTTAAATTCTGGATTTTAATCGATTTAGTTTCTGGGCTACCTAAGCTTCGAATCCTGAAAGACAAAATCTGTGAAGCTTGTTTGAAAGGCAAACAAACTAGAAAATCATTTTCAAACAAAAACATTGTTTCGACTTCTAGACCTTTGGAACTGCTTCACATGGATTTGGTTGGTCCTTCAAGGAATAAAAGCCTAGGTGGTAATCTTTATATCATGATAATTGTTGATGACTTTTCCAGATTTACCTGGACTGTTTTTCTTAAAGCCAAATCTGATTCTTACAAATCTTTCAAAAAGCTTGCCAAGGTTTTACATAATGAAAAAGGGTATTTCATTACATCTATTCAAAGTGACAATGGTGGAGAATTTGTAAATGAAAAATTTGAATCTTTTTGTGAAAAGTTTGGCATAAAACACAATTTTTCTGCTCCAAGAACTCCTCAACAGAACGATGTTGTGGAAAGAAAGAACAGATCCATTGTGGAACTTGCTAGAACAATGTTGTGTGAAAATTCTTTACCTAAATACTTTTGGGCAGATGCAGTAAACACTGCTTGTCATGTTTTGAATAGAGTCTTGATTAGACCCATGCTTAAGAAAACCCCATATGAACTGTATAAAGGAAGAAAACCCAACATAAACTATTTCAAGGTTTTTGGATGTACATGTTTTGTTTTAAACAATGGGAAAGAAAATATTGGCAAGTTTGATGAGAAATCTGACAAAGGAATCTTTCTTGGTTATTCAACTAATGGTCATGCATATAGAGTCTACAAATTAAGACTGAAGTCTATTGAAGAATCAGTACATGTTGTTTTTAATGAGTCTCCTCGAGTGTTGGAGAATAGAACAACAGGTACTGCAGATGAAGAAGATTTAACTGATAATTCTTATCAGTTGAAACTTCCCAGTAGCTCAGATCAGCATATTGTCGAAGAAGGTGATCAATCTGTTGATCCTGCAAAAGCTGATCCACCAATAATAACTGAAGATCAGGAAGAAGATGCCCTGGAAGAGCTTCCCAAAGAGTGGATTGTCCCAAGAGATCTCTCTCTAGACAATGTCATCGGGCAAATCAATAAGGGAGTATCTACTAGACATTCTCTTAATCAATTCTGCAATCATATGGCATTCATTTCACAAATAGAACCTAAAACTATGCAATCATATGGCATTCATGTCCAAGTAGGACAGGTGGTCTTCTAACATTGATACATTCCAACCCCTGGTGTTCCCTTTTCCTATCAGGGTACTCTGCCGGAAAGGTAGTTGAATGAGGGCAGCGACTGGTGCTGCGGGAGTATATGCCTCGTGGCGAATATGGACCCCGGCTGATTTGGGCCATCTCAACATAGTCTCATACTCTTCTAAGGTGGGCACCAGGTCGAACTGTGAAAATTCGAAGCACCGCAGACTGGAGTTCCAGAAATGGATTAATACCCTGAGGAACACCTGATCGACACAGATCTTTAGCAGGTCGAGAATCCGTCCATAGGATTTTTCAAAGTCGGCGCGGACCTCCGGTGGCATTACCGCGCAAAGCCGTTCTAACTTCTCAGTATGATATCGGGGAATATCCACCTTCTTCAACTGTTTACTAGTCCCCTCCATTTTCTAAAACCAAAATGCATGTTTTATGAAAATGATGCTTATTTGAATGAATGTGAGTGTTTATTTTCTGTTTATCATGTTTTGTATGATACATATTTTTTGAAAAATAAACTACCTATATGAATGATTTGGGATGTTTATGAATCAGGTCTCATTTATTGTTTTGGAAACAAATTTTATTTTTATTTTTTTATTTTATAGCCTTTTTATCTCTTCTGTCGGAACTGCGTGGCTACTTAGCTTACAAAGTGAAAGAATTAATGGTTGAGTTCAAGAGGGGGGGTGAATTGAACTTTAAAACTTTTTCGCAAAACTTACTTTCTTTTGGAAGAATGAGTTATCTTTATTCAATCTTTGCAAAGGTAACTCGGTTTAAACACAGCACAATTAAAGACAGAAAATAAAAGAGATGAAAGAAGAATATTAACACACAAATTTATACTGGTTCACTCTAATCCAGAGCTACATCCAGTTCTTGACAAACCAGTCAAGTTCCACTAATACCAAGTGAAAATTACAACCAGGTAGATACTCACCAATCTACCCCAAGAACTATCTTGTAAAACCCACAAGACGAGAATCTTGAAAACCACCCGAGTAACCAAATCCGATTCTTGTACCAAGTGCGGATTACAATCCAACCTGCACAATCAAACTTTTACAAAAGAATATGAAAAGAAAAAACCTGGACTTGAAGTTTCTAGTTGTCCAGAACCAATTCTAACAGCACTTTCTCTCTTTGATTGACTACAATTTTGATCACAGCACCTTATGAAATGAAAATATTCTTGAATGCAGAGAAAGTCACGTATGAAAGTTTCACAGATTGATTTCACAAGTTTTTTTTAAGTAGTGTGTTGTATTGTATATCTCAAAAGATAGATCAAATCTATATATATAGAGTAAATCAGAAAATCAGAACGTTTCATCTGTTAAAAACTGTTTTAGAGAGTCAAAAGATAAGTTGGTTAGCAGTAAAACAGGTTTAGAAGAGACTCTGATCGATTAGAACAGAAGTATGATCGATCAGACCGAGTTATGATCGATCAGAATGAAACTATGATCGATCAGATCGAGTTATGATCGATCAGAATAAAACTATGATCGATCAGAATAAATTTCAATCGATTAAAACGTTGATTCAATCGATTGATTTCATTTAAAGCTCCATTTCAATCGATTGATTCGAGTTTTTAATGGATTGAAACAACTTAATGAAAAATCCCAGCTCTCTGTTTCAATCGATTGAAAATCATTTCAATAGATTAAATTCCTGCAAACACTTAGTTAAAAAAATAGCCTCTCTGTTTTAACAGATTAAAAATTATTTCAACAGATTGATTTTCTAAAAACTCTTAGACTGAAAAAATCTTTCTGTTTCAACAGATTTAAAAATCATTTCAACAGATTGAAAATGCAAAACTTGATATTGAAAATTCCTTGAGTTATTTTAACTTGTTGATTCCGCGAATCAATCAATTGAATTTTCGATTATGTATGACCATTTATTATGTTAAGTGATTTTAACAGATTGAAAATCCTTTTCAACAGATTGAAAAAAACTTAGTTTATTCTTTTAATACTTAAACGTAAGTTTTTCATGCAGAAAAATGATTTTCAATGAGATGCAACATTTTAAGGTGCTTATCACAAAATATAATGGCCTATCAAGAGATTAAGTGCTTAAACTTAAAAAACCTAATCATCTACACACCCACAACCTAAGTTATATCTATGTCTTCATCAAATCCACCAAGTGCTTCAATCTCCCCCTATTTGATGGAGACAAATAACCACTGCACCTGCATAAAAAAAATAACAGACCAGAGACATATATTTTGTGGTGTGTGTGTAGTGACAGTTTTAAGCAAAATACTTCTCCCCCTATTTGACTGCATCAAATAGAATGTTTTAGTTACAGTCCAATGGGGCCACGTGGGTACCCCAGATATAAACCAGAACATAAAAAAAAACTATGAAAAGAGAGCGAGGATAACGAAATATTGAAAATCTTCATTCAAATAATGCTCTGCCAGAGCCCTTGAGAGCAGCGAGTCATCTCCATATGCCTCCTTTGGTCGGTTTGCGGTTCGCTCATTTGATGTAACATTGTTCTTTCGAGCTGAGACGGAGGAGTGCCACGGTCGAGGCGGTGGATTGTATGGAATCATCTCCATTGGGTTCACTTCTTCCATTGGATCAGACGGACGTGCTACAGAAGTTCCAGGAATATCAGTGTTGATTCCTTCCTCTTGCTCTTCTTCTTCACTTTCTTCACTTTTTCTAGCTTCTTCTTTGGAAATCCATTCACCATCAATTTTGATGAACCCCATTTTGTGAAGAACGGAATTGTTTATTTCATTTGTTGGTCGAACAGTTTCAACAAGTTCCCCTTCCAGGATCAACACCAAAATGTGTTAAAAACTTAGAAATCAGAATAGCATAAGGATACACTGAAATCACTTAGCCTCTTGGCTTTGATCATGTGGTCCTTGATGGCGAAGACCCAGTTCACTCGTATTACGTGATGAATGCGATACATCAGTACTAAATCTCCTTCATTTAGCACTGCATGATTGCTCCCCCAGGTGTAAGCTGCCAGGAAACGATGAAAGCGAGAATCCTTTCTTCCGGTTTCAACTTCCAGGTGTTGAATGAACTTACAGAATCATGCCTATTCTTCAGGCAAGAGCGGAAATCTTGAACTTTATTAAATTCTTCAACATTCGAAGTACACCCTTTGGTGACTTTCACACCTACATCTTTTATTCCAGCAACTTCCTTCCGGACATTAGGTGTTATCTCAATGTCTACTCCTTTTACTTGAGTTATTAGAGTGGAACCTTCAAAGGACAAGTTAGTGAAAAAGACTTTAATTAAGTCGGGGTAAATCCTACCATTCAACTCCAGAAACGTCTGAAGTTTTTGATGTTGCAGTAACTTCAGAATGCCTCTGAATCCTTCGGCATCAAACCAGGAGAACTTTAACATCTTTGGAATGTTGACTTGCTTCTGCTTAATTCATGGATAAACAAATCCATTTTCTCTTGGTCCCCATTGAACCAAGTTTCAATCCTTCCTCCAACATTCTGTTCTTGCCTTGCAGTAGAGGACTCGCCTCTGCTGGACTTCTTCCTACCGAGACTTTGTGCGCTTGAGCATACTTGATCTTTGGGATGAGCGAACGAGAGAAGAGCGAGAAAAGAGAAAGTTCAAAGAAGAAAATAATACTATAGGAATGAGAATACACAATCTTTATCGGCTTCAAAAATTTTTGTCTTTCTTGATTTATTGTTTTACGTGCAGTGATGATAAAGAGGAGAGAGAATTGCTATTGTACACTTTAATTACCTTCACATCGATATCCAATCAGAGTCAATCAACTTTTATTGGATATCTTTGATATTTAAGAGAGTAGTTGAAGTTTATCTTGTTGTAAATGCTTTCGAGTTTACTCTGCAAAAATTGTTTAGAGACAAAGTACATACAACTAGCCCTAAAACAAAAATAATCAATTGATATTCAGTGAAACCAATTGATTTTGTAATCGTGAGATACTTATAAGTGAAATAAACCGATTGAATTGAAAGTTAAATTGATTGTTTTGTACAAGAAAATTATTCAGAGTACCATTAGTGAATTCAATCGATTGAATCGAAGATTTAATCGATTGATTTATAGAAGAAAGTGTGCGAGCTACAAGATTAATGAAATAAATCGATTAAAAGCTTATTTAATCGATTGAACTACTAACACATCAATATCGGTGAGTAAGAATCAGAAAATCAACAGATTATTTCACAATTTCAATCGATTGAAACAAATAATATCAAGTTATTCATGCAATTATTAATCGATTGAACTTGTTATCGGCTGTTAAAAAGCATACAATCAACTGTAACGAATTAGTTATGCAATACTAGATATATCTAGAATTCCTAATTCGAGTCCTAAGCATATTAAGTCTATCTCTAGGAAGTGGTTTAGTGAATAAATCGACTAACTTGTTTTTAGATTCAACGAATAAAATCTCACAGTCACCCCTAGATACGTGTTCTCTAATAAAATGATGTCTAATTTCAATATGCTTAGTTCTAGAGTGTTGAATAGGATTCTTAGTTAAGTTTATTGCACTAGTATTGTCACAAACCAGAGGTACCTTGTTTAGAGTAACTCCATAATCTGTCAGTTGTTGCTTGAGGTAGATGCTTTGAGCACAACTGACTCCAGCTACAATGTATTCAACTTCTGCGGTTAATGAGAGCAACACACGCTTGCTTTTCTTTGTGCCACGATATAAGGCTTGCTCCCGAGTAAATGACAAGTACCGAGGTACTTTTTCGTCCAATCTACATCCTGCAAAGTCGAGAATCGAGAAAATCCAACAAGTTTAAGGGATGCACCTTCAGGATACCATAGTCCAACATTAGCTTGTTCCCTTAAGGTATTTGAGAATCCTTTTGGCAGCGGTAAGATGTGATTCCTTTGGATTTGCACTGAAATCTTGCACAAAGGCATACACTAAACATAATGTCAGGTCTACTAGCGAGTTAGATATAGTAGTGAACCAATCAAACCTCTATATTTAGTTTGATCAACAGATTTTCCTTTTTCATCTAAGTCTAGACAACGGTTAGTAGACATGGGTGTAGAGGACTCCTTGCAATTTTGCATATCAAATTTCTTTAACAATTCATTGCAGGTATTTAGATTGACTAAGAAAAATGCCATTTCTTAATTGTTTAACCTGGAGACCAAGGAAGAAATTCAATTCTCCCATCATAGACATTTCAAATTCACTTTGCATTTCTTTTACAAACTTATAACACATGGTATTATTAGTGGAGCCGAAAATGATATCATCCACATACACCTGCACGAGAATAATGTCGGTTCAGATTTCTTAATGAACGAGTTTTATCAACCTCACCTCGCTTGTACCCTTGATCAATTAGGAAGTTACTTAACCTCTCATACCATTGTCTAGGTGCTTGCTTTAAACCATAAAGGGCCTTTTTCAATTTGTAGACATGGTCAGGATGCTTGTGATTTTCAAACCCAGGAGGTTGAGAAACATATACTTCTTCATTGATGAGTCCATTCAGAAAGGCACTCTTTACATCCATCGTAGTAATCTGAAACCACTTAAGCAGGCATAAGCTAATAACAATCTAACGAGCTTCAAGTCTAGCTACAGGTGCAAAGGTTTCATCAAAATCAATACCCTCTTGTTGGTTATACCCTTTGGCTACCAACCTAGCTTTATTTCTAGTAATAATGCCGTGTTCATCTAGCTTGTTTTTTGAATACCCACTTAGTACCAATTACATTGATATCTTTAATTCTAGGAACTAATTCCCATACTTTATTTCTTTCAAATTGATTAAGCTCATCATGCATGACACTAACCCAGTATTCATCATTTAATGCTTCTTTAAGCTGTCTTAGGCTCTATTTGTGAAATGAATGCCATATGATTACAAAATTGATTAAGAGAATGTCTAGTAGATACTCCCTTATTAATTTGCCCGATGACATTGTCTAGAGAGATCTCTTGGGACAATCCACTCTTTAGGAAGCTCTTCAGAACATCTTCTTCATGTTCTTGATAATTGTTGGTGGATCAGCTTTTGCAGGGTCCAGCTGATGGATCATCTTCTTCAACAGTACATCGATCTGTGTTTCTGGCATGTTTCAAGCTGATGAGAATTATCAGTTAAATCTTCTTCATCTGCAGATACTATTGTTCTATTACTGCACCACTCGAGAAGACTCATTAAACACAACATGTCTTGATTCTTCAACTGATTTCAATCTTAAATTGTAAACTCTATATGCATGGCTAGTGAGTTGAGTAACCAAGAAAGATTCCTTTGTCAGATTTCTCATCAAACTTGCCAATATTTTCTTTCCCATTGTTTAAAACAAAACATGTACATCCAAAAACCACTGAAATAGTTTATGTTGGGTTTTCTTCCTTTGTACAGTTCATATGGGGTTTTCTTAAGCATGGGTCTAATCAAGACTCTATTCAAAACATGACAAGCGAGTGTTTCGTGCATCTGCCCAAAAGTATTTAGGTAAAGAATTTTCACACAACATTATTCTAGCAAGTTCCACAATGGATGCTGTTCTTTCTTTCCACAACATCGTTTTGTTGAGGAGTTCTTGGAGCGAGAAAAATTGTGTTTTATGCCAAACTTTTCACAAAATGATTCAAACTTTTCATTTACAAATTCTCCACCATTGTCACTTTGAATAGATGTAATGAAATATCCTTTTTCATTATGTAAAACCTTGGCAAGCTTTTTGAAAGATTTGTAAGAATCGGATTTGGCCTTTAGAAAAACGAGTCAGGTAAATCTGGAAAAATCATCAACAATTACCATGATATAAAGATTACCACCTAGGCTTTTATTCCTTGAAGGACCAACCAAATCCATGTGAAGCGAGTTCCAAAGGTTTGGAAGTTGAAACAATGTTTTTGTTTGAAAAAGATTTTCTAGTTTGTTTGCCTTTCAAACAGGCTTCACAGATTTTGTCTTTCAAGATTTGAAGCTTAGGCGACCCAGAAACTAATTCTTTTGAAATTAGTTTGTCAAGATGGTTAAGATGTATATGAGCAAGTCTTCTATGCCACAACCAAGATTCTTCTTCTTTAGTAAGAAGACAACTTTGAGATGATATAGACTGTTTGATATCTAACATGTATATATTGTTTAACCTCTTACCTACCAACATTGCAGGTGTCAGATTCGGCTCACGGATAAGACACTTTTACGGTTTGAAAATGACTTTGTGACCAAGATCACATAACTGACTTATGCTTATCAGATTGTGCTTGAGACCTTCAACAAGAAGAACATTGTGAATGATTACTTGATTCACCATCACCAATATCTCCGGAACCTAGAATTCTTCCTCTGTTGTTGTCTCCATAAGTCACATGACCTCCATTCTTCAATTTCGAGCTTACGGAATTTTGAAATGTCACCTATCATGTGCCTTGAGCATCCGCTATCTAGATACCAAAGGGACTCTTGTTGCTTGTTCCTGAAAGATCAAACATCAAGTATTTGGTACCCTTACGTATTTTGGGTCCTTAGGAGTCAAATTTTCTGTTTAACATGTTTTGGAACCCATCTCTTCCTACCTTGCGGCACAAAATATTTTCTAGCATGACAGAATTTTATAGTATGTCCTTTCTTCATGCAGTAATGACAAGATGAGAAGGGGAATGCTTGTTGTTTTTACGTATGAAAAGAAGTTCAAATATTTTTTAGTTTTTACCCCATTCTTAGGTTTGTACCGATTCGAGAATGTTCAAACACACAATTTTGAGACCCAGAAGTGCATCTAAATTCTCTTTACCTTGAGTAAATTTTGTCAAAGTTTTAGTCAAGTAATCAACCTTATTTTGTAAAACAATACACTTTTCACAATTCTTATTAACAGCAACATTATCCGCAGATGAATAGATAATATCTAGATGTTCTAAATCTGTTTTGCTTTCTAATAGTTCATTTTCAGAACTTTAACTCTATTTTCTAACCAGATTATTTAAACCTTTCAACCGATTATTTGTATGAGATAAATTTACTGGCTTCACTATGTATTTCATTGAAAGCATTCGGTAATGTGCTGTAATTCATTTCATTCTCTGTAGGAGTTGAACTTACATGTGATGAAGAGGATTCACGACCAGACATCAAACACAGGTTCACCTCTTCACTTTCGGATTCGAAGCTGGAAGATGAATCATTGTCTTGCCAGGCTATATAGGCCTTTTTCCCTTTGTGTCTTGATTCTTTCTTGTTCTGATTCTTGGTCTTTTCGGACACTCACTCTTTATGTGACCCTGTTTACCACAAGAATAACAAGTAATAGAATTTTGAACAGATTCAGTTTTTTTATCATTGTACCTTTTTACTTGACCAGGTTCTGTTCTTTCTTCTAAGAAATTTTCCAAATTTCTTAACCAACAAAGTCGAGGTTCTCTGATTCATCTTCTTCAGATCCACTGTTTTCTTCAATTGTCTTGAGAACAATATTTCTACTTTTCTTTTACTGCATTCTCTTGTTCTTTGAACAGATTGATTTCCAACTCATGTTCCCTCAACTTACCAAAAAGTGAAGCGGTAGTCATTTCGAGTCAAGTCTCTTGATTCGATATAGTCTGTCACCTTTGGTTGCCACGTTCTATCCAAACACTTTAAGATTTTGATGTTCAACTCTTCTTTGTCAAAAGTCTTTCCTAACCCAATTAGATGATTGACTATGTGCGTGAACATTTTACGCACATCTGCAATTGTTTCTCCTTGCTTGCATTTTAAACAACTCATAGTCCACTGATTAACTCATGCTTTCTTGCCCTTTTCACATCAGACGTTCCTTCATGTGTAACCTCTAAAATTTCCCACATCTCTTTGGCGGAGGCACATTGAGACACCCTGAAAAACTCATTAAGATTTAAAGCAGAGGTAATAATATTTTTTGCGAGTATAATCATATTGGACTCTCCTATTTTCTACATCAGTTAATTCAGCCCAATCTTTTTCAACTACTTTACCATCTACTGTATGAGTTGGTTTGTAAGGACCATTAACAATTGTTTCCCAAATGCCTCTATCAAGAGATTCAATAAAGATTTTCATTCTAACCTTCCAGAAAGAATAATTCACACCGAGAAAAAGTGGAGGCACTGTTTATGGAGGCTCCTTCTAAAAAATTCATCTTTCCCTCGACCATTGGACCGATTCCTTGAGTAACTTACAAGAACCAGCTCTGGTACCAATTGAAAGAATTAATGGTTGAGTTCAAGAGGGGGTGAATTGAACTTTAAAACTTTTTCGCAAAACTTACTTTCTTTTGGAAGAATGAGTTATCTTTATTCAATCTTTGCAAAGGTAACTTCGGTTTAAACACGACACAATTAAAGGCGAGAAAATAAAAGAGATGAAAGAAGAATATTAACACACAAATTTATCCTTGGTTCACTCTAATCTAGAGCTACATCTAGTTCTTGACAAACCAGTCAAGTTCCACTAATACCAAGTGAAAATTACAACCGAGTAGATACTCACCAATCTACCCCAAGAACTATCTTGTAAAACCCACAAGACGAGAATCTTGAAAACCACCCGAGTAACCAAATCCGATTCTTTGTACCAAGTGCAGATTACAATCCAACCTGCACAATCAAACTTTTACAAAAGAATATGAAAAGAAAAAACCTGGACTTGAAGTTTCTAGTTGTCCAGAACCAATTCTAACGACACTTTCTCTCTTTGATTGACTACAATTTTGATCCATGACACCTTATGAAATGAAAATATTCTTGAATGCAGAGAAAGTCACGTATGAAAGTTTCACAGATTGATTTCACAAGTTTTTTTTAAGTAGTGTGTTGTATTGTATATCTCAAAAGATAGATCAAATCTATATATATAGAGTAAATCAGAAAATCAGAACGTTTCATCTGTTAAAAACTGTTTTAGAGAGTCAAAAGATAAGTTGGTTAGCAGTAAAACAGGTTTAGAAGAGACTCTGATCGATTAGAACAGAAGTATGATCGATCAGACCGAGTTATGATCGATCAGAATGAAACTATGATCGATCAGATCGAGTTATGATCGATCAGAATAAAACTATGATCGATCAGAATAAATTTCAATCGATTAAAACGTCGATTCAATCGATTGATTTCATTTAAAGCTCCATTTCAATCGATTGATTCGAGTTTTTAATGGATTGAAACAACTTAATGAAAAATCCCAGCTCTCTGTTTCAATCGATTGAAAATCATTTCAATAGATTAAATTCCTGCAAACACTTAGTTAAAATAATAGCCTCTCTGTTTTAACAGATTAAAAATTATTTCAACAGATTGATTTTCTAAAAACTCTTAGACTGAAAAAATCTTTCTGTTTCAACAGATTTAAAAATCATTTCAACAGATTGAAAATGCAAAACTTGATATTGAAAATTCATTGAGTTATTTTAACTTGTTGATTCCGCGAATCAATCAATTGAATTTTCGATTATGTATGACCATTTATTATGTTAAGTGATTTTAACAGATTGAAAATCCTTTTCAACAGATTGAAAAAAACTTAGTTTATTCTTTTAATACTTAAACGTAAGTTTTTCATGCAGAAAAATGATTTTCAATGAGATGCAACATTTTAAGGTGCTTATCACAAAATATAATGGCCTATCAAGAGATTAAGTGCTTAAACTTAAAAAACCTAATCATCTACACACCCACAACCTAAGTTATATCTATGTCTTCATCAAATCCACCAAGTGCTTCACAAAGAACCTGAAACCAGGCTAGCTAAAAGGCAGACTGTCCGAGATAAAATGAGACTTTATGTGAAAGAATAGTTAGCGTCCCTTATCTCTTCTGTCGGAACTGCGTGGCTACTTAGCTTACAAAGAACCTGAAACCAGGCTAGCTAAAAGGCAGACTGTCCGAGATAAGGGTGTTTATTGTAAAAATATTTTTTGTGATTTTTCTTCTATTGTTTGGTTATGCTATGCAACAGACAAATGCAGCAAACATATGTACACACAATTCGATCATCCACGAACAGGCGAGAATTCGTTTTTATCACGAGGTAGGGTTTTCCTGCAGAAAAGTGCATTGGCGAGGGTAGGTTCTAACTGTTCTCACCAGGCTAAGGGCCCCAAGGTGCCCCCATTATAGGGTCCCCACTCTCCAGCCTTCCGACCATGCTTAGCACTAAGGCCATAGTCAGTCTTTGTGCCAAAAGAGGAAGGTTATCACCTTGAGTGGTGGTTTCCGATCACACCGGTGGGCACAAGGCCATCACTACAGCGAACCGTACCTACCACCCACTCCCTATGGTTTTCTCACTTGCCCCCGAGTATAGAGGGAACTGTTGTGTGCAAGGGTTTGTGTACAGTTTGTATTTCACACAATTGCGTAAGTATAAACAAGCAACAGTTATTAAAGCCAAATCGTAAAACATGTTATAATACAAGGTAGGGCAAAAGCGTTATTTTCTTGGTTTATTTATTTTTAAGCTGGCCCATCACTAAATGGGATCAACTCTCTAGGCTTCCCCAGTGGAGTCGCCATCTGTTGCCGCCGTAAAAAAAAAGAGGCGGTCGGAGCGACGCGATGGTCTTTTCGACTCTCCAATTTTCGCGTTTTTTGTTGGTGGTTACAACGCCTTTAGGTTGTCCGATAACCGGGCTGAACCTAAGGGTGAGGTTTTCGAAAAGGCGCTCTTGGATTGTCCGATAACCAGGCTAATCCAAAAGCTAGTTTTGAAAGGTTCTGTGGAGTCGCCACCGATGTTTTTACCGGAAACATCGGAAAAGGGATTAAAAGGTGTTGGTTTTCGAAAAACCAACTTTGGTCATTAGAACCAGAGTTGGGTAAGGGAGTTAGTTACGTGTAAAGGAAGTATTAATTCCTTTACGACGCCCCTTTCGGGTTCCCTATGATAGGCCAGCTATTTAAAAATATTTAAACCGGTGAAAATTACGTTTTTGCCCTTTTATTTGCGGAATTAAAATTATGACTACATGGCCCTAGCTTCTATTGCATAATGAAGATTAAAGCAGTAAAGTAGAGAGAGAGTGTAGAAACCTCCGAGGCAAGATTTTCTATTTAATTTTTTGATAACTTGGGTGCTTTTTGGTAGCCCTTCACTCTACACAGCTTCGTAAACCTCTCGAAACGCTCAAAAATACTCTTAGAGACGCTCAGAAACTCCGGAAATGCTTCGGAGGGGTTCTAGAGAGAGAGATTCTAGAGAGAAGGAGGAGAAACTTTGTGTGGAAATGAGGGAATGGAGGCCCCTATTTATAGTTTTTCGCGCCTGACAGGTCGAGACCGTCGTCTCGTCTGACAGGGTCGAGACCGTCGTCTCGTCAAACGAGACCGCCGTCTCACCAAAAAAGACCGTCGTCTCGCCTTTGCAGGTGGCGAGACGGCGATCTCGATTTCGAGACGGCGGTC
Source organism: Sphenostylis stenocarpa (assembly GCA_963425845.1). Classification (NCBI taxonomy): domain Eukaryota; kingdom Viridiplantae; phylum Streptophyta; class Magnoliopsida; order Fabales; family Fabaceae; genus Sphenostylis; species Sphenostylis stenocarpa. The sequence continues at coordinate 9,373,936 of OY731408.1, forward strand.
TCGATTTCGAGACGGCGGTCTCGTCCCCTAAAAGGCGAGAAACCTTATTTTCGTGCCGAAAATCCCTCCTATCTTAGCATGGGGCCTAATAGTCTCTCCTAGTGGCTTGTTAGGCTTCGTCCATCTTCGAATAGGAAGTCTTTTACTCTTTATTTGGAGGTCGGGCAAGATTTGGGGTCTACAGTCCCAAAGGTTCCTTCATGTATTTCTTTAATTAATATTTGCGCTTCTTCAAGATTGACGCATCTTAACAAAGTGGAATCAAAATTCTTTTTATAAAGGGTTTCTCCTATCAACATAAACCCTATGGCCCTTTTCCGAATGATCCTTTTGTCATTGTCATTGATTCCCTCGGGGTATTCACCCTTTGTCAAGTATCGCCTTATGTCATGATACCAAGGGGTTTTGTCTTTTTCACTGTCTATCATCATACAAAAGGCTTGTTTATTGTGTCTTTTAACTTGGATGATGGGCATCTCATGTTCTTGTCCTAATGCGAACATGGATGATAATGTTGCCAGTGCATATGCAATCTGGTTATCTTCCCGAGGGATGTACTCGAAACTGATGTTTTCCATTTTTGAAGTCATATTACGGATGTGCTCCAAATAAGGGATTAATTTGGAATTTCTAGTTTCCCATTCACCCTTGAGTTGGTAAATAACAAGGGATGAGTCACCGAATACTTTGAGTCTAGTCACCCCATGATCCAGAGCTGCTTGAATACCTAGAGCACAGGCTTCGTATTCCGTCATATTGTTCGTGCAATCAAAGTTTAGTCTGGTTGTTACTGGGATATACTTCTTTTTGGGAGATATTAAAATAGCTCTGATCCCATGTCCCAATAGGTTTGAAGCTCCATCGAAAAACATGATCCATTTATTATTTTCAAGTTCTTCATGTTGGATGTGCATTATGTGCTCATCACGGAAAATCATCTTGGAGGGATTGATATTCGTCGGTTGGCCCATGTGCCAAGTATTCCGCTAAAGGACTCGCCTTTGATAGCTTTCCGAGTGACATGAACAATGTCGAATTCCGAGAGGAGTACCTGCCACCTGGCTATCCTTCCGGTCAAGACGGGTTTTTCAAACGGGTATTTGATTGGATCCATTTTGGAGATCAACCAAGTTGTATGTCCGACCATATATTGTCGAAGGCGCTCGAGTTGCCCACACCAATGCACAACATGTTTTTTCGAGTGGTGTATAACAGGTCTCATAGTTTAGAAATTTCTTGCGAGGTAATATATGGCTTGTTCTTTTTTACCCGTATCATCTTGTTGACCAGAGCACACATCCCATGGACTCGTCGAGTACTGAAAGGTAAAGAATCAGGGGCTTTCCTTCCACAGGTGGTACCAATACTGGGGGATTGGTTAGGCACTTTTTGATTTTTTCGAAAGCTTGTTGACATTCATTATTCCAAACTTTCGGTTGGTTTTTACGCAATAACTTGAAGATGGGCGTACACTTGTCTGTTAATTGCGTGATGAACTGTGCGATGTAGTTTATTCGGCCCAAGAACCCTCTGACTTCTTTTTCTGTTCTTGGTGGGGGTATTTCTACGATTGCCTTTGTTTTATCAAGGTCTACCTCAATTCCTTTTTTACTGACAATAAACCCCAGGAGTTTTCCTGATCGTACTCCGAATGTGCATTTAGCCGGATTAAGCTTGATCTGGTATTTCCGAAGTCGATTGAATAATTTCTTGAAGCATTGGAGGTGATCCATCTCGTTTTTGGACTTGGCGATCATATCATCCACATATACTTAGATTTCTTTGTGGATCATATCATGAAATAATGTAACCATAGCCCTTTGATAAGTAGCCCCTGCATTCTTAAGTCCAAAAGGCATTACTCTATAACAGAATGTACCCCACGACGTAATGAAGGAAGTTTTTTCTCTATCTTCAACAGCCAATTTAATTTGGTTATACCTCGCATATCCATCCATGAAAGAATAGAGAGTATTTGTAGGCTGTGTGATCTACCGAGCATATCAATATGTGGTAGGGGAAAATCATCTTTTGGACTTGCACGATTTAAGTCCACTGTAATCTACGCACACTACGATTTTCCATTTTTCTTTATAACCGGCACAATGTTTGCCAACCATTCGGGGTATTTTGACACAATCGGAAAATTGGCATCCAAGCTGTTTTTCTACTTCTTCCTTAATTTTCAAGGACCATTACGGCTTTACTCTTCGAGCTTCGCTGACAGGCAGAAATCCCTCTTTTAGTGGTAATCTATGCTCCGCTATACTTTTATCAATTCCAGGCATATCATGGTATGACCATGCGAATACGTCCACATATTCTCTTAGTAATTGTATCGGCCTTTTCCACGACATCATCGTCAATTTGGGTACCAATATTTACTTCTTTCTTATTATCTTCTTGTCCCAAATTGATGGCCTCAGTTTTCTCCTGATGGGACTGTATTGATTGAGCTTCTTTTTCTAACAGTCTTTGCATGTCCGGGGAAATAGTCCCCTCCTCACTGTCTGACTCAATCCATTCGCTTTCGGCTTTCAGATCTTCCAGAGAGTTTTCAATCACAGACATGACTGTATGGTTATGCTTTGTTTAGATTTCTTTATTAAATGTGTGAGAGGGAACAAAATGAAATAGAATATGAATATTATGAATAAAGCCTCGTTGTATTGATAGAAAGAAATATTTACAAAGCCCATATTAATCAAAAATCCCGTGATCATGGGCGAGGATCACGAGAGATACATCGGAAGCTTTTTAATTTTTTATTTATTTATTATATTTTTGTATTTATTTTTATTATTTTTTTTAGAGATGGTAAAATGATGAGCCCTAATTTGCTGATCTTCCTTATCTCGTCTTTTATTTGGGCTTAGATAAGGGTTGGTCATCTACTTTTGGAGTAGATGCGTCAAAGGTAATCCACCCTGCATCTACTAAATCTTGGACCTTATGTTTTAAGGCCACACAGTTATCCACGGAGTGTCCTGGCGCATCCGAATGATAATTGCATTTTTCGTTTGGCTTATACCATTCTGGATATGGTGGCTCCATTTTCTTGGGAGGGATGCGCACGAGGAGTTTAACATCCAACATGTAGACCCCAAATCTAGTCCGGTCTCACAATAAAGATCAGAAGACCTCCTTTTCGAAGATGGACGAAGCCTAAGAAGCCACTAGGAGAGACTATTAGGCCCCATACTAGGATAGGAGGGATTTTTGGCACAAAAATAAGGATTTTTGCCTTTTAGGGTCGAGACCGCCGTCTCGCCTAGCGCAAGTGGCGAGACCGCCATCTCAAAATCGAGACCGCCGTCTCGCCTAGCGCAAGTGGCGAGACTGCCGTCTCGTTTGGCAAGACCGCCGTCTTGCCATTCCTGCAAGGCGAGACGGCCGTCTGGAATGTCGAGACGGCCGTCTCGACCTGATAGGCGCGAATCCCTATAAATAGGGTCTCCCTTCCCTTCATTTCTCATAGCTTTCTCACTCTCTCTCTAGTCACATTAATAGTTTTTCTCTCTAGAATCCCTCCAACGCATTTCCGGAGCTTCTGAGTGTCTTTAGAGTGTTTTTTAGAGCGTTTTGAGAGGTTTCCGACGCCGTGTAGAGTGAAGGGTTGCCGTAAAGCACCCTATTTTAAAAGAATTAATAGAAAGCTAGCTTCAGAGGTTCCTACTTTCTCTCTCTATCTTTTACCGCATTGTTTAAATTACGCAATAGACATTAGGGCCATGTAGTCGTAATCTTTAAATTCCGCAAAATAAAAGGGCAAAAGCGTATTTTTTCGGTTTATTTATCCACAGAATAGCTGACCTATCATAGGGAACCCGAAAGGGGCGTCGTAAAGGAACTAACACTTCCTTTACGCGTAACTAACTCCCTTACCCAACTCTGGTTCTAATGACCAAAGTTGGTTTTTCGAAAACCAACGCCTTTTAAACTCCTTTTCCGATGTTTCCGGTAAAAACATCGGTGGCTACTCCAGAGAACCCTCAAAAACTAGCTCTTGGATTAGCCCGGTTATCGAACAATCCAAGAGCACCTTTTCGAAAACCTCGCCCTCAGGTTCAGCCCGGTTATCGGACAACCTAAAGGCGTTGTAACCACCAATAAAAAACGCGAAAATCAAAGGAAGTCGAAACCATCGTGTCGCTCCGACCGCCCTCGTTTTGACAGCGGCGACAGATGGCGACTCCACTGGGGAAGCCTAGAGAGTTGATCCCATTTAGTGATGGGCCAGCTTAAAAATAAATAAATCAAGAAAATACCGCTTTTACCCTACCTTTGTATTATAACATGTTTTATTGCTTGGCTTTAATAACTGTTGTCTGTTTATATTTATGCAATTGTTCGAAATACCAACTATACACAAACCTTTGCACACAACAGTTCCCCCTATACCCAGGGCTAAGTGAGAAATTCATAAGGAGTGGGTGGCAGGTACGATTCGCTGTAGTGATGGCCTTGTGCCCACCGATGTCATTGAAAACCACCACTCAAGGTGATAACCTTCCTCTTTTGGCACAAAGACTCACTATGGCCTTAGTGCTAAGCATGGTTGGAAGGCTGGAGAGTGGGGACCCTATAATGGGGGCACCTTGGGGGCCTTAGCCTGGTGAGAACAGTTAGATCCTACCTTCGCCAAAGCACTTTTCTGCAAGAAAACCCTACCTCGTGATTAAAACGACTTCTCGCCTGTTCGCCAATGAATGAATTGTATGTGCATTTGTTTGTTGCATTTGATTGCATGGCATAACCAAACAACAGATAAAAATAAAATTTTACAATAAACACCCTTATCTCGAACAATCTGCCTTTTAGCTAGCGTGGTTTCAGGTTCTTTATAAGCTAAGTAGCCACGCAGTCTGACAGAAGAGATAAGGGATGCTAATATTATTCTTTCGCCAATAAAACCATTTTATCTCGGACGATCTGCCTTTTAGCTAGCCTGGTTTCGAGTTCTTTGTAAGCTAAGTAGCCACATGATCAAACTGAGAAGAGATAAAAGGCTAAAAATAAATAAATCCAAAATAAACAAAATAATAAAAAACATTTATAAAGAGAATTTTGACAAAGTCGTCTCATTTCATATTGCATCATGTCATAAGCGGAAAAACCAAAAGAGAAAATAAATGCATAAGGAGAGTCTGCATACGCATCATTTTAATAAATCCCAAAAAATGAGTCTTAGGAGCATATTTTGGGAAAATTACTGGGCCAAATCCCCTTTGGGTATTTGCAACTTGATTCTTTACCTTTTTCTCTTCGTTTTCATATGCTGTGCGTGCAAATCGGACATCTCAGTCAAAAGTTATACCACTTTGAACATCTATCGCCCTTTTGCACTGGTGCATGCATAAATACATTCATTCTAAGGAATATTCATCTCATAAAACATTTGTTTTAAACAATAAAAATCTTTTTGCATTCTAGAAAGCAGCTGGTATTCTTCATGCCCGCATCCGCATACAAAAAAAAACACAAAATCCCAAACAGTATCATACATCATGTTAGAAAATAAAACATGATAATGTTTAGGAAAAAACAAACACTTGCATACAATGCATTCACCAAACTTCATCCTCATAACATCATCTAGTAGCAGGCGGTTGAAGAAAGTAGACATTCCTCAATACCATGTGAAGAGGATAAGGCATTTGCATGCCAGTCAAAAAAGGAAATACATACAAATTTTAACCAACCTATGGGTTCCTTTAGGCTTCTCCACTTTTAAAAATAAAATGTACTTCGAAACATTGCATTGAGGAATGTACACTGTCTGGATGAAATAAATAAAATTGTTTGTTTTCATCATCTCTTCAATCGTCTATTGCATTCACAAATTGCATTCATTCTCACTTTAAAAATAAGATAATAAAAAGAAAGGATTAATTGATGTGCTAAGATGAAGAGCAAACATTTTGTCATCAAGTTTTTCCCAACGGTCGATCCGCCTAAGGAGGATAATAAGCCTCAACCGTTGGTCATCTGAGTAAATAAAGGAGAGGGGACAAGGACGTCATCGTGTTTGTTCATGCCTCCCACGTCAAAAAAGTTGTACCATGGAGATACGCAAAAACATCGTCCATCAATGAAGATATCTCCAGCATAGCCGGCATTCGGGGGCAAGATTAGAAGTGGAAGAATCTATTTCACCAAGGACGTATAAGATGACGCTCCTAAGAATAAAGGAATAAATAATAAGATCAAAGAAAAACATAATCTAAAGAGAAAACTGAGAAGACTTTGGACTCACAGCGCTAAGGCAGTTCTTTCAACGCTCCGCCAAAGAGACAAACTAACGGTAGGCGACAAGCTGGTCACGGTTTGAGCTAAAAACGACATTCGGATCGGCAAGTCATTTGCCCTACCTTGAATGGATGCGGTCGAAAAGGACCTTTGAAATATCTTTTGCTAATATGAAAAGACTTTCCCAACAATATGAAGGTGACCCACATGATGAGAAAATATGGATATCGTCCAAACCAAGGGCTCATTAGAAACTCTCAAGGAATAAGGGAGCCACCAGATTTTAAAGACAATCCTTTGAAGCTTACCCTACAAAGGATCAAGCTGCAAGGAGAAAAGGGAAGTCTCCCCTCCGCACCTTGAATCAGATTTTCCCATATAGAGGGGTTCAAGCGTCAAAAGCGACTTTAGTCATTAGGTGTCCTCCTTCTGATTCTTAGGGTTTGTAAATCCAATTACTATTAGAGACTACTCCTTGGGGCTAGCCCGACCCCCGAGCATTGTAGGGCACACATTTCCCTATTAATTACAAAGAATGTCATTCTTACTATCTACTTCTCTTCTTGCTATTGATGTCTAAACCTCATTAATAACCATGTTTAAGCAAACGTTTTCAAAAATGCGTCGAAGTAATCAAAATGCGCCATTGACCAAAATGAAAGTCAAATCCATCACCACTGATTGACTAGAAGCACAAAATAAAGTTTTACCTCGTCATAAGTAAAGTCGTGTTTCGCCAATGTTGTGCAAAAAAAAAAAATCAAAAGAAGCCCATAGAACCCAAAGGCCAAAAAGAAAGGACAAGATACCCGGTAGGAAACCCACCAAAGGGGGCTACGCAAAAGTTAGGGTAAACCCGCTAGGAAACCCGAACAACCATAAAGGGTAGCCTAGGAAAAAGTTAGGGTTACAAAATAAAGTCCGCTAGGTTTCCTAAAACAAAAACGAAGAAACCTAGACAAAATTTAGGACTAGCACAACATCCTAGACTGAAAATCCAAAGGACGGACTAGGGAAGTCAACCAGTCATAGCAAGCGCCATAGAATAAGACGCCATGAACGAAACGTCTGCCTAAACTAGCCTAAACACTCTAACCAACATTGGCTAGTCGTGCTTACAAAAACCATTTTTTGTTAAAATAAAACAATTCTAAAACACAAGCCTTTGAATTAAATATCATTTTCCTTCTTTTCTCTTGACCCTTACCACTATGACATTCTAGTAATTAGTAGGGAAATATGGAAATAGTAATCAATAGGAGGATTGACATCCCCAAGGAAAGGGAGGGGCGCACTGACATGGCAAGTCGCTATGCAATTAACACAATCATTCTTCGGTCATGACAAAGTCAAGACGACGAAATCGGTACAACCTATTCTGTCAACGAAAGCACATAAGGTCAGAAGCTCATCAAAAGTAAAAGCACATTGGTTAATCCTTTTGAAAAATTAATTGAAATAGTATTATAGGATGCATATCACAAACATTGCATACATGCATAGGGTCCTTTCTCTCAAAAAGAAAAGAGAAATGAGAAAAATAAAAATAAAAAATAATGCCTGCTAGGAGATTCTTAGGCAAAAGTTAGGGCAGCCCGCTAGATCGAAAACCCACGAAGGGCGGTCTAGGCAAAAGTTAGGGCATTCATAAAAAAGGAAAAGAGCCCGCTAAGATATCCTAGGCAAAAATTAAGGTAGCCCGCTAGACCGAAAACTCCAAAAAGGGCGGTCTAGGCAAAAGATAGGGCTAAACCAAAAAATGAATAAAAGAGAGGGGCCCTGTCAGAAAAGTAGTTTTAGATCAAGAGGGGGGGTGAATTGATCTTTGAAAGATTTTCGCAAATAACAGATTATCTATTTGTAAAAATAAGATTTCAGATCTGTTCTTGAATCACAAAGCAATCAACCAACAATAAACGCAGCAACAGAATTAAAAGAGGAGAAAAGTTTAGAAAGATATCACCGGTGTTTATACTGGTTCACCCAATATCAGGGCTACGTCCAGTCTCTAGCCAAATTCCAGCTGGGTTCCACTAGATCAAATGTTTTACATATTACAATCTTACACTTAATCTACCACAAGAACTACAATTCCAGTTCCTCCACCTAACCTTTCACCAAGAACCAAATTCCGAGTTCTTGACAACCTCTACAACCAAATTCCAGTTGCAGAGAAACCAGTGCCCACAATTCCAGGCACCAAACAATACAAAAAGAATGTAAGGAAATGAAAAGAAGAAACTAGAATGCTCAAACCAGTTTTATGAAATTCTGCAGTGTGTTTCAAGAAACTGGTGCGAATCTTTCTTGAAAGCAATTTGCCTCAAGAAAGAATTTCAAAGAACATCACAAAAACTGGTGCGAATCTTTCTTGAAAGAGTGCTAAAGTTTGCTTGCTTGATTGCTAAAGATTGATGTTCAATTTTTTTTTTTAAATGTTCAAGCCAAACTGTTTTTATAGAAGATTTTCAAAACTGCTGGTTTAATCAATCTGTTAAAAAATCTTTTAATCTGTTAAAATTGTAGTTTTAATCTGTTAAAACTTCTTTTAATCCATTAAAGCGTTCTTGATTATTTAACTGATTTGTTTTAAGCGATACGACAACGTTTGTATCAATTAAAACTCTTTACAAAAATCTTCTAATTTGATTTAATCGATTGTTTCGTGTTTCAATCGATTAATATCTTGTAAAACTTTATTGTAAAATTTTCAAAGTGATTTTAAGCTGATAAAAATAAGTTTTAATCGATTAAAATGTTGTGTAGAAATTTTCTAAGTTGTTTTAATCGATTGAAACGTGTTTTAATCGATTGAAAAAGCTACGATCGGTCATAACTCAATTCGATCGATCATATCTAATTCTGATTGGTCATAACTCAATTCGATCGATCATATCTGATTACGATTGGTCATAAGCTGATCGATCATCCTAAATGTTAAGTGGATTTAATCAATTAAAACCAAGTTGTATCGATTAAAATACTGCAAAAACACTTCTCTTAACATTTTAAGTGATTTTAATCGGTTATGTCGAAGCTTTATCGGTTAAAACAACGACAAAAGGTTTTCAAAACTTTCTTTAATGAAAATAACCTAGGTTATTTCGAAATTATATCGAGTTAAAAACTTGTTTAAAAAAGCTTTTGTTAAAATACTTTGTTTTTAAGCTGCTTAAACGTTTTTAGAGGCATTTTGCAAAATCTTTTAAGTGAAGAAACCTCATGCGACAGAAAAGATAAAAATGATTATACCTAAGCATAGCTACGGACACACTAATCTCTCTATTCTTTCATCTAAGTGATCTGTTGATCGCTACAAAGTTGACTTTGACTTTATCTTTCACTTCATCAAATCAACAGGATCTTTGTCAGAGTATTTCAATAAGATCTTCATCACTTTCAGTCTCCCCCTATTTGATGAAGACAAACACCACTTTGAATAATAACTCTGCAAAAGAAGTCACTTGATAAAACAGATTAGTGAGTAATAAAGAAATGAATTATTTTCCTATTTCTCCCCCTAAATTGTTGCTTCCTAAATAAAGAATTATTTCTGATCAAAAGTAAAACAACTATTCTCCCCCTTTTGACTTCATCAAAAAAATAGGGAACAGAAGAGAAACAATGCAAAAGTATGTAATAAGTTTGAGATTTTGAAAATTGAGAAAAAAATGAATATGATATCTTACTCATGTAAAGATCAATCAAGGTTGATTCAAACTTATCTTCATTAACACGTTTGTAATGAATACAATTAACACGTGTAAAGATAAGGGAATCATGCTTTAGGAGCATGTTACAAGAACGACCATTAACTAAAGCCTTTAATTTTTCTTTCCGAATAAAAATCGATTAAAAACGAGGACAAAATCGATTAAAAACTTCTTTTTTAATGATTTTAATCGATTGAAATAAAGGTTTAATCGATTAAAACGAGTGAAGGACTTCGAAAGTATGAAACATAAGTGCATTTAATCGATTAAAACGAGTAAAGAAAAATGTTGTATAAATTCTTTTAATCGATTTAAAAGATTTTTTATTGATTAAAACAACCAGATTTGCAAACTAAGTAATGTTTGATGCATCTAAAATGCCTAATTCGAGTGTGAATTTTGAAAAACCGATCACGAGCAAGAGGTTTTGTAAAAATATCTGCTAGTTGTTTTTCGGTTTCTATAAAGAAGATTTCGCAATCACCTTTCAAAACATGATCTCTAATGAAATGATGTCTTATTTCTATATGCTTTGTCCTAGAATGTTGGATTGGATTTTTAGTTAACATAATGGCACTAGTATTATCACACAAGAGAGGAATTTTTCGAGAATTAAACCATAATCCTCAAGTTGTTGTTTGATCCAAAGAGATTGAGCACAACGACTCCAGTACTGCAATGTATTACGCTTCGGTAGTAGAAAGAGCAACACATGACTGCTTTTTGTTGTGCCAAGAAATTAGGCTGCTTCCAAGGAGATGACAGGTGCCATTGGTGCTTTTCCTATCAAGCTTACAACCTGCAAAATCTGAGTCGAGTATCCAACTAGATTTAGTTTTGACTCACCTGGATACCATAACCCAACATTTAAAGTTCCCTTAAGATATTTGAGGATTCTTTTTGCAGCGATAAGATGAGACTCTTTTGGTGCGGATTGGAACCTGGCACACATGCAAACACCGAACATAATGTCGGGTCTACTTGCTGTTAAATATAGCAAAGAACCAATAAGCCCTCTATATTTAGTTTCATCAACAGATTTTCCTTTTTCATCAGAATCAAGATAGCAATTTGTGGACATAGGTGTTGATGCCTCCTTGCAGTGTTCCATCTCAAATTTCTTTAAGAGTTCTGTGCAGTATTTGGATTGATGAAGAAAGCTTCCTTCTTGAAGTTGTTTAACTTGTAATCCAAGAAAGTAGTTAAGTTCCCCCATCATAGACATCTCAAACTCTCCTTGCATATCTTTGATGAAATCTTTACATAAAGACTCATTAGTAGCTCCAAATATGATGTCATCAACATATACTTGAACCAGAATTACATCATTATTCAATTTCTTTAGAAATAAAGTTTTGTCAACCAAACCTCTTTGATAGCCTTTGAAATAAGAAAGTTACTTAACCTTTCATACCATTTTCTTGGGGCTTGTTTGAGACCATATAGAGCTTTCTTCAATCTATAAACATATTTTGGATGAATATGATCTTCAAACCCAGGTGGTTGAGTAACAAAAACTTCTTCATTCAAGTAGCCATTCAAGAAAGCGCTTTTGACATCCATTTGAAATAACCTGAAATTTTTAATTGCAGCATAGGCAAGTAATAGTCTAACAGCTTCTAATCTAGCCACTGGAGCATATGTTTCATCAAAATCAATTCCTTCTTGCTGATTATACCCTTTAGCCACTAATCTAGCCTTGTTTCTAGTTATTATGCCATTTTCATCCATTTTATTCCTAAAAACCCATTTTGTTCCTACAATATTGGCATTATCTAGTTTTGGAATTAATTCCCATACCTCATTTCTTGTAAATTGATTTAATTCATCATGCATAGCATTAATCCAATTAATATCCTTTAAAGCATCGAGATATGTTTTTAGGTTCAATTTGTGATACAAATGCCATGTGATTGCAAAATTTATTTAGAGATCTTCTAGTGGAAACTCCCTGATTTATTTCACCAATGATGTTGTCTATTGAAAGGTTTCTTGGAGTTTTCCATTCCTTGAGGCAGTTCTTCTTTAGTTTCTTCAATTTCTTCAACTTTGTTTTTGAGAAACTATTGATTACGGCAGTTTTAAGCGATACATTTTATCAGTTAAAATATCTTCTTACGTACTATATTCGAGAGACATTCTGCATATTTGGGTTAGTTTCATCAAATGTAACATGGATAGATTCTTCTACTTGTTTTTAGCCTTTTGTTAAAGATTCTATAAGCATGGCTATTTAATGAATACCCCAAGAATATACCTTCATCGATTTGGAATCAAATTTTCCAAGATTTTCTTTTCCATTGTTTAAGACAAAAACTTTACTTCCAAATACTCTAAAATAGTTTATGTTAGGCTTTTTTCCTTTGAATAATTCATAAGGAGTTTTCTTAAGAAAGGGTCGATTAAAACACGGTTTAATACATGGCAAGCGGTGCTAACGGCATCAGCCCAAAAATATTTTGGTAATGCTTTCTCACTAAGCATTGTCCTAGCTAGCTCTTCAAGAGAACGATTTTTCCTTTCAACTACACCATTCTGTTGAGGAGTTCTAGGAGCAGAAAAATTATGCTTGATACCATGTTTATCACAAAATTTATTGAATTTTTCGTTTGAAAATTCTCCCCCATGATCACTTTGAATACAAGAGATAAAATAGCCTTTTTCATTTTGAATTTGTTTCGCAAATTTCTTAAACAAATGGAAAGTATCAGATTTTAATTTCAAAAACAATGTCCAGGTAAATCTTGAGTAATCATCTACTATAACCAATGCATATAGATTTCCTCCTAAGCTCATAGTTCTAGAAGGACCAAAGAGATCCATGTGCAAAAGTTCAAGAGGTCTAGATGTTGAAACAATATTTTTCTGTGAGAAAGAATTTTTGACTTGTTTCCCCTTTTGACATGCATCACATACTTTGTCTTTCACAAACTTGAGTTTAGGTAAGCCAACTACAAGATCTCTAGAAATCAATTTGTTTAGATCATTCATATGAATATGAGTTAACCTCCTATGCCATAACCAGGAATCATTCTCTTTAGAAATTAAGCAACAGTTCTTAGCAGAATTAGTATCTAACATGTAAATATTGTTGATCCTCTTACCGAGTAATCATTACATGTTACGAATCTGATCGATAATTTGACATTGATTTTGCCCAAAAACAACTTTGTGTCCTTTATCACACAGATGGCTAATACTAATCAAATTATGTTTTAAACCCTCAACATATAAAACATTGTTAATAATACACGATTCAAGCACATTTGATGTCACCTATTCCAAGAATTCTTCCTTTATTATTATCACCATAGACAACGGTCCCACCATTCTTTAGTTTAAGATTGCGAGAATTTTGTAATATCACTAGGTCATGTGTTTGGAACGACCCTTGTCAAGGTACCGAGAGATCTTCACTTTGTTTTTCCTGAAATGAAATTAGTGTATTTGCGAGTACAAAATGATATAGTTTTGAAATAAACAATTAATTACGCATTGGAAGTATAAATTTAATCGATTAATTTGATACTCAATCGATTAATCAAGTTCGGAGAGAATGTATCAGAATAATAATCGATTTAAACGAGGAATAATCGGTTAATTTTATCTTGTTTAATGATTTTAAGCGATATGAATCCATTTTAATCGATTAAAGCAGGTTAAACTACATTCCGAGAGAACATTTTAATCGATTAATTCGCATTTTAACCGATTAAAGCGTATCTTGGTATGCTCACGTAAATGATTTTAACCGATTGAAATAGTTTTATATCAATTAAAATACTCAGTCCATGAATCCGAGAGACAAAATTCGTTGATTTGATACACGGGGACTTCCAGATTTTGTTCTGCAAAGCAGATTAGGCATGTTTACGGTACCCTTTAAAATTACTTGGGTCCAATTATGTTATATGAAGTGAATTTTTGGGAATCCACTTCATTCTACCTTTAGGTATGACATATTTCTTAATTCTACAATGTATAACGAGAATGTCCTTTTTTCATGCAATAAAAACATTTAACAAACGGAGACGAAACAAATTTACTATATGCAAAATAATTTTTAAATGCTCTGGTTTTCTTTCCAATAGACGGTGTAAAACCTATGCCACCACGGTCAATAACTAATTTCTGAGAATCAAGTATCATATCAAGACTAGTCTTTCCTTTTGCTAGTTTAGATGCAGTCTTTATTAAATATGTTACTTTTTCTTGCAACTCAAGACAATGTTTACAATCTTTAACATTACACATGCAATCAAAGTTATTATCTATATCTGACTTTTCATTTTTGATTTTTTCATCAACAATTTTCTTTTCAAGAATAGTGATCTTGTTTTCTAATATCCTATTCATGCTTTTTAATCTTTTGTTTTCAGTTTCTAATATTTTTGCTACAGCATGCATTTCATAAAAGGCATCTTGTAAAGAACTATAGTTTAAAGTAGTTGTTGAGTTAGAACTTACACTGGTTATTGGAGAATCCGAATTGACCATTAAGCATGTCTCTGTAGTTTCTTCATAGGCCATTTCAAGGGTTTTCCACATTTGTGCAGCAGTTTGACAGTGTGCTATCCTGAAAAAATCATTTCTCTTAAGTGCAGATATGATAATATTTTAGGCAATACAATCATCCTGGATTAATTTCTTTTCACAGTCATTTAAGCTAGACCAATCTTTGTTAATGATATCAGTTTCTTGTTTAATGATATTCCAAACATTTATACTAACAGATTCAATAAAGATCTTCATCCTAATCTTCCAAAAAGGATAATCTGTTCCACAAAACAGTGGAGGTCTATCAATACAAGCACCTGCAGAAAATTTGTTTCCAGCCATGGATCGAAGAACTTGAATAACTTTCAAGCACCTCGCTCGATGCCAATTGTCGGAAAAGTAGTTTTAGATCAAGAGGGGGGTGAATTGATCTTTGAAAGATTTTCGCAAATAACAGATTATCTATTTGTAAAAATAAGATTTCAGATCTGTTCTTGAATCACAAAGCAATCAACCAACAATAAACGCAACGAGAATTAAAAGAGGAGAAAGGTTTAGAAAGATATCACTAGGTGTTTATACTTGGTTCACCCAATACCAGGGCTACGTCCAGTCTCCAGCCAAATTCCAGTTGGGTTCCACTAGATCAAATGTTTCTACGATTACAATCTTACACTTAATCTACCACAAGAACTACAATTCCAGTTCTCGCACCTAACCTTTCACCAAGAACCAAATTCCGAGTTCTTGACAACCTCTACAACCAAATTCCAGCTGCAGAGAAACCGAGTGCCCACAATTCCAGGCACCAAACAATACAAAAAGAATGTAAGGAAATGAAAAGAAGAAACTAGAATGCTCAAACCAGTTTTATGCAATTCGCGAGTGTGTTTCTTCTTCAAAAGAAAGCAATTTGCCTCAAGAAAGAATTTCAAAGAACTTCACAAAAGCTGGCGCGAATCTTTCTTGAAAGAGTGCTAAAGTTTGCTTGCTTGATTGCTAAAGATTGATGTTCAATTTTTTTTAAAATGTTCAAGCCAAACTTGTTTTTATAGAAGATTTTCAAAGCTACTTGGTTTAATCAATCTGTTAAAAAATCTTTTAATCTGTTAAAATTGTAGTTTTAATCTGTTAAAACTTCTTTTAATCCATTAAAGCGTTCTTGATTATTTAACAGATTTGTTTTAACTTATACGACAACGTTTGTATCAATTAAAACTCTTTACAAAAAATCTTCTAATTTGATTTAATCGATTGTTTAGTGTTTCAATCGATTAATATACTTGTAAAACTTTATTGTAAAATTTTCAAAGTGATTTTAAGCTGATAAAAATAAGTTTTAATCGATTAAAACGCTGTGTAGAAATTTTCTAAGTTGTTTTAATCAATTGAAACGTGTTTTAATCGATTGAAAAAGCTCTGATCGGTCATAACTCAATTCTGATCGATCATATCTAATTCTGATCGGTCATAACTCAATTTTGATCGATCATATCTGATTCTGATTGGTCATAACTGATCGATCATCCAGAATGTTAAGTGGATTTAATCGATTAAAACCAAGTTGTATCGATTAAAATAATGCAAAAACACTTCTCTTAACATTTTAAGTGATTTTAATCGGTTATGTCGAAGCTTTATCAGTTAAAACACTGACAGAAGGTTTTCAAAACTTTCTTTAATGAAAACAACCGGTTATTTCGAAATTATATTAGTTAAAAACTTGTTTAAAAAAGCTTTTGTTAAAATACTTTGTTTTTAACTGCTTAAACGTTTTTAGAGGCATTTTGCAAAATCTTTTAAGTGAAGAAACCTCATGCAGTAGAAAAGATAAAAATGATTATACCTAAGCATAGCTGCGGACACACTAATCTCTCTATTCTTTCATCTAAGTGACTGTTGATCGCTACAAAGTTGACTTTGACTTCATTAAATCAACAGGATCTTTGTCAGAGTATTTCAATAAGATCTTCATCACTTTCAGGCCCTTCATCAATATCATAAAAATTCCAGCAGGAGAATGCCAGTCACTTTCCCAGATGCATCAATAAAAAAGAATAGATTGCATTTAGGGCATCCACACACAAGTAGTCGCACAAAACGACTTTGTCAATGTCAAAAATGAAAGAAATAAAAATTACTTCAGACAAATAACAAAAAACGAAAAGCATTCATGCATATAAGGAGACTAGCTCCATGTTTGTGATTGAAAACAGGATCACCGAGATCGAGTCTCCAAATAATGCCCTCAAGAAAACGGAGCAAGTCGTCAATCAAGCGACTCGACGAGAATAAGAACTTCGAAAATCAAGAGCTCCGGCTACCATCCTTCTACCCGAGAAAAGAAGACACAAGAAAGTAATAAATCTCCAAACATTGCTCTCCCTCAAGAAAGAAGAGCAAGTTGTCATAAGAAGCTTCCGGAAGCCAAAGCTCCAATCATCACCCAATAAAAGAGGGCACAATCATCGGACATCATAAAAGAAAAGCCGACGGAAAGGCTTAGTCATCCCCAAGAGGATCCCTTCCTACTCCGAAGGCAAAACAAAAACACTCCTCACGGCTCGAGCATCACCACTACATGAGTCATCAAGCACACTCACCCAAAGTCTCCTCCACACTCCCCAATGGAGAATAAAGGCTTCAAGAGTCCATCATCATCAACGAGTCAAAAGAGTCCAAACCATCAAGGGCTCAACAAAAAGAAAGAAGATAAAAGAAGAGAAAAGAAAACCCTTGCATCCCCAGCGAATGTCCAAAAGGCCATGACGAGAGCGCAGAATAAAAATCCTCAAGCGGATATCCCAAAAATTCTACAAAAAGGAATCGAAATTCCCATCCCCGAGTGGACTAAGAGCTTCACAAGTATAGCTCGCATCAACATCAATCAAGGAGCCAAGACTCCATTCCTAGAAAAGAAAAATCGAGATCCCCAGGAAGTCAACTAATTCCCTGGTGGATCACTAAAGAAATAAAACGTCATCCCTAGTGGACCCCCCAAAAAGAAGGGAAAAAGCCGATGTAATAAAAAGAGACTAAAAAGTAAAAAGGCTTACGCATTATCCCCATAAAAAAGCCATATTTTAAAATCGCGATAAAAAAGAGATAAATCGCGAAAAGAAAGGCGAAATCAATCCTAACTTTTAGGCAATCAATAAAATCCCTAAGTGGGTCACCATAGAAAAGGGAAAATCAACGAAAAAGAAAGAATCGGAAATCCCAATGAAACAAGAGTATGGGCGAAGCCATCTCATACTAACAACATCCAACAAGGAGTCAAAACGCCATTCCCTCAAAGAGGAAATCAAAATTAGATCCCCGGGAAGGCAACCAATTCCCCGGTGGATCAATAAAAAAGAAAGATCATCCCAATGAGCCTACTGCAAAGGCAAAACTTCATATTCACCCTCGGAATGTCATTTGCCTATGCATAGGCAAGACCCGGCAAGCATGCAAGAGCCGGTATCCCCATATCGGCCTAGTCGGAGGCAAAACAAATGAAACCAAAAGTCTTCACTTCAGATGAAGCGTCCGCCTACTCGGAGGCATTACCGAAACCGAATAGGATATCCGCCTACTCAAGAGGCGTCACTCGGATCAACAAATCCCCGGAGGATTCCTGCCTACCTAAGAGGCACTTATCAAAAATCCCCGACAACCGAGCAAAGTCGGATGACCACTATCAAAAGGATCAAAACAAAGAATCCCCGGCAAACCAACAGAGTTGGATGAACACCAACAAAATCCCCGCCGCAGACCAGATGACCAAATCAAAGACAAGAGAACACATCTCAACACCGGCGCATGAGCGATTGAGCAGTAAGCCGCCACCACCACCAGTCCTACGCAGTGGACTGTACCAGCCTGATAGGGGGTTTATACCTATCAACCAGGCACGCAAGGAGTGCCTAACCGGCGCATGGGCCACACGAACGATGAGCCGCCACTACCACCGGTCCTACGCGGTGGGACTGTACCAGCCAGAATAGGGGTTCATACCTATCAACCTGCGCACGCGGTGCGCTCGATCTGCGCTCGAGCCGGATCGGTGAAGTCGCAACTACCGGCTGATGGGGGGTTCATACCCATCCAGTTCGACACACAACGGACTGCAACTACCAGCCTGATGGGGGGTTTATACCCATCAACCGAAGGATCGGCTACCGTTAGAAGGAGTATCCTGAGGTTCTACCACGTGTCCACCGAAGGGATCGACTACCGTCAGAAGGAGTATCCTGGAAGTGCACGAACACAAAGTTTTCCCCAGAAGATCAACCGCCACAAGACGGAACATCTGAAGGGTAACCGGGCAAGAGGGTCAACTCCTTTACCTTCCTATCGATCTGGCTGGCACAACAAGCCAACAGCCGACTAGTCAGGTAAAGGGGGGGGGGCAGCTGTAGACCCCAAATCTTGCCCGGTCTCACAATAAATATCAGAAGACCTCCTTTTCGAAGATGGACGAAGCCTAAGAAGCCACTAGGAGAGACTATTAGGCCCCATACTAGGATAGGAGGGATTTTTGGCACAAAAATAAGGATTTTCGCCTTTTAGGGTCGAGACCGTCGTCTCAAAATCGAGACCGTCGTCTCACCTAGCGCAAGTGGCGAGACCGCCGTCTCGTTTAGCGAGACCACCGTCTCGTTTAGCGAGATGGCCGTCTCGCCACCTGCGAAAGGTGACACCGCCGTCTCGCCATTCCTGCAAGGCGAGACGGCCGTCTGGAATGTCGAGATGGTCGTCTCGACCTGACAGGCGCGAATCCCTATAAATAGGGTCTCCCTTCCCCTCATTTCTCACAGCTTTCTCACTCTCTCTCTAGTCACATCAATAGTTTCTCTCTCTAGAATCCCTCCAATGCATTTCCGGAGCTTCTGAGTGTCTTTAGAGTGTTTTTTAGAGCGTTTTGAGAGGTTTCCGACGCCGTGTAGAGTGAAGGGCTGCCGCAAAGCACCCTATTTTAAAAGAATTAACAGAAAGCTAGCTTCGGAGGTTCCTACTTTCTCTCTCTATCTTTTACCGCATTGTTTAAATTATGCAATAGACATTAGGGCCATGTAGTCGTAATCTTTAAATTCCGCAAAATAAAAGGGCAAAAGCGTATTTTTCCGGTTTATTTATCCACAGAATAGTTGGCCTATCATAGGGAACCCGAAAGGGGCGTCATAAAGGAACTAACACTTCCTTTACGCGTAACTAACTCCCTTACCCAACTCTGGTTCTAATGACCAAAGTTGGTTTTTCGAAAACCAACGCCTTTTAAACTCCTTTTCCGATGTTTCCGGTAAAAACATCGGTGGCGACTCCAGAGAACCCTCAAAAACTAGCTCTTGGATTAGCCCGGTTATCGGACAATCCAAGAGCACCTTTTCAAAAACCTCGCCCTCAGGTTCAGCCCGGTTATCGAACAACCTAAAGGCGTTGTAACCACCAATAAAAAATGCAAAAATCAAAGGAAGTCGAAACCATCGCGTCGCTCCGACTGCCCTCATTTTGATGGCAGCGACACAACAATTTTAACAGCAGACTTCCATAGGAGGTAGGTATTGGAGTGAATTTCCTCTCTTGTCTGCGTGTTTTGGTCTGCTGTGAGGAAGAAGAAGGAGTGGCAATGTTGATTGCATTCACGGTTCCTTCCTTCTTCTTTCCAAAGCTCTTTTTAATGTTTGGAGTAGAGGAATTGGAGGAAATATTTTGTGCAATTCTTCCGCTTTTCAGACCTTGCTCTACTCTTTCTCCTATAATTACCACATCCGCAAAGAGTGTTGATGTGTTCCCTATCATTTTGTCATAATAGGGACCAGTTAGAGAATTGATGAACATGGATGTGGTTTCTTTGTCGGAAAGAGGAGGTTCTACTTGTGCTGCCAATTCCCTCCATCTTTGGGTGTATGCCTTAAAGGATTCATCGTTTTTCTTGCTTAGAAATTGTAGATCTACTCTTTCAGGGGTCAAATCAATATTGTATTTATAGCGACGAAGAAAAGCATCTGCCAGATGTCTCCATGTTTGGACTTGCCCCCCTTGCAGTTGCATATACCAGTTTAGGGCTGATTCAGCTAAGCTCTCCTGAAAGCAATGGATCAAGAGCTTCTCATTGTCAGCATACGCAGCCATCTTACGGTAGTACATTGTAAGATGGCTTTTGGGGCAAGTTAGTCTCATGTATTTTGGGAAGTCCGGAGTTTTGAATTTGTTAGGGAATTGGATGTTTTTAACGAGGCACATATCAGCCGCCTCTTTTACATCAAAGTTATGCCCCTCCATGGCTCTCAGCCTCTCTTCAAGAGCAGTAATTTGTTGCTTTGATACTTCCGTAGCATGAATATGTACTGCTCTTGTATCAGATTGGTCATGCTCATCCTGAGGTTCCTCTTCTTCTTCTTGGTGAGAGGCTTGTCCACTCTGAGGACCCTTTTTATGGAGATTCTGTTGACGCATCATTTCCAACATTTGAGCCATTTGCTCTTTCAGCGTATTAAGCTCAGTGGTGAGCTTTCGGTTTTGTTCCTCTAGTTGTTCCATCTTTTTAGCTTTCTGAGCACGAGTGAGGACGGGCGGAAGACCAGCCACTTTCTAAATGATTTTAACAATTTTTATTATAGCTTTTTATTTCAAATGATTAGTGTGAAATAGATATGCCTTAGACAATAGCTTTGGTATCTTCTCAAAAGCCTATGTTTTAAGGGTACCATACCCACCTTAATGTGCTAACTTCCTTTTTTCAAAGGTTGCCAACATACGTTAGCGCACTTATCTCTTCTAGGAAGATGATAAATGCACTTGGGTCTCTTTCGCTATTTTCTAAGGATATCTAATAAATCCTAGAATGAATGTGTTTATGAGAGACTTTATTATGATGATGTTTATGCATATTTTTCTTAGTGCATTTATTTTCTCTCTTGGTTTTATCACTTATTGGATGATGTGATATGAATGATACCACTTTGTCGAAAATCTTTTTATTGTAAAAGATATTTTTATGCCTTTAATTTGTTTTTATATTTTTTTTATGACCCTTTATCTCTTCTGTCGGTCAACGTGGCTACTTAGCTTACAAAGAACCTGAAACCAGGCTAGCTTAACTGAAGACTGTCCGAGATAAAGTTGGCTTATCTTATCACTTTTATGATTTTTAGGGTTTTTCATTATTTTGTTTGTTGTATGATTACCCTATGCTAATGCATCAATACAAATGCAGCAAACGAATGCACACACAATTCATTCATCCATGAGCAGAGCCACGCTTATTTAATCACGAGGTAGGGTTTTCCTACAGAAACGTGCTTGGTTTAGGTGGTTCTAAACTGTTCTCACCAAGGCCAAAGGTCCCCAAGGTGCCCCCATTATAGGGACCTCTCAATCTCTCAGTCCTTGGGTCATGCACGGAACTCCGTGTCGACATCCTTAGGCCAAAAGAAGAGAGTTATCACCTTGAGTTGGTGGTTTCCGACAACGGTTGTAGCCCGTGTGCGAACAAGCCGGTCGTATCTGCCACCCACTCCCTATAGGTATTCACTCTTGCCCTCGGGTATAGAGGGACTGTTGTGTGCAAGGGTTTTTGTGTGCAATTTATATTTCAAACAATTTGCAAAAAATAATCATACAGCATTTATTAAAGCCATACAATAAAACATACGGAAGAGGGTAAAGGCGTAATTTCA
This sequence comes from Sphenostylis stenocarpa, assembly GCA_963425845.1. Classification (NCBI taxonomy): domain Eukaryota; kingdom Viridiplantae; phylum Streptophyta; class Magnoliopsida; order Fabales; family Fabaceae; genus Sphenostylis; species Sphenostylis stenocarpa. The sequence goes on from OY731408.1 coordinate 9,396,059, forward strand.
AATCTTCACTTAGTTTGAATTTATCCGTCGCTAAATGGGATCAACTCTCTAGCTTCCCCAGTGGAGTCGCCATCTGTCGCCGTCGTCCGTTCCGACGCCTAAGGACATCTCGAACGTTTATGCGAGCGGTCGCGAAAAGATGGTTTAGACTCGTGTTTTATGTTAAAATGTGTTCATTGCTTCCGAGGTGCTCAACAGCTGAACTATCCTCTAATAAAAGCAAGGTTTTTGAAAAGGGGTTCTTATGGAGTCGCCACCAATGTTTTGACCGTAAACATTGGAAAAGGATAAAAAGACATTGATTTTAATAAAAACCAAACTTGGTCATTATAACCAGAGTTAGGTAAGGGAGTTAGTTATGTGTGGGGAAGGTGTTAGCACCCCACAACACCCCTTTCGGGTTCCCTATGACGGATTCATTCATTAAGTAAAGATTATGAGAAATTACGCTATTACCCTATTTTATTGCATAATATTAAAAATGGCTATCTACATGACTTTATTTCATATTGCATACATAAAGCAATAAATAAAGCAGTAAAAGAGAAGAGAATTGAAAAGAACCTCCGTAGCAAGCTTTGTATTGCGACTCTTTTAACTGTGAGGATGCGTTTTGCCAATCCCCCACTCTACAAAGACTCTCCTCCCTGAATACAAGATCGACTCGACTAAATTTTTACAGAAGAATCGAATGCTGGAATACAATTCCTTAACTGATTGTTACCTTATTAAGGCAATCAGAGAGTTCATTCGAAGTAGGAAGAGAAGACAAGTACTTGGAGTTGTCTGGAGTGTGAAAAAGTGGCAAATGAGCCTCCTATTTATAGTTTTCGCAGTCTGGCAGCTTGGGACGGCCATCCAGGGCTTGGAAATCAAGGATGAGCGTCTAGAGAGGTTGGGACGGTCGTCTGGGATTTGGGATGGCCGTCCCATTCAAATTTGGGACCTGAGACGTGCGTCTCAACTTTGGGACGGGCGTCCCACTTGGCAGGGGTAGTTTGGGACTGTCGTCTCACGTTTGGGACGGCCGTCTCAACTTGTTTTGGCCAGCTTTTGTGTTCTGGGACCCCCGGGAAGCTTTCTTTTCTTTATTCGGACGTAGATTGATGCCGATAGATGCCCATTGAGCTTTATCTTCATATAGGAAGTCTTCTTGGCCTTTATTGAGATGTCGGGCGAACTTTATCTTATTATAGGAAGTCTCCTTAGCCTTTATTGAGAGGCCGGACAAAATTAGGGGTCTACAGTACCTACCCTCATCCGGTATAAACCTTATTTTATAAGGCTCTGGTGGGTACCTACCCCCACCTGGTACGAATCTGCATTTTTGCTAGATTCTGATGAGTACCTAGCCTCATCCGGTACAAACCTTATTTTATAATGCTCTTGTGGGTACCTACCCCCACCTGGTACGAATTTGCATTTTTGCTAGATTCTGATGAGTACCTACCCTCATCCGGTACAAACCTTATTTTATAAGGCTCTGGTGGGTACCTACCCCCACCTGGTACGAATCTGCATTTTTGCTAGATTCGATGAGTACCTACCCTCATCCGGTACAAACCTTATTTTATAAGGCTCTGGTGGGTACCTACTCCCACCAGTACGAATGCTGCATTTTTGCTAGATTCGATGAGTACCTACCCTCATCCGATACAAACCTTATTTTATAAGGCTCCGGTGGGTACCTACCCCCACCTGGTACGAATCTGCATTTTTGCTAGATTCTGATGGGTACCTACCCCCACCCGGTACGAACCCCGTTCTGCAAGGCTCTGATAGGTACCTACCCCCACCCGTTACGAACCCCGTTCTGCAAGGCTCTGATGGGTACCTACCCCCACCCAGTACGAACCCCGTTCTACAAGGCTCTGATGGGTACCTACTCCCACCCGGTACGAACCCCGTTCTGCAAGGCTCTGATGGGTACCTACCCCCACCCGATACGAACCTCGTTCTACAAGGCTCTGATTGGTACTTACCCCCACCCAGTACGAACCTCGTTCTGCAAGGTTCTGAACGAGCTCCGTTCTGCAAGGCTCTTTAGGATGCACTTTTTTATAGTCAATCCTATGGTCATCTGGTTATGAAGATGTGTTGGCGGCTTACTGTTTCCGATCATGCGCCTATTCCGTGGGGAGTGATTGATTTGTCTTTTTGACTTTTCTATTAGCCATCCAGTTTTACCGGGGATTCTTTGTTTTTGGCTTTTTCGTTTAGCCATCCGGCTTTACCGGGGATTTTTTGTTTTTGGCTTTTCTTGTTTAGTCATCCGACTTTGCGGGGGATTCTTTTGCTTTTGGCTTTTCTGTTTAGCCATCCGGCCTTGCCGAGATTTTTTGTTTTTGGCTTTTCTTGTTTAGCCATCTAGCCTTGCCGGGGTTTATTGATGATTGCCTCTTAATTTAGGCAAGAATCCATTGAGGATTTTTTTATTTCTGTTGATTGTGCCCCTTGATTAGGCAGATGCTTCAATAGTGGTGAAGGCTTTATACTTGTTGTTTTTCGCCTCTGAATAGGCTGATGTTCTACTTGAGGAAAATTGCTCTTGATAATACCTCTGAGTAGGCACATGCTTTATTGGAAGCTTTGTGCTTTGGACTTGTATTGCCTCTTGCATAGGTTGATTTCCTGTTTCTTGGGGATATTGGCTCTTTGCTTGCCTTTGAGTAGGCAGAGGCTTTCTTGGGAGTGAATGCTTTGCATTTCACTGGGGATATTCATATTGGGTGTTATAGGTGATTAACTCCCTGAGGATATGAATTTGTAGCTTGCCTCTGTCGTAGGCTTACTGGTGATAGTTTTTCTTTTTGGTGATCCACCGGGGATTTGATTGCACTCCCAGAAATCTATTTTGACTTGCCCCCTAGGGAGGCATGGAGTTTTTGACTCCTTGTTGGATGTTGTTGTTTTGAGCTGGCTTTGCCTACGCTCTTTATTCTGCTGGGGAATGGGTTTTTACCTTTTTCTCGTGATTTTATCTCTTTTTCGCGATTTTGGCTTTTTAAATGTGTGCGCCTTTCTAATTTCTTTTATGCACACTGGCTTTTTGTTATCTGCTGGATGAAAAGATTTCTTTTTCTCTTTTCTTTTTGACGATCCCGTGGAGTTTATTGGCTTCCTGGGGATCCAATCTTTTGATTTGGTTTTTATGATGGAGCCTTGGTTCCTGGCTTTGCGAAGCTCCTTATTGAGCGAGATGAAGGGATTTTCCTCTTTTTCTCCTTTTTGGAGACTTTTCTAAAAAGCTCTACTTGGGAATTTTTATTCAGCCTTTATTGTGGCTTCTATTGGAGAATGAAAAGTTTTTCTTTTCTTTCTTCTTTTTTTTTTTGTTGCCTCCTGGGGATATGGAGGTTTTGACTCTGTATTTTCTTTGATGGACTCTTGTGTAGTCCTTATTCTCCTTTGGGAAGTGGTGGAGATTCTGGATGAGTGTGCTCGATGACTCATGTGGTGATACAACTGAGTCGTGAGGTAATCTTTTTGTTTTGCCTCTGGAGTAGGCAAGGATCCTCTTGGGGACGATCAAGCCTTTCTGTTGGCTTTCTCATGTTGATGAATTCCTTCTTTCTTGGATGGAAGGATGTTGATTGAGGCTCCAAATGATTATGTTTGATGACTCATGTGGTGATGCTGAGTCATGAAGTAATTTTTGTTTTGCCTTTGGAGTAGGCAAGGATCCATTTGGGGATCATCGAGCCTTTCCGTTGGCCTTTTTCTGGTGCACCTTCGTTTATTGGGATAGAAGGTTAGAGCTAGTTTCCTTGAAGCTCTTTATTCTGCTAAAATAGTTTTGATTTCGCCTTTCGCGATTTTGATTTTCATATGGAGACTGGATTCTGGCGCCTCCTGTTTTCAATCACAAGTATGGAGACTAGACTCCTTATATGCATGTTCATTTATTTGAAGAAAATTATTTTTCTTGATTTTGACAAAGTCGTATTATGCAACTACTTTGTGTGTGGATGTCCTAAATGCAATCTATTTGTTTATTTAATTTTGATGCATTTAGAAAGTAATTGACCTTCTCCCGTTGGCTTCTTATGAATACGCTGATAGGCTCCTCCTTTATGACCACGATGATGGCTCCCTTTTTTTATCCATCTCTTAGTTTTAGCCCTATCTTTTGCCTAGACCGCCCTTTACGGGTTTTCGATCTAGCAGGCTGCCTTAATTTTTGCCTAGAATATCTTAGGGGGCTTTTGCCTTATCTTTTGCCTAGACCGCTCTTTTGGGGTTTCCGATCTAGCAGGCTACCCTGATTTTTACCTAAGAATATCCTAGCAGGCATTTATTATTTTCTTATTTTTTATGCTTCCTTTTTTTAGATGCATGTTTGATCTTTGATTAAAGGTCTTTGTGCATATTTTATGATTTATCAATAAAGAGGCATTTCCATAATATTTGGTCAAGAGAAAGGAAATGAAAGGGAATTTTATTGATAAATGAGCAAAAGTTTTATTTCTTTTATAGAAGGATTTCAAAAGGTATTTAGAAGAATGGATGGTCAGGGTTGGCTATACTGTATAGGCTTAAACAATCATGTCCATGATATCTACCCCCTGGTTCTCCTAATTGCTTCAGTTGAGATGCCTGAGCTTAGAGTGAAGACTATGCAGACTGCTTGCTTTTGGAAGAATGTTACCTTAGTCACCTTTCGGTTTTCGACTGAGGTAACCATTGCTCTTAGTTAGTTTTTTTTCTTTTTTCTTTTTTTTACCTCTACTTTTTGCCTAGGACGTATCCTAGCGAGGGATATAGACCCTATCTTTTGCCCAGGGATGCCCTTTGCGGTTTTTCATTCCTGAAGGGTCATGAGCAATGTCTTCAAGCATAATACTTCTTCACCGCATCAGAATTGATCGGGTGTCGAAGTTCCTCTCCATCCATATTAGTGAGGATAAGTGCCCCTCCTGAGAAAGCTTGTTTGACCACAAAGGGTCCTTCGTAATTTGCTGCCCATTTTCCAATTTTATCCTTCTGGGCTGGAAGCAATTTCTTTATCACTAGATCCCCTTCTTGATAAGTATGAGGGTGGACCTTTTTATCATAAGCCTTTTTTATCTTCTTTTGATAGGCTTGTCCATGACATATAGCGTTTAGCCGCTTTTCATCGATAAGGTTTAATTGATCGTATCGACTTTGAACCCATTCAGCTTCTGTTAATTTTGCTTCCATTATAATTCGCAGGGAAGGTATTTCGACCTCTATTGGCAATATGGCCTCCATTCCATATACAAGGGAGAATGGAGTAGCTCCTGTTGAGGTTCGTACAGACGTTCGATAACCATGAAGAGCAAAAGGCAACATTTCATGCCAATCCCTGTAGGTTTTAACCATCTTTTGAACAATCTTCTTGATGTTTTTATTGGCTGCTTCTACTAGGCCATTCATTTTGGGCCGGTAGGGAGAGGAATTATGGTGTTGAATTTTGAAATCTTGGCATAATTCCTCCATCATATTATTATTCAAGTTGGTTCCATTATCAGTAATAAGACGATGTGGGATGCCATATCGACATATGATATTTTTCTTAACAAAGGTGACCACTACCTTTTTAGTCACATGTGCATAAGATGCAGCTTCTACCCACTTAGTGAAGTAATCGATAGCCACCAGAATGAATCGATGGCCATTGGATGCCTTAGGCTCAATAGGTCCGATAACATCCATGCCCCACATAGCAAATGGCCAAGGGATAGCCATAACATTGAGAGGTACCGGTGGAACATGTACATTGTCCGCATGTACACGACACTTGTGACATTTTACGGCATACCGATGACAGTCCTTTTCCATTGTGGACCAAAAGTATCCTGCCCTGAGGATTTTCCTAGCCATGATATGCCCTGGTGCATGAGTCCTGAAGGTTCCTTCATGTATTTCTTTAATCAATATTTGCGCTTCTTCAAGATTGACGCATCTTAACAAAGTGGAATCAAAATTCTTTTTATAAAGGGTTTCTCCTATCAACATAAACCCTATGGCCCTTTTCCGAATGATCCTTTTGTCATTGTCATTGATTCCCTCGGGGTATTCACCCTTTGTCAAGTATCGCCTTATGTCATGATACCAAGGGGTTTTATCTTTTTCACTGTCCATCATCATACAAAAGGCTTGTTTATTGTGCCTTTTGACTTGGATGATGGGCATCTCATGTTCTTGTCCTAATGTGAACATGGATGATAATGTTGCCAGTGCATCTGCAATCTGGTTATCTTCCCGAGGGATGTACTCGAAACTGATGTTTTCCATTTTTGAAGTCATATTACGGATGTGCTCCAAATAAGGGATTAATTTGGAATTTCTAGTTTCCCATTCACCCTTGAGTTGGTAAATAACAAGGGATGAGTCACCGAATACTTTGAGTCTAGTCACCCCATGATCCAGAGCTGCTTGAATACCTAGAGCACGAGCTTCGTATTCGCCATATTGTTCGTGCAATCAAAGTTTAGTCCAGTTCATTCTTGGGATATACTTCTTTTCGGGAGATATTAAAATAGCTCCGATCCCATGTCCCAATAGGTTTGAAGCTCCATCGAAAAACATGTTCCACTTATTATTTTCAAGCTCTTCATGTTGGATGTGCATTATGTGCTCATCCGGAAAATCATCTCGGGAGGGATTGATATTCGTCGGTTGGCCCATGTGCCAGGTATTACGCTAAAGGAGCGCCTTTGATAGCTTTCGAGTGACATGAACAATGTCGAACTCGAGAGGAGTACCTGCCACCTGGCTATCCTTCCGGTCAAGACGGGTTTTTCAAACAGGTATTTGATTGGATCCATTTTGGAGATCAACCAAGTTGTATGTCTGACCATATATTGTCGGAGGCGCTGAGTTGCCCACACCAATGCACAACATGTTTTTACGAGTGGTGTATAACGGGTCTCATAGTTTAGAAATTTCTTACTGAGGTAATATATGGCTTGTTCTTTTTTACCCGTATCATCTTGTTGGCCGAGCACACATCCCATGGACTTATCTAGTACTGAAAGGTAAAGAATCAAGGGCTTTCCTTCCACAGGCGGTACCAATACTGGGGGATTGGTTAGGCACATTTTGATTTTTTCGAAAGCTTGTTGACATTCATTATTCCAAACTTTCGGTTGGTTTTTACGCAATAACTTGAAGATGGGCGTACACTTGTCTGTTAATTGCGCGTTGAACCGTGCGATGTAGTTTATTCGGCCCAAGAACCCTTTGACTTCTTTTTATGTTCTTGGTGGGGGCATTTCTACGATTGCCTTTGTTTTATCAGGGTCTACCTCAATTCCTTTTTTACTGACAATAAACCTAAGGAGTTTTCCTGATCGTACTCTGAATGTGCATTTAGTCGGATTAAGCTTGATCTGGTATTTCTGAAGTCGATTGAATAATTTCTTTAAGTATTGGAGGTGGTCCATCTCGTTTTTGGACTTGGCGATCATATCATCCACATATACTTCGATTTCTTTGTGGATCATATCATGAAATAATGTAACCATAGCCCTTTGATAAGTAGCCCCTGCATTCTTAAGTCCAAAAGGCATTACTCTATAACAGAATGTACCCCACGGCGTAATGAAGGAAGTTTTTTCTCTATCTTCAACAATCAATTTAATTTGGTTATACCCTGCATATTCATCCATGAAAGAATAGAGAGTATTTGTAGCGGTATGATCTACCAGCATATCAATATGTGGTAAGGGAAAATCATCTTTTGGACTTGCACGGCTTAAGTCCCTGTAATCTACGCATACTCTGATTTTTCCATTCTTCTTTATAACTGGCACGATGTTTGCCAACCATTCAGGGTATTTTGACACAATCAGAAAATTGGCATCCAAGCTGTTTTTCTACTTCTTCCTTAATTTTCAAGGACCATTACGGCTTTACTCTTCGAGCTTACGCTTAACAGGTGAAATCCCTCTTTTAGTGGTAATCTATGCTCCACTATACTTTTATCAATTCCAGGCATATCATGGTAGGACCATGCGAATACGTCCACATATTCTCTTAGTAATTGTATCAGCCTTTCCCTGACATCATCGTCAATTTGGGTACCAATATTTACTTCTTTCTTATTATCTTCTTGTCCCAAATTGATGGCCTCAGTTTTCTCCTGATGGGGTTGTAATGATTGAGCTTCTTTTTCTAACAGTCTTTGCATGTCCGGGGAAATGGTTCCCTCCTCACTGTCTGACTCAATCCATTCGCCTTCGGCTTTCGGATCTTCCAGAGAGTTTTCAATCACAGACATGTCTGTATGGTTATGCTTTGTTTTAGATTTCTTTATTAAATGTGTGAGAGGGAAAAGAATGAAAAAGAATATGAATATTATGAATAATGCCTCATTGTATTGATAGCAAGAAATATTTACAAAGCCCATTTTAATCAAAAATCTCGTGATCATGAGCGAGGATCACGAGAGATACATCGGAAGCTTTTTAATATTTTTTATTTATTATATTTTTGTATTTATTTATTATTTTTTTAGAGATGGCAAAATGATGATCCCTAATTTGCTGATCTACCTTATCGCGTCTTTTATTCGGGCTTAGATAAGGGCTGGTCATCTACTTTTGGAGTAGATGCGTCAAAGGTAATCCACCCTGCATCTACTAAATCTTGGACCTTATGTTTTAAGCCCACGCAGTTATCCACGGAGTGTCCTGGAGCATCCGAATGATAATTGCATTTTTTGTTTGGCTTATACCATTCTGGATATGGTGGCTCCATTTTCTTGGGAGGGATGCGCACGAGGAGTTTAGCATCCAACAATTTTAACAGCAGACTTCCATAGGAGGTAGGTATTGGAGTAAATTTCCTCTCTTGTCTGCGTGTCTTGGTCTGCTGTGAGGAAGAAGAAGGAGTGGCAATGTTGATTGTATTCACGGTTCCTTCCTTCTTCTTTCCAAAACTTTTTTTAACGTTTGGAGTAGAGGAATTGGAGGAAGTATGTTGTGCAATTCTTCCGCTTTTTAGCCCTTGCTCTACTCTTTCTCCTATAATTACCACATCCACAAAGAGTGTTGATGTGTTCCCTATCATTTTGTCATAATAGGGACCAGTTAGAGAATTGATGAACATGGATGTGGTTTCCTTGTCGGACAGAGGAGGTTCTACTTGTGCTGCCAATTCCCTCCATCTTTGGGTGTATGCCTTAAAGGATTCATCATTTTTCTTGCTTAGCAATTGTAGATATGCTCTTTCAGGGGTCAGATCAATATTGTATTTATAGCGACGAAGAAAAGCATCTGCCAGATGTCTCCATGTTTGGACTTGCCCTCCTTGGAGTTGCATATACCAGTTTAGGGCTGATTCAGCTAAGCTCTCCTGAAAGCAATGGATCAGGAGCTTCTCGTTGTCAGCATACGCAGCCATCTTACGGCAGTACATTGTAAGATGGCTTTTGGGGCAAGTTATTCCCATGTATTTTGGGAAGTCCGGAGTTTTGAATTTGTTAGGGAATTGGATGTTTTTAACGAGGCACATATTGGCCGCCTCTTTGACATCAAAGTTATGCCCCTCCATGCTTTGATATTTTCGGAGCATAAATATGTACTGCTCTTGTATCAGATTGGTCATGCTCATCCTGAGGTTCCTCTTCTTCTTCTTGGTGAGAGGCTTGTCCACTCTAAGGACCCTCTTTATGGAGATTATGTTGACGCATCATTTCCAACATTTGAGCCATTTCCTCTTTCAGCGTATTAAGCTCAGTGGTGAGCTTTCGGTTTTGTTCCTCTAGTTGTTCCATCTTTTTAGCTTTCTGAGCACGAGTGAGGACGAGCGGAAGACCAGCCACTTTCTAAATGATTTTAACGATTTTTATTATAGCTTTTTATTTCAAATGATTAGTGTGAAATAGATATGTCTTAGACAATAGCTTTGGTATCTTCTCAAAAGCCTATGTTTTAAGGGTACCATACCCACCTTAATGTGCTAACTTCCTTTTTTCAAAGGTTGCCAACATACCTTAGCGCACTTATCTCTTCTAGGAAGATGATGAATGCACTTGGGTCTCTTTCGCTATTGTCTAAGGATATCTAATAAATCCTAGAATGAATGTGTTTATGAGAGACTTTATTATGATGATGTTTATGCATATTTAGTGCATTTATTTTCTCTCTTGGTTTTATCACTTATTGGATGATGTGATATGAATGATACGACTTTGTCGAAAATCTTTTATTGTAAAAGATATTTTTATGGCTTTAATTTGTTTTTATATTTTTTTTATGACCCTTTATCTCTTCTGTCAGTCAACGTGGCTACTTAGCTTACAAAGAACCTGAAACCAGGCTAGCTTAACTGAAGACTGTCCGAGATAAAGTTGGCTTATTCTTATCACTTTTATGATTTTTAGGGTTTTTCACTACTTTTGTTGTATGATTACCCTATGCTAATGCATCAATACAAATGCAGCAAATGAATGCACACACAATTCATTCATCCACGAGCAAAGCCACGCTATTACGAGGTGGGGTTTTCCTGCAGAAACGTGCTTGGTTTAGGTGGTTCTAAACTGTTCTCACCAAGGCCAAAGGTCCCCAAGGTGCCCCCATTATAGGGACCTCTCAATCTCTCAGTCCTCGGGTCATGCACGGAACTCCGTGTCGACATCCTTAGACCAAAAGAAGAGAGTTATTACCTTGAGTTGGTGGTTTCCGACAACGGTTGTAGCCCCGTGTGCCAACAAGTCGGTCGTATCTGCCACCCACTCCCTATAGGTATTCACTCTTGCCCTCGGGTATAGAGGGACTGTTGTGTGCAAGGGTTTTTGTGTGCAATTTATATTTCAAACAATTTGCAGAAAATAATCATACAGCAGTTTATTAAAGCCATACAATAAAACATACAGAAGAGGGTAAAGGCGTAATTTCAAATCTTCACTTAGTTTGAATTTTATCCGTCATTAACTGGGATCAACTCTCTAGCTTCCCTAGTGGAGTCGCCATCTGTCGCCGCCGTCCGTTCCGACATCTAGGGACATCTCGAACGTTTATGCAAGCGGTCGCGAAAAGATGGTTTAGACTCGCGTTTTATGTTAAAATGTGTTCATTGCTTCTGAGGTGCTCAACAACTGAACTATCCTCTAATAAAAGCAAGGTTTTCGAAAAGGAGTTCTTATGGAGTCGCCACCAATGTTTTGACCGTAAACATTGGAAAAGGATAAAAAGGCGTTGATTTTAAGAAAAACCAACTTGGCCATTATAACCAGAGTTGGGTAAGGGAGTTAGTTACGTGTGGGGAAGGTGTTAGCACCCCACAACGCCCCTTTTGGGTTCCCTATGACGGATTAATTCATTAAGTGAAGATTACGAGAAATTACGCGATTACCCTATTTTATTGCATAATATTAAAAAATGACTATCTACATAACTTTATTTCATATTGCATACATAAAGCAATAAATAAAGCAGTAAAAGAGAAGAGAAGTGAAAAAAAAACCTCCATAGCAAGCTTTGTATTACAAATCTTTAACTGTGAGGATGTGTTTTGGCAATCCCCCGCTCTACAAAGACTCTCCTCCTCGAATAGAATATCGACTCTACTAAATTTTAAAGAAGAATCGAATGCTGGAATACAATTCCTTAACCGATTGTTACCTTTCTAAGGCAATCGGAGAGTTCATTCGAAGTAGGGAGAGAAGACAAGTACTTGGAGTTGTCTGGGGTGTGAAAAAGTGGCAAATGAGCCTCCCATTTATAGTTTTTACAGCCTGGCAGCTTGGGACGGTCGTCCGGGGCTTGGAAATCTAGGATGAGCGTCTTGAGAAGTTGGGACGGTCGTCTGGGATTTGGGACGGCCGTCCCATTCAAATTTTGGCACTGAGACGGGCGTCTCAAACTTGGGACGGGCGTCCCACTTGAATATGGTTGTTTGGGATGGCCGTCTCGCCCTTGGGACGGCTGTCTCAACTTTTTCTGCCAGATTTTGTGTTCTAGGACCCCCGGGAAGCTTTCCTTTCTTTATTCGGACGTCGATTGATGCCGATAGACGTCCATTGAAGCTTTATCTTCATATAGGAAGTCTACTTGGCCTTTATTGAGATGTCGGGCGAGCTTTATCTTGTTATAGGAAGTCTCCTTAGCCTTTATTGAGAGGCCGGGCAAAATTAGGGGTCTACACAGGTTTATTCTTTTTATATACTTGTACAAAGGTTAATTGTGTAAAGTGAGTTTGAATCTGCACTGGTTACAGTAACTGGATTTGGTTACTGGGTGGTTAATTCAAGAGTCTATCTTGTGGTGTTGTAAGATAGTTCTTGGAGTAGATTGGTGTATATCTACTGGTTTGTATTTTTCACTTGGAATTAGTGGAACTTGGTAGATTTGTCAAGAACTGGACGTAGCTCTGGGAAAGAGTGAACCAGTATAAACTCTTGTGTTGAATTTATGCTTTCATCTCTTTTCAATTCTTGCTTATATTCTTGCTTTGCTTAAAATCAAATCTGCCTAACAAAAGATTGGATAAAGTTTAACCATTCTTCCAAAAGAAAGAGTGTTTTTTTGAAAAAGTTTTCAAAAGTTCAATTCACCCCCCCTCTTGAACTCAACCATTAATTCTTACAGAAGGAGGAACGCATGATTTTACATTTACTTGTCTGGATCCTATGTCCCCGGGCTACGAATCATGCTCAATGTTCTTCAATTGATCTTCGTATTATTCATGCCATAATGAATAATGAGCCTTTAGATTGGGGCGTTCTTGTCACCATGACTATGTTAAAAGCCAAACGCCATCCCACCTTCAAAATTCCATATGCTCTCCTTGTCTCTCGCATCCTTGAATACAAAGGAGTAAATGTCGAAGGTGAACAAACTGTACGAACAAATAACTTGAATCGTATGCTAGACAGCACATTGATCCAACTACAAATGGTGCGTGTCAACGATATTTATGTTCACAAGGATGACGTTCCAAACCAAGGTGATGATAATTAAGATTCTGATGAAGATATGCCTCCTGCTACTGAGCTTCCCTTTGATCAAATCCAAAGTGTTGGAACTTCCTCTACTCATCATGAAACTCGACAATCCATGGAAGACATGTTATCTGATATGAATCAGAGGATGCAGGCATTCTTCACTCTTTCTGGAGTACGGCATGAGGAAATAATTCGTCATATATCTGATGTAGATGATAAAGTATGTCATTTAGAAAATAGATTTGATGCACACTTTCATAGTGATGATAGTGAAGAATTTTAAATTTGATTGTTATTTTTCTTTTTCTTCTTATATTGTAATGAATGATTATTTCTGAAATAAAATGTGGTGTTCTTTTATTGCTTTGATTGAGGGGGAGTCATCTCCAAGTTATGCATATTTTGAGGGGGAGCCCTTATGATTGTTATTGAAGCATGCTTTCAATTTTTGATTATAATCAAAATAGGGGAAGAAATATTTAAAGCCTAATATTATTATTTTAAATATTATCTGGTATGTTTAATGTGTTTGTTAGTATGACAGATAAAACAGGTTATTACAAGGCTTTAAAAGAAAATTTTGATCATCATCAAAAAGGGGGAGATTGTTGAACATTCAAGGACTTGATGTTAGACTTGATGGACATGAAGCTTGTTGATTTTGATGATGATTCAAGAACTCAAGAACGTAGAGAGTTGAAGACTTGTTTTATAGTGTAATAACTCTGTTTTAATTATATTGAGTCTGTAATATTAGAGTTTGAGATAGCCGGTACATAGTCTGCACCTTAAAAGCTTCAAAAAGCTCAATTTTATCAAAGTGCCTCGGCTTTAATCGATTAAATGGTGAAATAATCGATTAAAACAGTGAGAAAAACCATTTTTTGTATCTGCTCACTGGTTTAATCGATTAACACACCTGTTAATCGATTAACAGGCCTATTAATCGATTAACAGGTCTTTTAATCGATTAAAACAGAGAGTTTTGGGGTTCTGTTGATTTTGGCTCTGTAATAATCGATTAACACTTCATTTAATCGATTATTTCAGTCAAATTTTGATTTTTAACTTCAAATCAACCCTATTTTCGAAAACCCTAATTCCAAGACTCCTAGTTTCGAAAATCCCAATTCCCAAACCCTAATTTCTCTACTTAAGTTTCTCTATGGCACTCAGAAAAGAAGAACAACCTTTTTCATACAAAAGTTAAGTGTTGTGAGTGCCAGATAACTATTTGTTGCAAGAAAAAGGGGCTTTTGGAACCTGGTGTGGGCTAGAAGCGATAAGAATCACTAAGTGGAGTTCTTAGTGGATTGTGTGTTGTGCCGTCTCTAGGGAAAGTTGTTCTTCATCTCTTGTGGATTTCAAGAGAGGTGTTATCTTTACTTTATCTTTTCCATCGTAATCTGCTTGTAACAACTTTGATTATAGTGACAGCGTTAATCCTCTGTTTGAGTGATTAGCAACTGGACGTAGGGTCTTTTGATTCGAACCAGTATAAATCTTCTGTGTAAGATTCTATCTCTTCTCTATTTACATTTACACAGTTTTTAATCGGTAAAATTTGGGGAAAATTTTGAAAACCTAATTTTTGTTAAGAAACCAATTCACCCCCCCTCTTGGTTTTTGTCAGACCACGCTAACATTCCGCTGCGCGATTCTAACAATTTCTACGTCTCTAGTCACATGGGGATGTTCCCCAACCCTTTGAGGAGCTTTTCCAAAATCCCTCTCCACCGACGCCTAACCTCAGAGTGGAAGGACGAGTTGGAACAATGGGACGCCAACCAATTATCCTGGGTCTGCCCTTGGTTCCGACCCAGTCCAGTCCTCATCAGATGTGGGGATTATCCGAGCATACCATTGATAGGACTCAGGGGTTGCATAGCCTATTCACCTAGGGTAGCTATGAGACAGCTCATGAGGACCCAAACCACAATATCCTGAGGGGAGCTCGGAGGACTGTGTTTCTTCGGAGACCCATGCACAATTGCTAACTCACTAGCCGTGAGAAGAGCATGGGAGAAACCAGTCTTTATGGGAGATAGAGAGCTAGGAAAAGCTTGAGTAGCTGTCTCCAGTGACTATGAAGAGTGGAGACGCAGAAGAGGGATGTCTCAACCATCCACCTCACTCGCTACATGTGCAAATAGTGAAGAGCTTCAAACTCAAGTTGATGCCTTGACCCGGAGGATAGAAATCATGGGAGCCCAGATGAGGGCCCTTGAAGAAAGAGAACAAGAATCTATCCTCACCATAGACAGTCTACAAAGGCAATGCAAGAAAAAGGATCATGAAATAGAGCGCCTCAAGGATCAATGTGCTGACTCTAACGAGCAAGCTATCCGAGCATCCAAAGCTGCTAGAACTAGCTCGGATAGCCAACTTCAAGAAATAACCACCAAATCAGCACGCCTTGAGGCCGAATCAGCAAAACAGGCTCAGACGATCAAGGACTTGTTACAAGACCTCACAAGGACTCGATTAGAAATACGCCAAGAGCGAGAGGCCAACCAGAGACTCAACAGAAGTCTTACTGAGCTACGCTGCAAAGAAAAAGACGGGCTAGCTCAGTATGGTCAAGTACTACGAGAGAAGGATCGGGCCCTTGCAAAGCTTGATGAGCTACAAGCCTTGGTCGTCCATCAAGAGGCGAAGATCAAAGAGGCTCAAAGGTACAGTGAAGATATGAGCCAGGCGGTCCAGAAGCAAAGCGAACACTCGCTCGTCACGTCCGAGAAGCTGAAAGGGAATTACATAGAGATCAAGACCCGCCTGTGGGTTTCTTTAGGCTTTTCCGTTTCTGTCAAAAGTTGTTTCGTAGTATGGAATAGGGGAATGTACACCTTCTACGGATAAATGAAATTTTTCTTTATTCAACAATTGTCTACTTACATGCATATCATTCATTTGCATATTTAATTTCCCCTCCTTCACTTTTAATAAATAAGATAATAAAAAGGAAGGATTAACTGACACATCTTCCAAATCAGAAGAATGGAGAGAAAGCCACTTTTAATCAAGCTTTCCCCAACGGTTGATCCATCACAAGAGGATAATAAGCCTCGACCATTGGTCCTCAAAACCAATAAGGAAGAGGGGGCAAGGATACCAGTGTGAATATTTATGCCACGTCCTTTCCCCTATGAATCAAATAAGTTGTACCGTGGAAATACGGAGAATCTTCACCAATAAAGGAGGATATCTCCAATATAGCCGACATTGGGGGCATAACTAGAAGTGGAAGGATGTACTCCCCCAAAGGCGTACAAGAAGATGCCCCCAAGAATAAAGGAAAAAATAAACATACCAAAGAAAAAGAAAATAAACAGACCGAGGAATTACTCCAGTTCATAAGGCAAAGCGAGTATTCCATTATTGAGTTGCAAAGATAACCCTGTTATCTCTAATGATGAGCTCGGAACCGCATAGAAATGCCCTGATGAAGGTCTTGAGCGAAGCACATGTATCTCATACCATATCCCAAGAAAAGGTCGAGAGGATTGTCGGTCACATTACGGCAAGCGATCACCTCACCTTCACAGAGGAAGAACTCCCCCTCGAGGGGTCAAACCACAACAAGCCCTTGCACATTTCCATCAAGTGCAAGGAGTACCTAATTGCTAAAGTTCTTGTGGATAACGGTTCATCCTTGAACGTGATGCCCAAGTGCACACTCGACAAGCTAACTATCTAAGGAACCCATTTGTGCCCAAGCAGCACTATTGTTCGAGCTTTCGACGGATCCAAACGAGAAGTAGTGGGGGAAGTCAACCTGCCAATCCAAATTGGACCCACTATCTTCAACGTCGATTTCCATGTAATAGATATTACTCCGGCATATAGTTGTCTCCTCGGCAGGCCTTGGATTCATGACGCTAAGGCAGTACCTTCAACGCTCCACCAAAAAGTCAAGTTTATAGTGGACGACAAGTTTGTCACGGTCCAAGCAGAAGATGATATCCTGATCAGTGGACCGTCCATCCAACCTTATGTGGATGCGGCTGAAGAGGCCCTTGAAACATCTTTTCAAGCACTCGAAATTGCCAATGTCGAAAGACTTTCCAAAAACACGAAGGTAGCCCGCATGATGATGAAGCATGGTTACCATCCTGGCCAAGGACTAGGGGTTGTAGACCCCAAATCTTGCCCGGCCTCATAATAAAGACCAGAAGACCTCCTTTTTGAAGATGGATGAAGCTTAAGAAGCCATTAGGAGAGACTATTAGGCCCCATACTAGGATAGGAAGGATTTTCTGCATTAAAATAAGGATTTTCGCCTTCAGGGATCGAGACCGCCGTCTCGCTTTTCGGGACCGCCGTCTCGCCATGCCTGCAAGTCGAGACGGTCGTCTCATTTGGCGAGACGGCCCTCCCGATTGGCGAGAAGGCCTTCTCATTTCTGGAAAAGTCGATACCGCTGTCTCGCAAAACGAGACGGTGGTCTTGCCACTTTTACAAGGCGAGACGGCCGTCCCGAATGGCGAGACGGCCGTCTCGACCTGACAGGCGTGAATCCCTATAAATAGTAGCGCTTCCCCCCTCATTTCACACAGTTCTTCCACTTTCCCTTCTACAACTTCTTCAAATTCTCTTCCTAGAACCCCTTCGAAGCATTTCTAGAGTTTCTGAGAGTTTCTTAGAGATTTTTATAGCGTTTCCGAGAGTTTTTCGACGTTGTAAAGAGCGAAAGGCTACCAAAACGCACCCTAATTTTCAAGAAATTAATTAAAGAGCTTGCTTCAGAGGTTTCTTCATTCTCTCCCTCTCTTTATTGCCTTTACTTTTATCATTAAATTGCGTAATAGATATTAGGGTCATGTAGTCATTCTTTTAATTCCGCAAATAAAAGGGTAAAAGCATCTTTTCACAAAGTTTATTTATTAAATAGTTGGCCTATCATAGGGAACCCGAAAAGGGCGTCGTAAGGGAACTAACACTCCCCTTACAAGTAACTAACTCCCTTACCTAAACTCTGGTTTTAACGACCAAAGTTGGTTTTCGAAAACCAACGCCTTTTTACTCCTTTTTCGATGTTTCCGGTAAAAACATCGGTGGCGACTCCACAAGAACCCTTCAAAACTAGTTCTTAGGTTAGCCCGGTTATCGGACAATCCAAGAACACCTTTTCGAAAACCTAGCCCCTAGGTTCAGCCCGGTTATCGGACAACCTAAAGGCGTTGTAACCACACCCATAAAAACACGAAAAT
Organism: Sphenostylis stenocarpa; assembly: GCA_963425845.1. NCBI lineage: Eukaryota > Viridiplantae > Streptophyta > Magnoliopsida > Fabales > Fabaceae > Sphenostylis > Sphenostylis stenocarpa. The sequence goes on from OY731408.1 coordinate 9,414,185, forward strand.
TGGAAAGTCGGAACCATCGCATCGCTCCGACCGCCTCTTTTTTACGGTGGCGACAGGGGCAAATTCCCAAGGGATGAGGGAACCCCCAGAATTCAAAGATAATCCCTTCAAGAGTGGCCTAGGATTTGACCCTACAAAGGGCCGAGCAGAAGGAAGGAAAGGGAAGTCTCCTCTCTGCACACTCAAACAAATATTTCGAAGCGGAGGGATGCAAGCGTCAAGAGCCACCCTAGTCATTAGGAGATCTTTTTCTTCATTTAAGGGATGTAAACCTAATGATTGTTAGAGATTATCCCCCGGGGCTAGCCCGACCCCCGGGCATTTCAGGGCACATATTCCCTTATTAATTAATAAATAATACACTTCTTACTATATGCTTCTCTTCTTGCTATTTCATGACTAGACCTCACAATAACCTTGTCTAAGTAAACAAAAAAAAAAGAGGAAAAGAAGAATAAAAAGTGCGTCCAAATAATCAAAATTTACCATTGCCATTACAATCAAGCTGGTCGGTTAGGAGCACAAAATAAGGTATTACCTCACCATAAATGAAGTCATGCTTTGCCAATATTGTGAAAAAAAATATAACAAAAAAAAAGAGCCCGCAGAAGCCAAAGGCCAAAAGAAAAGGGCAAAATACCCGGTAGGAAACCCACTAAGGGGGCTACGCAAAAAATAGGATCAACCCGGTATGACACCTGAACAAAAATAAAGGGTAGCCTAGGCAAAAGTTAGGGTTACAGAATAAAGTCCGCTATGATTCCCTAAAAAATAACAAAGAAGGAACCTAGACAAAAGATAGGACCAAAACACAATATCCTAGTTCGAAAACCCAAAGGGCGATCTAGGGAAATCAATCAGTCATAAAAGGCAATAGGCTAAGGCGCAAACTCAAACAGAAAAAAAGAAGGGGAAATGTTTGCTTAGACAAAAGCTTAAACACGTAGGCCTAACCTTAGCCAGCCATTCTTACAAAATCCTTTCTAAATAAAATTAACCATCTAAAACACAAGTCGTTGAATTTCCCCTTACTTCTTTTCTCTTGACCCTCACAACATTATTCTAACAATTAGTTTGGGAATATGGAGGCATATAGTCAATAAGAGGATTGAAACCCCTAAAAGTGAAGAAAAAGAGACACCAATATGGCAAAGTGTGCTCTCCAAAAAGAGAAGAAGAAAGAAAGAAAAGAGAAAATTATTCTTCGGTCACGAGAAGTCCGGAACGGTACAGCCAAGTACAGCAAAGAACCAAGATCAGAAGACACCCGTCTGTACAAGACGCATCAGTTAAATCCTTCTGAAAAACTAATGAAATAGGCATTATAGGACATCAAACATAAAAACATTGCATGCATAAAATGTTTTTGAACAAGGTCCTATTTTCTTCAAAAAAAAAACTCCTAAAAATCGAGACCGCCGTCTCGTCCACCCAGACCGCCTTCTCGATTCTCACTGAAATGAGACCGTCGTCTCGACATTCAAGACCGCTGTCTCGATTTTGACAAAGACGAGACCGCCTTCTCGCTTGGCGAGAAGGCCGTCTCGCCATAGGTCAAAATCGAGATCATCGTCTCGAAGTTCCAGACGGCGGTCCCGAACCTCGCCAATTCGAGATGATGGTCCCAAATTTAGCCAAAAATCCTATATATAGGGGTGCCTAGGGGGGTCTCAAACACTCTCTCTTGCACTCCTACCTTCCTTTCTCCTATATTTGAGCATCCTACCACCAAAATGCATAGAGGAGACGCATCCAGAAAGAGAAGGGGTTCTTCTGGCCCCATTAGCTCCACAGCCCCCACTCCACAAGATCCCACACAGCTCTCACCCTCACACCAGGCCCGCCTGGAACACGTCTGGGGGTACACTTGGCACCCCATGCTGAGGCTGGACTTCGGTATCCTCACTGAGTTTGGGTGGGAAGACGATGTTCGCGCCTACCTTGACAGCATAGGGTGGCACTTCCTCCTCCAGTCTCCACCCACTCACGTCTACCCACAGGCGGTAATGGAATTCCTCGCCTCCATCTCCTACTACGAGATTCCCACCATGGTGTCGGGCCTCCCACCGACGAAGATGGTGACATACTTCATGAACGGGAAGTACCGGACCACCACCCTGGACGAGTTCAATGTATCCATCGGATTCGTCCGACCCGAGGACGTCCTGACTCGGGAGTATCAGGAGGCCATCTGCGAGCGCCCTGCTACCCTCACCGCCAACGAAATGTGGGAGGAGCTGACCGGGATACACACTCTTCCAACCCTGCTGAAGGGCTCCGCATTCACCCCCGCCCTCCGCATTTGCCACAAGCTGCTGGCTGGGACGGTCCACGGGCGGAAGGAGAGTCAGGGTAAGGTCACCCACCCAGATCTCTTTGCCCTCTACTGCATGAGTCAAGGGCGCCGTTGCAACCCCTACTACTTCTTCCTGAAGGCCCTCAAGGACTTCGGGAGCCGTCCTGTGGGAGCCATCCTCATGACTCCCCTCATCACCCCACTGGCAGAAAAATGGGGGTCCAGCGGCAGGGAAGAACTGGCCTCCAACCTTCGACCCGAGACTATCAACGGGTCTGTCCTGGTCAGCATGGGGATGCTGCTACGCCAAGGGTCCGGGTTAATCCTCCACCCCTCGCTGGACATAACTCTGGATCTCCAGGATATCGTAGCAATGCAAGATCTCCCGACACCCCCGGAGTTCCAACAACAACAACAACAACAACAATAGCAGTAGTACACGGACGACTTTGCTAGCATCAACTGCAACCTCTACGACTTGCGCCAGCAATTCGACCAAATGTCCCTGAGACAGAACCAGATGTCTCTAAGGCAGGACGTCTTCGACACAAGGATGGAGACCTTCGGCCAGATACAGGAGGGAATGAGGCAAGACCTGATGATGCTCCGGCAAGAGCATCTTGACGAAATCTAAGACCAAGCAGAGTTTCTGAGGCATATGTATCGGCAATTCCCTTCTTCCGGATCGTCTCCCGGCTCAAGTCCGTCGTCTTAGGGATAGCAATTAAAAATAACTGTTGTAACCAAAAAATTTTATCATAAATAAAAAATTTATTTCATCCATTTTTGCTCTCTTTTTCAAAAAAGTCAGCGTAGCAAAAAGAAACTAAAAGTAAAAGACTTACACTCAAATCCCGAAAAAGCCAAAATCTGAAATCGCGAGAAAAAAGAGATAAACCACGGAAAAAGGCAGGATTAAAACAAGTCAACCACATTGACTAAGAAAATTTTTGACAACCAAGCAAAAATCGAACAACAAAACAAACAAGACCATCCCAACAACTAACAAGCTGGATGGGCACCAACAGAATCCCCGGCACAGACCGGACGACCATTTCTAGAAAAGACAAAAAACAAAGACAAAAGAAAGTATCTCAACACTTGGCGCATGAGTCACCTGAGCAGTAAGCCGCCACCACCACCACTCCTACGCAGTGGACTGTACCAGCCTGATAGGGGGTTCATACCTATCAAACTGCGCATGCGGTGCGCCTGATCTGCGCTCGAGCTGGATCAATAAGTCGCAACTACCAGCCTGATGGGGGGTTTATACTCATCCAGTCCGATGCACAGCGGACTGCAACTACCAGCCTGATGGGGGGTTTATACTCATCCAATACTATGCACAGTGGGCTGTAACTACCAGCCGGATGAGGGGTTTATACCCATCAACCGAAGGATCGGCTACCGTCAGAAGGAGTATCCTGAGGTTTTACCATGTGTCAACCGAAGGGATCGGCTACCGTCAAAAGGAGTATCCTGGAGGTGGACAACACACTTCTTCCCAGAAGATCAACCGCTACAAGACGGAACATCCGAAGGGTAACCGGGCAAGAGGGTCAACTCCTTTACCCTCCAATCGATCTTCTTGGCACGACAAGCCAACAATCGACTGGGGGACAGTTGTAGACCCCAAATCTTGCCCGGCCTCAAAATAAGAGTAGAAGACCTACTATTCGAAGATGGACGAAGCCTAAGAAGCCAGTAGGAGATACTATTAGGTCCCATATTAGGATAGGAAGGATTTTCGCCTTCAGAGGTCGAGACTGTCGTCTCGCTTTTCGGGATCGCTGTCTCGCCATTAGTGCAAGTCGAGACCGCCGTCTCGTTTTGTCTCGCCACTTGCCAATGGCGAGACCCCCCTCTCGTTTGGCGAGAAGGCTTTCTCGTCTCTGCAAAAGTCGATACCGTCGTCTCGCCACTTTTGCAAGTCGAGACCGCCGTCCCGAATGGCAAGATGGTCGTCTCGACCTTGTCAGTCAAGATGGTCGTCTCGACTTGACAGGCGTGAATCCTTATAAATAGTGAGCGCTCCCCCCTCATTTCACACAGTTCTTCCACTTTCCCTTCTGCACTTTCTTCAAATTCTCTTCCTAGAGTCCCTTCGAAGCATTTCTGGAGTTTCTGAGAGTTTTAGAGAGCTTTTTATAGCGTTTCGAGAGAGTTTTCGGCGTTGTAAGAGCGAGGGGTTGTCAAAACGCACCCTACTTTCAAGAATATTAATCAAAAGCTTGCCTCAGAAGTTTCTTCATTTTCTCCCTCTCTTTTACAATCCTTATTTTTTATGATTAAATTGCATGATAGACATTAGGGTCATGTAGTCATTATTTTAATTCCGTAAATAAAAGGGTAAAAGCGTCTTTTCAAAAGTTTATTTATAAAATAGTTGGCCTATCATAGGGAACCCGGAAGGGGCATCATAGGGGAACTAACACTTCCCTTACACGTAACTAACTCCCTTACCCAACTCTAGTTTTAATGACCAAAGCTGGTTTTTCGAAAAACCAACGCCTTTTCTCTCCTTTTTTGATGTTTTCGGTAAAAACATCGGTGGCAACTCCATTAGAACCCTTTCAAATTAGTTCTTAGGTCAGCCCGGTTATCGGACGACCTAAGAACACTTTTTTGAAAACCTCCCCCTCAGGTTCAGCCCGGTTATCGAACAACCTAAAGGCGTTGTAACATCACCCATAAAAACGCAAAAATTGGAAAGTCGGAACCATCGCGTCGCTCCGACCGCCTCTTTTTTACGGCAGCGACAAGAAACAATTAGAAAAATTATTAGAGAAACAATTTATTAGACCAAGTGTATCACCATGGGGAGCCCCAGTCTTGCTAGTTAAAAAGAAAGATGGAAGTTCTAGGTTGTGCGTAGATTATAGACAATTGAATAAGGTGACAATAAAGAATAAATATCCTCTACCTATAATAGATAATTTAATGGATCAACTTAGAGGAGCTACTATATTCTCTAAAATAGACTTAAGATCTGGATATCATCAAATAAGAGTTAGAAAGGAAGATATACCTAAGACTGCATTTAGAACTAGGTATGGACATTATGAATATCAAATGATGCCTTTTGGTGTTACTAATGCCCCTGTCGTCTTTATGGACTATATGAATAGGGCATTTAGACCTTATTTGGATAAATTCGTAGTAGTGTTTATAGATGATATATTGATATATTAAAAAACTAAAGAGGAACATGAAAATCATCTTAGAATAACTTTACAAACTCTAAAAGATAAACAATTATAGGAAAAATTGTCTAAGTGTGAGTTTTGGTTGGAGGAAGTAAAATTTTTAGGACATGTTCTTTCTAAAGAAGGAATAAGGGTAGACTCTTCAAAGGTAGAAGTTGTATTACAATGGGAACAACCCAAAAATGTGACCGAGGTTAGAAGCTTTTTAGGCTTGGCAGGATGTTATCGAAGATTCATAGAAGGATTTTCAAAAATAACTGGACCTTTGACACAACTAACCAGAAAAATCAGCCTTTCATTTAGAGTGAGAAGTGTGAAAGTAGTTTCCAAGAGTTAAAACACAAATTGACAACTTCCCCAATATTAATATTGTCAGATCCTATAGAGCCATATGAAGTATATTGTGATGCATCTTACCAAGGACTAGGTTGTGTGTTAATGCAAAATAAGAGAGTGGTGGCATATGCCTCTAGACAATTAAGACCACATGAAATAAATTATCCTACCCATGACTTGGAATTAGCAGCCATAGTGTTTGCCTTAAAAATTTGGAGACATTATTTATATGGATCTAAATTTGATGTATATAGTGATCATAAGAGTTTGAAATATTTATTTGATCAAAAAGAGTTGAATATGAGACAAAGAAGATGGATGGAATTTATAAAAGATTATGATTTTCAGTTATTTTATCATCCAAGAAAAGCGAATATAGTAGCAGATGCCTTAAGTAGGAAAATAGTTCATGTTTCAACTATGATGATTAAAGAAATGGAATTGATAGAACAATTTAGAGATTTGAATTTATACATTATTATTGAAAATGATAGAATACAATTAGGAATGATTTTTATTAATAATGAGTTTATATATAAAATAAGAGACAAACAAGGAGATGATGAGCTTATATTGGAAAAGAGAAAATTAATAGGGACTGATAAAGCTAGAGATTTTAATTTAGGAATGGATGATATATTAAGATTTAAACATAGAGTATGTGTGCCAGAATAAAGAAATTAAGGACTTAATTTTAGAAGAAGGACATAAATGTAAATTAAGTATACATCCTGGAGTTAATAAAATATATAAGGATTTGAAAGAAATGTTTTGGTGGCCTGGAATGAAGAAGGACGTAGCAGAATATGTTGCCCGTTGCTTAACATGTCAGAAAATTAAAATTGAACATCAAAGACCATTTGGCATGTTACAGCCATTAGAAATTCCAGTCTGGAAATGGAATAGTGTATATATGGATTTTGTGGTGGGTTTACCCAAAACTTCTAAAAATTACAATTCTATTTGGGTGATTGTGGATAGGTTAACAAAAACTTCTCATTTAATTCACATCAATATTAAGTACTCTTTAGATAAATTAGCATTATTGTATATCAAAGAAATTGTTAGACTACATGGTGTACCAACTAGTATAGTATCAGATAAAGATCCCAGATTCGTATCTAGATTTTGGAAAGAATTCTAAAAAGCTTTAGAAAGTAAATTGCATCTCAATTCATCCTATCATCCTCAAACTAATGGGCAGACTGAAAGAACCATCCAGTCGTTAGAAGATCTTTTAAGGGCTTGTGTATTAGAAGAAAAATCTAGTTGGGATGAAAGTTTACCCTTAGTAGAATTTACATATAATAATAGTTATCACTCTAGTATAGGTATGACCCCTTATGAAGCACTTTATGGGCGTAAGTGTATGACACCTTTAGCTTGGTACCAAGATGGTGAGAGTTTATTAATAGGACCAGATGTAATTCAACAAACTACCAATAAAGTGAGGACAATTCAGAAGAGAATGAGAACTACTCAAAGTCGAACAAAAAAGTTATGTTGATAAGAGAAGGAAACCTTTGGAATTTCAGGAAGGAGATCATGTATTTTTGAAAGTAACACCTATTATGGGAGTTGGCAGAGCTATTAAATCTAAAAAATTTTCCCCTAAATATATTGAGCCTTATCAAATTACACAGTGCGTTGGAAATGTTGCCTACCAGATAGCCTTACAACCTTTTCTCTCAAACCTTCATGATGTATTCCATATGTCACAATTGAGAAAGTATATTTTAGATCCATCACATGTCATGGAACCTGATCAAGTATAGGTGAAGGAAAACCTTACCTTTGAACCAAATCACTAATACCAAGTGAAAATACAAACCAGTAGATATACACCAATCTACCCCAAGAACTACCTTACAACACCACAAGATAGACTCTTGAAAAACCACCCAGCAACCAAACCCAGTTACTGTAACCAGTGCAGATTCAAACCAAATCTACACAATTAGAATTCGTACAAGTATATGAAAAGAATAAACCTGGACTGCAGCTTTTACAATATAGAAGTCCAGAAGCAATTTTTCTAACTCAGAACTTTCTCTCTTAAAGATCTTTCAACAATCTTGGTCAAAATGCCTTATGATATGAAATGTTTTTGAATGCTCAAATAAAACCACGAATATGAGAGCTCCAAGATTGCTTTCAATCGTTTTCCAAATTGTATATTTGAAAGAGAAATCAAAATTGTATTTATAGAGTAAAAGAGAGAGACTAATAGTTTCAATCGATTTAAAATGATGTTTCAATCGATTGATTTCATTTAAAACTCATTCAATCGGTTAATTCGAGCTTTTAATGGATTGAAATTGTTAGAAGAAAAATGGTAGCTCTCTGTTTCAACAGATTAAAATATATTTCAACAGATTGAAATTCTGAGATACTTAAGAATGAAAAATCATATCCCTCTGTTTCAACAGATTGAACTTGATTTCAACAGATTAAAAATCTGAGATACTTTAAGATAAAAAATGACATCTCTCTATTTCAACAGATTGAACTTAATTTCAACAGATTAAAAATCTGAGATACTTTTGAAATGAAAAATGGCTACAACATTTTAATCTATTGATTTCTCAATTCAACAGATTAATACTGTGAAACCTTTAATATGGAAAACCCATCAAGAACATTTTAACCTGTTGATTCTACGATTCAATCAATTAAAATTTTGGTTGTATATATACATTTCCTATTTTAGGTGATTTTAATAGATTAAAACTGCTTTTTAGCATATTGAAAAACTCAGTTTGTTCTTTCAAGGCTTAAAGATTGGTTTTTCATGCAGTAAGATAAATTCTATGAAATGCAACATTTATAGGCGCTTATCACAAGATCTACTGAAATTATCAAGAGATAATATTCTAAACCTATAACCTATCTACCTACACACCCACAAAATAAACTCTATAAACTCTATATGTCTTCATCAAATCCAACAAGTGCTTCAATCTCCCCCTATTTGATGGAGACAAATAACCACTGCACGTGCATAAAAGAAACAATAACAGAACAGAGACATATGATTTTGTGATGTGTGTGTAGTGTGTGTCAGTATAAGCGCGAATACTTCTCCCCCTATTTGACTTCATCAAAAAGTATTCAATTACAAGCCATAAGTACCATTTAGGTACCCAAAATTAAGACAAACAAAAAAACATAAGTGAAAGAAAGCACTTAAAAAGAAATTTCACTCATCACCATCCCAGGGACCCTGATTGAATTAGAGGTCTCCAATTCTGTTGAAGATATCCTCCAGTTGATTATCAATGTGCTGAAATCTGGCAATGGAGTCTTCATAAAGTCGATGCTGGCGAGCTTGCAGAGCATATGTCATCTCCATGTGCCTCCTTTCATTTGTTTGAATTTCCTTCATTTGATGCAGCATAGTCCTTTCAAACTGTGAAAGAGGCATGCCACGGTCAGGTTGTGCCACATAAGGAATCATTTCTAATGGAGACTGCTGAGCCATAACATCTTCCATAGGGTCTGTTTGTCTTGCTTCAGCAGCACTTGGAGCACCAGTATTCTCATCATCTTCCTCTTCTTCTTCTTATTCTCTCCCAGCTTCTTCTTTTGAAATCCAATCACCATCAATCTTAATGAATCCCATTTTGTGAAGGATGGAGTTGTTAATCTCATTTGTGGGGCGAACAATTTCAGACAGTTCTCCTTCTAAGTCAACACCAAAATGAGTTAGAAATTTAGAAATTAAGATAGCATAGGGATACCTAAAATCACTTAGCCTTTTTGCTTTGATCATATGGTCCTTGATAACAAATACCCAGTTTACTCTGACTCTGTGGTGGATACAGTACATCAGTACCAAGTCACCTTCATTCAGTACTACATGATTGCTCCCCCTGGGAGTAAGCTGCCAGGCCATGATGAATGCAAGTATTCTTTCTTCAAGGTTAAGCTTCCCAGTGTTGAAGGAACTCACAGAGTCACGTTTATTTCTCAAACAAGAACGAAAATATTGGACTTTGTTGAATTCTTCTACATCAGAGGTATACCCTTTAGTGACTTTTACTCCTTCATCCTTGAGTCCAGCAACATTTTTCCAGATAGTGGAAGTAATCTCAATTTCCAATCCTTTAACTTGAGTTTTGAGTGTAGAACCTTCAAATGACAGGTTAGTAAAGAAAACTTTGATAAGGTCATGATAGATTCTACCATTGAGCTCTAGGAACTTCTGAAGTTTCTAGTGTTGCAGTAGCTTTCGAACCCCTTTGAACCCTTCAGCATCCAACCACGAGAATTTCAGAACCTTGGGAATATTAATCTATTTTTTGCTCATTTCGTGAATGAATAACCTCGTCTTCTCTTGATTCCCATTGAACCAGGTTTCAATGCGCCCTCCTCCTGATGTTTCTTGGACAGTAGTTGAGGATTCTCCTCTGCTAAACTTCCTTCTTCCAGATTTGGTGCACTTGAACATGATGTTTGAGAGGTGAACCGAATACAGAAAAGAGAGAATATTTTTCCACAAGATTTTCAAATCAACTATTGCATACTAAAAGGAATGGAGAAACCGGACTCTTCATCAACTTTGAATAGTCAAATTTGTCTTTTAGTAAATTACCTCAGTTTTGTTCCTTGTGTCAAAGATGGAAAGGACAGAGAGAGAGAGAGAGAGAGAACACTCGATTACCTGCATTTCTTCACATCTGATTTCCAATCGCAGTCTTTTAGCATTTATTGGATAACCATTACATTTAAGAAAGTAGTTGAAGTTGTTTGTAGTTGCAAAGGTACTTAACTCAATCTGCAGTAAATACTAACCCTAGAAAAATTAACCAATTGATTTTCCATAAAATCAATTGATTTTCAATTAATGATATAGACGCAGATTATCAAAAGTAAAATGAATCGATTGAATCGAAGATTTAATCGATTAATTCAAAAAAGAAAACATGCAGAGCTACAGAGTTATTGAAATAAATTGATTAAAAACCTATTTAATCGATTAATTTGGCAATAGATCATGAACAGAGATTGAGAATCAGGAAATCAACAGATTATTCACAATTTCAATCGATTAAAACACATAGTTTGAAAAATATTTCAAAATTTTCAGACAACTAATCGATTGAACATATTATCAACCTGTTAAAAAGCACATAACCATAATAAAGAATCAATTATACAATACTAGATAGATCCAAAATTCCTAATTCAGTTCTAAGCATATTAAGTCTATCTCTAGGTAGTGGTTTGGTGAACAAGTCAGCTAATTGTTTCTCAGTATCAATGAATAAAATTTCACAATCACCCCTAGATACATGTTCTCTAATAAAGTGATGTATAATTTCAATATGCTTAGTTCTAGAGTGTTGAATAGGATTTTTAGTTAGATTGATTGCACTAGTATTATCTCAAACCAGAGGTACCGTGTTGAGAAACACCCCATAATCTTTCAATTGTTGTTTGAGGTAGATACTCTGAGCACAACAACTCCCAGCTGCAATGTATTCAGCTTCTGCAGTTGAAAGAGCTACACATGCTTGTTTTTTGCTGTGCCATGATATGAGACTGCTTCCCAGTAAATGGCATGTACCAGAGGTACTTTTCCTATCCAATCTACATCCTGCAAAGTCAGAGTCAGAAAATCCAACAAGTTTAAGAGAGGCACCTTCAGGATACCATAGTCCAACATTAATGGTTCCTTTAAGATACTTGAGAATCCTTTTAGCAGTAGTGAGGTGAGATTCCTTTGGATTTGCCTAAAATCTAGCACAAAGGCAAACACTAAACATAATGTCAGGCTTACTAGCAGTCAAATATAGAAGAGATCCAATCAAACCTCTATATTTAGTTTGATCAACAGATTTCCCTTTTCATCTAAATCTAGCACAGCAGTTAGTAGACATGGGTGTGGAGGATTCTTTGCAATTATGCATATCAAATTTTTTCAACAACTTATTATAGTATTTAGATTGATTTAGGAAAATACCATTCCTTAATTGCTTAACCTGGAGACCAAGGAAGAAATTCAGTTCTCCCATCATAGACATCTCAAATTCACTTTGCATTTCCTTAACAAATTTATTACACAAGGCATTATTAGTAGAACCAAAAATGATATCATCAACATAAACCTGCACCAGAATAATGTCAGATCTAGATTTCTTAATGAATAAGGTTTTGTCAACTTCACCTCGTTTGTACCCTTGATCAATTAAGAAATTACTTAGCCTCTCATACCATTGTCTAGGAGCCTGCTTTAATCCATAAAGAGCCTTTTTCAGCTTGTAGACATGGTCAGGATGTTTGTGATTTTCAAAACCAGGAGGATGAGAAACATAGACTTCTTCATTGATGAGTCCATTTAGAAAGGCACTCTTGACATCCATCTGAAGTAATCTGAAACCACTAATACAAGCATAAGCTAATAACAGTCTAACAACTTCAAGTCTAGCTACGGGTGCAAATGTTTCATCAAAATCAATTCCTTCCTGTTGATTATATCCTTTGGCTACCAACCTAGCTTTATTTCTAGTAATAATGTCGTGTTCATCTAATTTGTTTTTGAATACCCACTTAGTACCAATTATATTTATATCTTTGGTTTTAGGAACTAATTCCCACACATTATTTCTTTCAAACTGATTCAGTTCATCATGCATGGCACTAACCCAATATTCATCATTTAATGCATCATTAACAGTTTTAGGTTCAATTTGTGAAATGAATGCCATATGATTGCAGAATTGATTAAGAGAATTTCTAGTGGATACTCCCTTATTGATTTTCCCAATAACATTGTCTAGAGAAAGATCTCTTGGGACAATCCATTCTTTAGGAAGCTCATCCAGGGTATCTTCTTCCTGTTCTCCAACAATACTTTTTGGTGGATCAGTTTTTGTAGGATCAATTGATTGATCACCTTCTTCGACAATATACTGATCTATATTTCTGGAATGTTATAACTGATAAGAATTATCAGCTAATTCGTCATCATCTGCAGTACCTGTTGTTTTACTCTACAACACTCGAGGAGACTCATTAAAAACAACATGTACTGATTCTTCAACAGATTTCAGTCTTAAATTATAGACTCTATATGTATGACTGTTAGAATAATAGCCAAGAAAGATCCCTTTATCAGATTTTTCATCAAACTTGCCAATATTTTCTTTCCCATTGTTTAAAACAAAACATGTACATCCAAAAACCCTGAAATAGTTTATGTTGGGTTTTCTTCCTTTGTAAAGTTCATATGGGGTTTTCTTAAGAATGGGTCTAATCAGAACTCTATTCAAAACATGACAAGCAGTGTTTATAGCATCTGCCCAAAAGTATTTAGGTAAGGAGTTCTTACAAAGCATTGTTCTAGAAAGTTCCACAATGGATCTGTTCTTCCTTTTCACAACACCATTCTGTTTAGGAGTTCTTGGAGCAGAAAAATTGTGTTTTATGTCATACTTTTCACAGAATAATTCAAACTTTTCATTTACAAATTCTCCACCATTGTCACTTTGAATAGAAGTAATGAAATAACTTTTCTCATTATGTAAAACCTTGGCAAGCTTTTTAAAAGATTTGAAAGAATTTGATTTGGCTTTTAGAAAAATAGTCCAAGTAAATCTGGAAAAATCATCAACAATTACCATGATATAAAGATTACCACCTAGGCTTTTATTTCTTGAAGGACCAACCAAATCTATGTGGAGCAGTTCCAAAGGTCTACAAGTAGAAACAATGTTTTTATTTGAAAAGGATTTTCTAGTTTGTTTACCTTTTAAACAAGCTTCACAGATTTTTTTGCTATCAGAATTTGAAGCTTAGGTAGTCCAGAAACTAAATCTTTAGAAATTAGTTTGTCAAGATGATTAAGATGAATATGTGCAAGCCTTCTATGCCATAACCAAGATTCATCTTCTTTAGTAAGAAGACAACTTTGAGATGAGATAGAATGCTTGATATCTAGCATGTAAATATTGTTTAATCTCTTACCAACCAACATTACCGTGTCAGATTTTGGCTCACAGATTAGGCTGATTTCTGGTTTGAAGATAACCTTGTGACCAAGATAACATAATTGACTTATACTGATTAAGTTGTGCTTAAGACCTTCAACAAGAAGAACATTGTGAATGGTCACGGTTTCACCATCTCCTATATCTCCAGAACCTAAGATTCTTCCCTTGTTGTTATCTCCATATGTCACGTGACCTCCAGTCTTAAATCTCAGTTTCTGAAATTTGGAAATATCACCTGTCATATGCCTTGAGCATCCGTTGTCCAAGTACCAAAGTGATTCTTGCTGTTGTTCCTGAAAAATCAAGCATCAAGTATTTGGTACCCTTAAATACTTTGGGTCCTTAGTGGTCAAATTTTTTGTTTAACCTATTTTAGAACCCATCTCATTTTACCTTGTGGCACAAAATGTTTTCTAATATGACAGAATTTTACAGTATGCCCTTTTTTCATACAATAATGACAAGATGAGAAAGGAGATGTTGTTGATTTTCTGAAAGAAAAGAAGTTCAAATACCTTTTAGTTTAAACCCCAAACTTAGGTTTGTAACCAATTCCAGTATGATCAAAAACACAGTTTTGAGACCCAAGAAGTGTATCTAAATTTTTTTATCCTTAAGTAAACTTAGATAAGGTTTTAATCAAATACTCAACCTTTTTCTGCAGAGAGATACACTTTTCACAATTGTTGTTAGCAGCAGCATTATCAGAAGATGAATTATTGTAGATTATTTCAAGATGTTCCATATCTGTTTTGCTTTGTAATAATTCTTCTTCCAGAACTTTAACCCTATTCTCTAACCAGTTATTTAGTCCTTTTAACCGATTATTTGTATTGGATAAATTCTTAGCTTCATCGTCCATTTCATTGAAAGCAGTTAGTAATGTGTTGTAATTCATTTCATTCTCTGTGGGGATTGAACTTACATGGGATGAAAAGGATTCACAGCCAATGTCGCCGCCTCCCAAAAGAGGGCGGTCGGAGCGACGTGATGGGTTTATTTTCGACCCTCTTGTTTTCGCGTTTTATGGGTAGTTGCAACGCCTTTAGGTTGTCCGATAACCGGGCTAACCTAGGGGCGAGGTTTTCGAAAGTATCCCTGGGTTGTCCGATAACCGGGCTAACCCAGGGACTTATTTAATTTGGGTTCTATGGAGTCGCCACCGATATTTTTACCATAAACATCGGAAAAGGGGTTTTAAAAAAAAGGCGTTGGTTTTCGAAAACCAACTTTGGTCATTAGAACCAGAGTTGGGTAAGGGAGTTAGTTACGTGTAAAGGAAGTGTTAGTTCCTTTACGACGCCCCTTTCGGGTTCCCTATGATAGGCCGGCTACCTTGAATAAATAATTAAACTGGAAAATTGCGCTTTTACCCTCTTATTATGCGGAATTTAAGTTTATGACTACATGGCCCTAGCTCCTATTGCGTAATTTAAACGGCAATAATAAAAATAGAGGGGGAGAATGTGCACCTCCAAAGCAAGCTTTTATATTTCTTTAAAGAGAGGGTGCGTTTTGGCAACCCTTCACTCTACAACTCTCAGAAACTCCGGAAATGCCTCGGAGGGATTCTTAGAGAGAGAAAGTCTAGAGAGAAGGGAGAGGTATGTTGTTTCTGTGTGGAAATGAGGGGGGGGAGGACCCCTATTTATAGTTTTTCGCGCCTGACAGGTCGAGACCGCCGTTTCCTCTGACAGGGTCGAGACCGCCGTCTGGAAAGTCCAGACCGCCGTCTCGTTCATGGCAGAGGGTCGAGACCGCCGTCTGGATAATCCAGACTGTCGTCTCGACTAGGCAGGAATCGAGACCGCCATCTGGAAAATCCAGACCGTCGTCTCAACTTTTGCAGGAATCGAGACCGCCGTCTGGAAAACCCAGACCGTCGTCTCGACTCTTGCAGGTGACGAGACCGTCGTCTGGTCAATTGAGATGGCGGTCTCGTCCTGGCGTTGAGACGAGACGGCGGTCTGGTCCTTCCAGATGGCGGTCTCGTCCCTTCAGGGTGAGAAACTTTATTTTTGGGCCAAAAAACCTTCCTATCTTGGTACGGGGGCCTAATAGTCTCTCCTAATGACTTGTTAAGCTTCGGCCGTCTTCAAATAGGATGCTTTCTGACTTTATTCTGAGGCCGGGCAAGATTTGGGGTCTACAGCTGCCCCCCCTTTACCTGACTAGTCAGTTGTTGGCTTTGTTGTGCCAGACAGGTAGACAGGAAGGTAAAGGAGTTGACCCTCTTGTTCGGTTACCCTTCGGATGTACCGTCTTGTGGCAGATGATCCTTTGGGGAGATGTTGTATTGTGCACCTCTGAGATACTACTTCTGACGTAGCTGATCCCTTTGGTTGACACGTAGTAGAACCTCCGGATACTACTTCTGACGTAGTCGATCCTTCGGTTGATCGGTATAAACCCCCCATCAGGCTGGTAGTTACAGTCCGTTGTGTGGGACCGGATGGGTATGAGCCCCCCATCAGGGTGGTAGTGGCGGCTTACTGTTCAGGTGGCCCATGCGCCGTTCAGGCACTCCTGGTGTGCTGGTTGATAGGTATAAACCCCCTATCAGGCTGGTACAGTCCGTTGCGTAGGACTGGTGGTGGTGGCGGCTTACTGCTCGGGTAGCTCATGCGCCGGCTCCTGGGGAGTGATCTCTGTGTTGGTAGATTGTTCTTGTACTTCTTGAATGTTCATCCGGGCTGTGCCGGGGATTTTGTGGGTTGCCCATCTAGCTTTGTTGGTTGCTGGGGATTTTTGTTTTTAACTTTTCTGGTGGTTATCCGACTCTTGTTGGTTGGTCGGGTTTTCTTTGTTTTGTTCGACTTTTGCTTGACAGTCAAAATTTTGTTTGGTTAAGGTAGTTGTTTTAATCCTGCCTTTTTCTCGCGATTTTATCTCTTTTTTCTCGCGATTTTGGATTCTGGCTTTTTATTGAGCGTGTGCCTTTTTCTTTTTTAAGCTTTCTTTTTTTTGTTACGCTGGCTTTTGCGAAGGAAGGCAAAAGATGCGGGAAATAAAATTTTATTCATAGGGAATTTTATTACAGCGACTTTTATTTAAACCAGTACAGTCCCTAAGAGTCATCATCAGAAGGGGTGCGGTAAGGAAAATGTTTATACATGTGGTAGCGGAAGTCGATTTGTTCCTGGATTTCATCGTTGTAATCTTCCTGGAACGTCGTCCACTCCTGCCGCATCCTCTGCTGCTCTTGGTGGATCTCATCTTGGCGCTCCTGGAAGGCCTGTTGGCGAACGTCTTGGGCCTGCCGCCATTGGGTCTGCTACTCTTGCCATATCGCCACTTGGCCGAACTGCTGGCTCAGATCGTTCATGTGTTGGTGGAGGCCAGCAAAGTCCTCCGTGTATGGTGGTGGTTGTTGCTGTTGCTGCTGCTGCTGCTGGGAGCCAGGAGACGTGGGCATATCCTGCATCGCCACTATTCCCCGGAGGTCCAGCTCAAAGTCCAGGGTGGGATGCAGGGCGAACTGACTTCCCCGACGTATCAGCATCCCCATGCTGACCAGCATTGGCCCGTTGATGGGCTCGGGTCGTAGATTGCGGGCCAGCTCTTCCCGGCCGGGGCACCCCATTCTCTCTGCTAGAGGGGTGATGAGGGGAGCCACAAGGATGGCCCCTGTGGATCTACTCCCAAAGTCCTTCAGGGCCCTCAGGAGGAAGTACCCGGGATTGCAGCGTCGTCTCTGGTGCATGCAATAGAGGACAAAGAGGTCAGGGAGGGATATCTTCCCCGACTCTCTTTTCTTGCGTGGATGGTGCCCTGCCAGCGCTTGTGGCGGATGCGGAGTGGTGGGGGAGTGCAGACCCCTCATCAATGAGGGCAATGTGGTGGCTCCTGTGAGCTCATGCCACATTTCAGCAGCGGTGAGGTTGGTGGGCCTAGAGCAAATGGCCTCACGATACTCCCGAGTTAATGCCTCCTCGGGCCGGATGAATCCAATGGACACATTGAATTCCTCCAAGGTGGTGGTATGGTATTGCCCACCCATAAAATAGTTGACCATTTTGGTGGGCTGCATGCCTGAGGCCATAGAGGGGATCTCAATGAGAGAGACCGAGGCCAGGAATTCGAGTACCGCCTGTGGGTACACATGAACGGGTGGAGGCTGTAGCAGAAAACCCCACCCGATGCTATCGATGTGTGCCCGGACGTCTTCTTCCCATCTGAACTCGGCCAAGATGTCGAAGTCCAGTGTCAACAGGGAGTGCCACTGGTAATTCCTGAGGTTGTCTAGGCGGGCCTGGTGTTGTGGTTGAAGTTGAGAAGGGTCTGGGGGTGGCGGTGGTGCCGAGCTGCTAGCACCAGCGGTGGCCCTTCTCTTCCTGGAGCCACTTCTACTGAACATCTTGAGTGGGGAAGGCTTGGGAGAGCAGAATATGAGTGTTGGAGGCTTTGGAGGCTTGGAGAGTTGTGAGGAAACCCCCCAAGCGTGCCCCCTTTATATAGGATTTTTTCCAGGTCGAGACCGTCGTCTGGAAAGTCGAGACGGCGGTCTCGTTTTG
Source organism: Sphenostylis stenocarpa (assembly GCA_963425845.1). Taxonomy (NCBI): domain Eukaryota; kingdom Viridiplantae; phylum Streptophyta; class Magnoliopsida; order Fabales; family Fabaceae; genus Sphenostylis; species Sphenostylis stenocarpa. The sequence goes on from OY731408.1 coordinate 9,432,531, forward strand.
CCAACGGATCGAGACGGCGGTCTCGATTTGCAAGGGAACCGAGACGGCGGTCTGGAATATCCAGACGGCGGTCTCGAATTTTCAGGGTTTTTTTTTTTTTTGAATAAAAAATAGGACCTGGTTCAAAAACATTTTATGCATGCAAATGTTTTCATGTTTGATGTCCTATAATGCCTACTCTGGTTAATATTTCAGAAGGATTTAACCTACGTGTCTTGTAGCGCCGAGTGCCTCCTGATCTGTGCTTTTGTACATGTTGTACCATACCGGACCTCTTGTGACCGAAGGGTAGTTTCTTTATTTTTCTTTTCTTTTGTTTTCTTTTTTTGTAGAGCTCTTTTTGTCATGCAGTGTCCCTTTTTCCTTGCTTTAGGGATTTCAATCCTCTTGTTGACTATACGCCTCCATATTCCCAAATTAATTATTAGAATATTGTCGTGAGGGTCAAGAGAAAAGAAGCAAAAGGGGGTAAAAACCAATGGTTTGTGTTTTAGAGGGTTGATTTTTATTGATAAGAGGATTTGTAAGAATGGCTGGTTAAGGTTAAGCCTAGGTGTTTAAGCTTTTGTCTTAAGCAAACATTTCTTTCTTCCCCTTTTTTGTATTTGCGCTCTTTGGTTTTATTTCCATTGCTTTTTAAATGGCTAGCTGATTTCCCTAGATTGCCCTTTGGGTTTTCGAACTAGGATACTGTGTGTTGGCCCTAACTTTTGTCTAGGTTCTCTCTCTTGTAAAATTTTGGAGGAATCCTAGCGGACCTTTATTTGTAACCCTAACTTTTGCCTAGGCTACCCTTTATTGTTGTTCGGATATCCTACCGGGTTGACCCTATCTTTTGTGTAGCCCCCTTAGTGGGTTTCCTACCGGGTTAATTTGCCCTTTTCTTCGGCCTTTGGCTTCTCTGGGCTTTTTTCTTTCTCTTTTTTTCTTTTTTTTTTGTGGATTTATTTTTGTTCACAGTATTGGCGAAGCGTGACTTTCTTTATGGCTTAGGTGAAGTCTTTATTTTTATGTGCTTCTAATCAGCTAACTCGATGATGATAGCAATGATGAAGGTTTGATTATTTGGAGGCGCTTCTTATTCTTCTTTTCTTTTTTATGTTTACTTAGACAGGGTTATTTATGTGGTCCAGTCAGGAGTAGAAAGAAGAGAAGCAGGTAGAAAGAATCATTCTTTATTAATTAATAAGGGAATATGTGCCCTAAAATGCCCGGGGGTCAGGCTCGCCCCGGGGGATAATCTCTAACAATCATGGGGTTTACATCCCTTAAACAAAGAAAAAGATTTCCTAATGACTAGAGTGGCTCTTGACGCTTGCACCCCTCCACTTCGGAAAATCTGCTTGAGTGTGCGGAGGGGGGACTTCCCTTTTGCTTTTCCCGCTCGGCCCTTGAAAGGGTCATATCCTAGGCCATACTTGTAAGGATTGTCTTTGAATTCTGGGGGTTCCCTCATTCCTTGAGAATCTGCCCCCAGTCCTTGGCCAGGATGGTAGCCGTGCTTCAACATCATGCGGGCTACCTTTGTATTTCTGGGAAGTCGCTCTATACTGGCAATTTCGAGCGCTTGGAAAGATGTTTCGAGAGCCTCTTCAGCCGCATCCACATAAGGTTGGGTGGACGGTCCACTGATTAGGATATCGTCCTCTACTTGGACCGTGATCAGTTTGTCACCCACTACGAATTTGACTTTTTGGTGGAGCGTTGAAGGTATTGCCTTAGCGTCATGAATCCAAGGCCTGCCGAGGAGACAGCTATACGCTGGAGTAATGTCCATTATGTGGAAATCGACGTTGAAGATAGTGGGTCCCACTTGAATTGGAAAATTGATCTCTCCCACTACTTCTCGTTTTGATCCGTCGAAGGCTCGAACGATGGTGCTGCTTAGGCGCAGACGGGTTCCTTGGATAGTCAACTTATCCAGTGTGCACTTGGGCATTATGTTCAGGGACGACCCGTTATCCACAAGAACTTTAGCAATGAGGTATTCCTTGCACTTGACTGAGATATGCAAGGGCTTGTTATGCTTTGACCCCTCTAGGGGGAGTTCTTCCTCTGTGAAGGTGAGGTGATCGTTTGTCGTGATGCGACCGACGATCCTCTCAACCTTTTCTTGGGATATTGTATGGGGTACATGCGCCTCGCTCAAGACCTTTAGCAGGGCGTTTCTATGCGGTTCCGAGCTCATTATCAAAGATAGCAACGTGATCTTTGCAAGTGTGCGATTGAGCTGGTCTATAATGGAATACTCACTTTGCCTTATAAACTGGAGTAATTCCTCTGTCTCCTCCTTGGATTCTTTATTTTCTTTTTCTTCTTCGGTCTTTTTATTTTTTTCCTTTATTTTGAAGGACATTTTCCTGTGTGTCCTTGGGGGAGTAGATTCTTCCACTTCTAGTTGTGCCCCCAATGCCGGCTATGTTTGTTATTTCTTCTTTTATTGGTGGAGATTCCCCATATCTCCACGGTACAGTTTTATTTGATTCGTAGGGGAAAGGACGTGGCATAAATAGTCGCACTGGCGTCCTTGCCCCCTCTTCTTTATTCTTGAGGACCAACAGCCGAGGCTTATTTCCCTCTTGCGATGATTCAACCGTTAGGGTGAGCTTTATTAGGAGTGGCTTTCTCTCCATTCTTCTGAGTTGGAAGACGTGTTAGTTAATCCTTCCTTTTTATTATCTTATTTATTAAGCGTGAAGGAGGGGAAATTAAATATGCAAATGCATGTTCATGTATGCAAGTAGACAACTGTTGAATAAGGAAAAAGATTTCATTAATTCTTTGAAAGGTGTACATTCTCCTATTCCATACTACGAAGTGTCTTTTGGCAAAAATGGAAAAGCCTAAAGAAACCCATTGGCAGGTCTTGTTTTCTTTGTAATTCTCTCTCGGCTTCCCGGACATGGTGAGCGAGCGCTTCGCTTTGCTTGTGGATCGCTTGGCTCATTTCTTCGTTGTATTGTTGAGCCTCTTTGATCTTTGCCTCTTGATGTATGACCAAGGCTTGTAGCTCCTCAAGCTTTGCAACAGCTTGGTCCTTCTCTTGAAGTACTTGGTCGTACTGAGCTAGCCCGCTTTTCTCTTTAAGGCGTAGCTCATAGAGACCTCTGCTCAGTTTTCTATTGTTCTCTCGCTCTTGGCGGAGATCTATCTGAGCCTGGAGGAGCCCTTCTGACAACTCCTTGATCTTTCGAGCCTGCTGAGTTGATTCCGCCTCAAGGTGTGCTGATCTGGCGGTTATCTCCTGCAGTTGGCTATCCGAGCTGGTTCTGGCAGTTTTGGACACTCGGATAGCTTGTTCGTTAGCGTCAGCACATTGGTCCTTGAGGCGCTCTATTTCATGATCCTTTTTCTTGCTTTGCCTTTGTAGACCGTCAATCGTGAGGATAGAGGCTTGTTCTTTTTCCTCAAGGGCCCGTATCTGGGCTCCCATTATTTCTACCCTCTGGGTCAAGGCATTGACTTGTGCCTGCAGCTCTTCGTTGTTGGCGATTGGCGCGGGTGTGGTGGATGGTCGAGCCATCTCTCTTCTTCTCCTCCATGCCTCATAGTCACTGGTGACAGTCACCCGAGCTTTTCCTAGCTCTCTGTCTCCCATGTAGACTGGCTTCTCCCATGCTTTCCTCACAGTCAGTGAGTTGGCGATTGTGCATGGGTCTCCAAAGAAGCACAGTCCTCCGAGTTCCCCTCGGGAGATAGTAGTTTGAGTCCTCATGAGTTGCCTCATAGCTACTCTAGGTGAGTAGGCTATGCAACCCCTGAGTCCTATCAAGGGTACATTCGGATAGTTCCCACATCTGACGAGAACTGGACCGGGTCGGAACCAAGGGCAGACCCAAGATATGCTGTTGGCGTCCTTTTGCTCTAGCTCATCCCTCCATTCTATAGTCAGGCGTCGTTGGAGGGGGATTTTGGAGAAGCTTCTCAAGGGGTCGGGGAATATCCCCATGTGACTAGAGGCGTAAAGGTGCGTGATGCTCCACACATAAAGTAACGAAGAGCAGCAGCGGAGTGTTCTCCCTTGCTTCTGATGGCAGAAATCCACCGAGAGCAAGGTGTCGGCAAGAATAGCAGGTAGGGGACTCTTCGAGTTCACGTCCCAAGCGAAGAAAGCGTCCATGACGGCTTGATCGATCGTGTCGAGGTGGAAGGGGAACAGGATCGTTCCGAAGATTAATAATGCCAGGGTTTTATTGAATGCAACCCACTCTGCCCTTTCAGCCAGGTAGGACAGGTGGTCTTCTAACATCGATACTCTCCATCCCTGGGTGTTCCCTCTTCCTATCAGGGTACTTTGTCGGTACGGTAGATGGATAAGGGCAGCGACTGGTGCTGCAGGAGTATACACCTCATGGCGGATATGAACCCCGGCTGACTTGGGTCATTTCAACATTGTTTCATACTCCTCTAAAGTAGGCACCATGTCGAACCGCGGAAATTCAAAGCACCGCAGACCGGAGTTCCAAAAGTGAATCAGGCACTCGAGGAAGACTTGATCGACACTCGATCTTTAGGAGGTCCAGAATTCGTCCATAGGACTTTTCAAAATCAGCGCGAACCTCCAGTGGCATCGTTGCACTAAGCCGTTCTAGCTTCTCAGTATGGCTTCGGAGAATATCCACCTTCCCCACTTGTCTACTTGTCCCCTCCATTTTCTAAAACCAAAATGTATGATTTGATGAAGATGATGCTTATTGTATGTGAGTGTTTATTTTGCTATTTATCATGTTTTTCTACATGATGTATGGTATTTGCGTATTTTTTTGAAAGAGTAAACTATCTATATGAATGTTTTATGGGCGCAATATTTTGAACCAGGTCTTATTTCATGAACTTTGGAAAAAATGGATTTTTTATTTTTATTTGTTTATTTTATAGCCTTTTATCTCTTCTGTCAGAACTGCGTGGCTACTTAGCTTACAAAGAACCTGAAACCAGGCTAGCTAAAAGGCAGTCTGTCCGAGATAAAATATGGCTTTATGTGAAAGAATATTTAACGTCCCTTATCTCTTCTGTCGGAACTGCGTGGCTACTTAGCTTACAAAGAACCTGAAATCAGGCTAGCTAAAAGGCAGACTGTCCGAGATAAGGGTGTTTATTTGAAAAATATTTTTTTGTGATTTTGTTCTGTTGTTTGTTTATGCTATGCAACATACAAATGCAACAATCATACGCACACACAATTCGATCATCCCCGAACAAGCGAGATTTCGTTTTTCATGAGGTAAGGTTTTCCTGCAGAAAAGTGCATTGGTTAGGGTAGGTTCTAACTGTTCTCACCAGGCTAAGGCCCCCAAGGTGCCCCCATTATAGGGTCCCCACTCTCCAGCCGTCCAACCATGTTCAGCACTAAGGCCAGAGTCGGTCTTGTTGCCAAAAGAGGAAGGTTATCACCTTGAGTGGTGGTTTCCAATCACACTGGTGGGCACAAGGCCCTAACTGCAGCGAACCGTACCTGCCACACACTCCCTATGGTTTTCTCACTTGCCCCCGGGTATAGAGGGAACTGTAGTGTGCAAGGGTTTTGTGTGCAATTTATATTTCAATCAATTGCGTAAGTAGAAACAAGCAACAGTTATTTGAAAGCCAAACAATAAAGCATGCTATAATACAAGGTAGGGTAAAAGCGTTATTTTCTTGGTTTAATTATTTTTAAGCCGGCCCATCACTAAATGGGATCAACTCTCTAGGCTTCCCCAGTGGAGTCGCCATCTGTCGCCGCCTCCCAAAAGAGGGCGGTCGGAGCGACGCGATGGGTTTATTTTCGACCCTCTTGTTTTCGCGTTTTATGGGTAGTTGCAACGCCTTTAGGTTGTCCGATAATCGGGCTAACCTAGGGGCGAGGTTTTCGAAAGTATCCCTGGGTTGTCCGATAACCGGGCTAACCCAGGGACTTATTTAATTTGGGTTCTATGGAGTCGCCACCGATATTTTTACCATAAACATCGGAAAAGGGGTTTTAAAAAAAAGGCGTTGGTTTTCGAAAACCAACTTTGGTCATTAGAACCAGAGTTGGGTAAGGGAGTTAGTTACGTGTAAAGGAAGTGTTAGTTCCTTTACGACGCCCCTTTCGGGTTCCCTATGATAGGCCGGCTACCTTGAATAAATAATTAAACTGGAAAATTGCGCTTTTACCCTCTTATTATGTGGAATTTAAGTTTATGACTACATGGCCCTAGCTCCTATTGCGTAATTTAAACGGCAATAATAAAAATAGAGGGGGAGAATGTGCACCTCCAAAGCAAGCTTTTATATTTCTTTAAAGAGAGGGTGCGTTTTGGCAACCCTTCACTCTACAACTCTCAGAAACTCCGGAAATGCCTCGGAGGGATTCTAAAGAAGATTTAGAACGCTCAGTTTATGCCTAGAGACACTCAGAAACTCCGGAAATGCCTCGGAGGGATTCTTAGAGAGAGAAAGTCTAGAGAGAAGGGAGAGTTATGTTGTTTCTGTGTGGAAATGAGGGGGGGGAGGACCCCTATTTATAGTTTTTCGCGCCTGACAGGTCGAGACCGCCGTTTCCTCTGACAGGGTCGAGACCGCCGTCTGGAAAGTCCAGACCGCCGTCTCGTTCATGGCAGAGGGTCGAGACCGCCGTCTGGATAATCCAGACCGCCGTCTCGACTAGGCAGGAATCGAGACCGCCGTCTGGAAAATCCAGACCGCCGTCTCGACTTTTGCAGGAATCGAGACCGCCGTCTGGGAAACCCAGACCGCCGTCTCGACTTTGCAGGTGACGAGACCGCCGTCTGGACAATCGAGACGGCGGTCTCGTCCTGGCGTTGAGACGAGACGGCGGTCTGGTCCTTCCAGACGGCGGTCTCGTCCCTTCAGGGCGAGAAACTTTATTTTCGGGCCAAAAAACCTTCCTATCTTGGTACGGGGGCCTAATAGTCTCTCCTAATGACTTGTTAAGCTTCGCCCGTCTTCAAATAGGACACTTTCTGACTTTATTCTGAGGCCAGGCAAGATTTTGGGTCTACAGCCAACCATTAAGCATAGATTCACTTCTTCACCTTCAGATTCAGAACTCGAGGATGAATCATTGTCTTGCCAAGCTATGTAGGCCTTTTTCCCTTTGTACTTCATATCTTTCTTGTTTTGATTCTTGGATTTTTCTGGACATTCACTTCTTATATGTCCCTCCTTACCACAAGAATAACAAGTATAAGTATTTTGAATAGAATCAGTTCTTTTATCATTGTACCTTTTAACCTGGCCAGTTCTGTTCTTCTTCTTAAGAAATTTCCCAAACTTCTTAACCAACAGATTAAGATTCTCAGATCCATCTTCTTCAGAGTCACTACTTTCTTCAATTGTCTTGAGAACAATGTTTCTGCTTTTCTTCTCTACATTTTCTTGATCTTTAAACCTGTTGATCTCCAACTCATGTTCCCTTAGCTTACCAAACAATGATGCAGTAGTCATCTCAGTTAAGTCTCTTGATTCTGATATGGCTGTCACCTTTGGTTGCCAAGATCTGTCCAAACATTTTAGGATTTTGATGTTTAACTCTTCCTTGTCAAACGTCTTGCCTAATCCAATTAGATGGTTGACTATATGCGTGAATCTTTTCTGCACATTTGCAATGGTTTCACCTTGCTGCATTTTGAACAATTCATAATCTCTTATTAATTCATGCTTCCTTGCCCTTTTCACATCAGAGGTACCTTCGTGAGTGACTTCTAAAATCTCCCACATTTCTTTGGCAGAGGCGCATTAAGAAACCCTAAAAAACTCATCAAGATTTAAGGCAGAGGTAATAATGTTCTTAGCAGTATAATCATATTGAACTTTCCTATTTTCTGCATCAGTTAAGTCAGCCCATTCTTTTTCAACAATTTTACCATCCACTGTATGAGTTGGTTTGAAAGGACCATTAACAATTGTATCCCAAATACCCCTATCAAGAGATTCAATAAATATTTTCATTCTAACCTTCCAGAAGGAATAATTCACACCAGCAAATAGAGGAGGCCTATTGATGGAGGCTCCTTTAGAAAAATTCATCTTTCCCTCATCCATTTAAACTTTCTTGGACCGAATTCTTGGATAACTTACAAGAACCAGCTCTGATACCAATTGTAAGAATTAATGGTTGAGTTCAAGAGGGGGGGTGAATTGAACTTTAGAAATCTTTTTCGAAAAACACTCTTTCTTAGTGGAAGAATGATTAATCTTTATCCAATCTTTTATTATTAGGCAGATTTGGTTTTAAACACAACAAGAATATAAAACAGAAATGAAAAGACATAAAAGCAGAAATACAACACAAGAGTTTATATTGGTTCACTCTTCCCAAGAACTACCTTACAACACCACAAGATACACTCTTGAAAAACCACCCAGCAACCAAACCCAGTTATTGTAACCAGTGCAGATTCAAACCCAATCTACACAATTAGAATTCGTACAAGTATATGAAAATAATAAACCTGGACTGCAGCTTTTACAATATAGAAGTCCAGAAGCAATTTTTCTAACTCAGAACTTTCTCTCTTGAAGATCTTTCAACAATCTTGATCAAAACGCCTTATGATATGAAATGTTTTTGAATGCTCAGATAAAAACACGAATATGAGAGCTCCAAGATTGCTTTCAATCGTTTTCCAAATTGTATATTTGAAAGAGAAATCAAAACTGTATTTATAGAGTAAAAGAGAGAGACTGATAGTTTTAATCGATTTAAAATGATGTTTCAATCGATTGATTTCATTTAAAACTCATTCAATCGGTTAATTCAAGCTTTTAATGGATTGAAACTATTAGAAGAAAAATGGTAGCTCTCTGTTTCAACAGATTAAAATATATTTCAACAAATTGAAATTCTGAGATACTTAAGAATGAAAAATGATATATCTTTGTTTCAACAGATTGAACTTGATTTCAACAGATTAAAAATCTGAGATACTTTAAGATAAAAAATGACATCTCTCTGTTTCAACAGATTGAACTTGATTTCAACAGATTAAAAATCTGAGATACTTTTGAAATGAAAATTGGTTAGAACATTTTAATCTATTGATTTCTCAATTCAACAGATTAATACTGTGAAACCTTTAATATGGAAAAACCATCAAGAACATTTTAACCTGTTGATTCTACGATTCAATCAATTAAAATTTTGGTTGTATATATACATTTCCTAGTTTAAGTGATTTTAACAGATTAAAACTGCTTTTTAACAGATTGAAAAACTCAGTTTGTTCTTTCAAGGCTTAAAGATTGGTTTTTCATGCAGTAAGATAAACTCTATGAAATGCAACATTTATAGGCGCTTATCACAAGATCTACTGAAATTATCAAGAGATAAAATTCTAAACCTATAACCTATCTACCTACACACCCACAAAATAAACTCTATAAACTCTATATGTCTTCATCAAATCCAACAAGCGCTTCAATACCCTTATCTATTCACATAAAATGTATTACAAATTTCAAGGACGAAATTTTATTTAGTAGGGGAGAATTGTAACATCCTAGATTTGCAACCAATTATATAAATAAATTTTGTAAGTTATTATATGATTATTGTAATAAATATGTATTGAGTATTATGTAGAATTATTATAAAATATGATTATAGTAATTTTATCTTAGGAAAAATTATAAAAGAAAAATCCAAGGTTAATATAATAATTTCTTAATAATTCATAATAATTAAATTAAGGATAAATGAATAAATAAATATTTAGGAATTTATTACTATAAGTGAAAAATATTAGTAATAAACTTAGTTAAAAAAATGAAAAAATGAAATGAAAAAGAGCGAAACAGAAAGTGGTGGTGGCCTAAATACATTTGAATTAAGTCGGTGAAGAATCGAATTGAATTAAGGCGGTGGAGAATTAAGGCGAGTGAAGAAAATCCTAGAAGGAATTAAGTCGAGTGAGTAAGTTTATAAATAGGAGGAAATTGGAAACATACAACAACACAATTCACGGCCAACTTGAAGAATAAACAGAGAGGCACCAGAATTCTAGGAAGAAGAATTCGAGAGAAAGGAGGAAAGGAGAGCATAAGAAATTAGGAGAGTAATAATATTTTGGAGGAATCAGGTATGGGTTATGTTGACAATTCAAGGACTTGATGTTGCACTTGATGAATATGAAGAATGGATTTTGATGATGATCCAAGAACTAAAGACTTAGAATATTGAAGATTGAAGATTGGTGATAATTGTATTGTAATAACTCTGTTTTATTTAAGATTGAGTCTGTATTTTGAGTCTAAGATAGCCGGTACATAGTCCGTAACTTAGAAGCTTCAAAAAGCTCAAAATTATCATTTAGGCTTCGGCTTTAATCGATTATATAGGTAAATAATCGATTAAAACAGTGAGAAAACACTTTCTATACAAACTCACTGTTTTAATCGATTAAAACAGACAAAATAATCGATTGTTTTGTACTTGTTCGTCATGAGATAATCGATTATTTCACCAAATAATCGATTATTCCAGAGAGGTTTGGGTTCGACGTATTTGGCTCTGTTTTAATCGATTATCACTCCAAATAATCGATTATTTCAGATCTGTTTTTCAATTTAAATTTCAAATTAACCCTATTTTCGAAAACCCAATTACCAAGAACCCTAGTTTCGAAATCCCCAATTCCTAAACCCTAATTTCCCTACTTAAACTCTGCTTTGGCACTCGAGAAAAAAAAGAACAACTCTTTCCATACAAAAGTTAAGTGCTTGTGAGTGCCAGAGAAGCTGTTTGTTGCAAGGAAAGGGGGCTTTTGGAACCTGGTGTCGAGGCTAGAAGCGATAAGAATCACTAAGTGGAGTTCTTAGTGGATTGTGTGTTGTGTCGTCTCTAGGGAAAGTCTGTTCTTCATCTCTTGTGGATTTCAAGAGAGGTGTTTTCGTATCTTTATCTTTTCATTTGTAATCTGTTTGTAACAATTTGTTCTTAGTGACGAGCGTTAATCCTCTTTTGAGTGATTAGCAAGCTGGACGTAGGGTCTTTTGATCCGAACCAGTATAAACCTCACTGTGTAATCTTCTCTACTCTTCTCTATTTACATTTACGCAGTTTTTAATCGGTAAAATTTGGGGAAAATTTTGAAAACCTAATTTTTATTAAGAAACCAATTCACCCCCCCCCCCTCTTGGTTTTTGTCCGACCACGCGAACATTCCGCTGCGCGATTCTAACAGGTTAGGTGTTTAATTTTATCATACGAATGTTTGATTTTGAAGACAATTGATAATTGCTTCCTATTTTGCAATGTTTGAAATGTTGATGAAATTCTTGAAATTAAGAATGAATTACATGGTAAAATTGTTGTTTTTGAATCAAATAGGATAGGTTTCATGTTTAATTTGAGTTTGGAATTAGTTTGATTGATTGATACATGAGAATTTGAAATCTGGAGAAACTGAATTTGGTTACTGGGCGAAGATTGAAGAAAAGGGACATGGTGGGAATTTTTGAAAAAGATTAATTTTTGAAATTAAGGATAAATTATATATTAGCATTATTGTTTTTAACTTAGATTAAATATGTTTAGAGTTTAATTTGGATTTGGAACTAGTTTGGTTGTCTGAAATTGAAAATTTTGGAATCTGGAATGTTGGAAATGACGTACTAGAAGTGAGGAAGAAGAAAGGTACAAGGTGGGAATTTTTGAAAAGATCAAGGGAAAAATAATCATTTCACATCTCAGGGACATAAATGGAATTTTGAAAAAGATTAAGGGTATAATGGTAATTTAATAGTGATTTTAAGACATGGATGGAATAATAGGAAAAGTTTAAGGGTAAAATGGTCATTTTACAATCTAGGGACATAAATGGAATTTTGAAAAATATTAAGGGTATAATGGTAATTTAATAGTGATTTTAGGACTTGGATGGAATAAAAGGAAATGTTCAAGGGTAAAATAGTCATTTTTAGGACATTGATGGAATAATAGGAAATGTTCAAGGGTAAAATAGTCATTTTGAGGACATGGATGGAATAATAGGAAATGTTCAAGGGTAAAATAGTCATTTTCAGGACATGGATGGAATAATAGGAAATGTTTAAGGGTAAAATGGTCATTTTACAACCTAGGGACATAAATGGAATTTTAAAAAAAGGTTAAGGGTATAATCGAGATAAAGTCAAACAGTATATTACCACCTCTTTGTTTACTAGGAAAACGACTTAGTAAACGTTCGAATTTGAGGATAGTGTCTTCATCAAAGTTATAAGTTATTGTCTTATCTTTCCAACACAATTGGAATCATCTTAAAAGGAGCTCTAGAACTCGAGATATGGACAAAACACTAAACCCTACGAAATAGATTATTAATAGAAATTGTCTTGTTTAAAACAACTATGAATTGTAATTGAAATTTTGAATATATGAATGAGATGTTTCTATGTACTTAATTGATGATAGGTTGTTTTGTTTCATACAAGATATAAACATAGTGCATGAAATGTTTTCTGGAAGTTACAGAAAAGTTTTTATAGAAAAGTATTTGAAAATTTCTATTAAGTTGCTACCAAAGACGGTTGATAGTAATAATGATGTGCAAAACAAAATTTTGGAAATATTTCTATGAGTGATTTTCTTGAAAATTTACTATCAAGAGCATCTGGTAGCGGAATATGACTACGAAAATGGTCGGCCAAATGAGATAGAGAATGTATGAGAATGAATGATTGAGAATCAAGCTACCAGTATCTCTTATAGTAAATGGGGGAGTAGAATAGGTAAGACAGGACCTCTGGTCTATGGGGATGGACCTATGGTCTAGGGAGTGTTTGGGCATGGGCAATCCCATAAATAGTCAGTCTTTATTTGATTTTGTGTCGTGGTAGCCTACCGAGTGCACTAACACTCTGACTACTGTCTACTTGTTCGCGTTTAGTGGGGATTGTTGAATCACCGAACAGGGTGATGTTAACTCTGGTTCCACTAGACACTCATATGAGTCTCCATGGAGCACTTAGTCAAAAAATGATTTTTTAGATTTTCAGTCAAAAGCATGATTTTCAAGTTTTACGTTTTGAGTCACATGTGCATATCATAAACATATTGTATGATGAAATTGTAGATGTGAAATGACTATTTTACCCTTGATCTTTTTCAAAATTCCATTTAGGTCCCTAAGATATGAAATGACTATTTTACCCTTGATCTTTTTCAAAATTTTCATCCTTATCCCTTTCTTCAATCTCTCGTCCAGGAAGCTATGGCAAATCTCCATATTTTCAATTTTCAAGTTTCAGGCAACCAAACTAGTTCCAAATCCAAATTAAACCCTAAATATGTTCAATTTAAGTCAAAAACAACAATTTTACTATATAATTCATCCTTAATTTCAAGAATTTCATCAACATTTCAAATTTTGCAAATGATGAATAGTAATCACCAATTTCAAAATTTCGGACATTCGTATGAACAAAATTAAACGTCTAACCCATATCTAGTTCCTTAAAAATCTTATTACTCTCTTAATTTTTTATGCTCCCCTTTCCTCCTTTCTCTCGAATTCTTCTTCTCAGAATTTTGGTGCCTCTCTATTGGTTCTTCAAGTTACAGGAATTATGCGTTGGTGTAAGTTTCAAATTTCCTCTTATTTATACACTTATCTTACCGACTTATACTCCTTCTCAAATTTTCTTTAATTCTATTCTCTACCGCCTTATTTCACCAACTCAATTCAAATGTTCCACCGACTTAATCCAAAGCCACGGTTCCTGACTTCTATTTCTCTCTTTTCATCATTTTTTTATTTCTTCTCATAGAAAGTTTACATAATATTTAAATAAATAAGTTCATTATTAATATTTTTTTCTTATAGTATTAAATTCCTAAATATTTATTTATTCATTTATTTAATTTAATTATTAAGACTTATTAATAAATTATTATTTGACATAATATTAACCTTGGATTTTATTTTATAATTTTCTTAAGATAAAATTACTATAAACAAAAATCATGTTTTATTTTTATAATAACTCTACATAATATTCATTACATATTTATAACTTACAAAATTTATTTATGGGGTCATGTCGTGCCTTCCTTAGCCTCTTTTGTCCCTCGAGCTACTCTTCATTTTGTCTCACCTCACTTTTCTCCCCCTCTCATGCCCTCCCTCTTGCTCCCGTAGCTAGCTTTTTCTCTCATGGTGATAGTCCCTCTCTCGTGATGGCAGTTCATCTCCCGTAGTGGCAGTGTCGCGTCCTTTCTACTTGCATTGATGGTGGTTTTCGTGGTGGTTGGTGGTGAGCATGTGAGAGCGGCATCCACGTGTGGCACGTGCACTAGTGGAAAAATAACTTTCTATGACGGGTTTTTATCACGGTCGTAATCCACCCGTCATAGTATGTGGCGCGGTGGCAATTTTGTAATAAAATCATAAACTTTCTATGTCGGGTAAGTTTTAACCGACATAGTAAGTGGAAAGGTCACTTTCTACGTCGGTTAAAATTTACCCGACATAGAAAGTTAACTTTCTATGTCGGGTAACATTTACCCGACGTAGAAAATGAACTTTCTATGTCGGGTAAATTTTAACCGACGTAGAAAGTGTCTTTGATGACGGGTGTTAGGGCAACCGACATAGTATCTTCTGTTTTGCCCTCCCCCGCGCTCCATTTCATTTCATCACTTCCCCCCCACTCCATTTCATTTCATCACTTCCCCCCCATAGCAGAGCTCCCCTGTACGTTTCTCCCTACGCTCCATTTCCTTTCATCAGTTCACCCATACCAGAGCTCCCCCGTTCGCTTGTATACGTTTCTCCGCACCCACATTTGCTCGTCACGCCACCTGCCAACGCTTCGTGCCGCCTGCTGCTACTGGTGCCCGTCGCCTTGGATACGTTTCTCCCCACCCAGCTCTGCACGTCACGCCACCTGCCACCTCTGTAGGTCTTCAAGAGGTAAGTTTTCGTGCTTGCTTTAGCCAATGTAGGTTTACAGTATTGAATCTAGTAAGTAATAATGCTGTCAAGAGAGGGAAACATCACGGGTGCCTTTAGCTAATTTAGAGATGTATTGTAAGTAGTTTAGTCATTTGAATGTGTTTCTGTCGGCATTCTTTCGTGATTTTGATTTTGAACATTAGATTTGTATTATAATGTAGTTATTTTGAGAGTGGAGTTGGATTTCGTGTAGGCATTATAATGTAGTTATTTCGTGTAGGCATTAAGTGCTCATAAAGAGATTGTGAAGCGAAATAATCCACGTATGCCTAAAAAGTGGGTGATCACTGAACACAACAAGAGCTTTTTGAAGTGGTTTAAACAACAAGTTGAAGGTGACAATACAGCTTCTGATACACTAAAGTGGCTAGCATGTGAGCCAAACTTTGATGTGATATGTTGGGGTGGGTATGATATAAATAACTATTCATTTTATACAAAGGGAGAAGATGAAATAAGCACAATGCAAAATAGTGGAGTCATGGTGGTGGCTGAATCAATGCATTTCTCGAGTTCAAAGGATAAATATCCGATAAGGGCGTCAATGGGCTACTTTGGTGTAATTGAAGAGATTTGGGTAATAGATTACACGATATTCAGAGTACCTATTTTTAAATGCAAGTGGGTTGATTTTAATACTGGCATCTTCACCGATGATCTTGGATTTACCTTGGTTAACCTTGAAAATACTCGTTATACCGAAGAACCATTTATCATGGCATCTCAGGCAAAACAAGTGTTTTATGTCACTGATCCCGCTAACAAAGGATGGTCAGTGGTTCTACAAGGAAAACCCATGTATACTTCTGATGAGAATGATGAATTAGTACTTGATATACCCGAGACACCATGTTTCTCTTCAAATATGCCAAACTTGAGTGTTAATGTAGAAATAGATGATGTGCATGCCATCCGTTATGACCATATGGAAGGATTTTGGGAGAATGCTCCAACTTGATAGGAAATTTAAGCATTCAATCTTCATAGGAAATTTAACTTGTAACAATTTAGATAGAATTGATTTAAGTTAGGAAATTTACATTCGTTTAAGTAAATGAACTGTCTGGAACTGGATCTGTCTGTACATATATTCATTTCAATGTGTTTCATATGTACATATCTGTCTGCAACTGAATCTGTCTGTACTGGATATATATCTGTAGCAAATTTATATATGAACTGTGCATATCTGTCTGTACTGGATATGTGGTTATTTGTCTGGAACTGTGATGAATAGGCAGGTCTACTCGAAGAAAGGTAGCATCTGTAAATAAAATGCAGGTATTTTAAAAAAAAATAACACTTTCTACGTCGGTTATGTCATTACCCGACGTAGAAAGTACTTTCTATGTCGGTTATAAGTGTTAACCGACATAGAAAGTATATGACCGATCAGAACCAGTTATGACCGATCAGAATAACTCATACAAAATAAGACTTTCTACGTCGGTTCCCTGACTAACCGACGTAGAAAGTCTTTCTGTGACCGATCAGAACCTGTTATGATCGATCAAGATAGCTCTATGACCGATCATAACCAGTTTGACCGATCATAATAGCTCAAAGAAAGTAAGGCTTTCTACGTCGGTTCCTATTAATCGACGTAGAAAGTCTTACTTTCTACGTCGGTTATTAGGAACCGACGTAGAAAGCCTTACTTTCTATGACCCCCGTATCTATGTCGCCGCTTTAACCGACGTCGAAAGCCCATTTTAACCGATGTAAAAAGCCTTTTCTGCAGTAGTGGTGATCCGTGGGAGCAACATCCATGTGTGTGCTTAGTGGTGGTGTGTGGTGGGTTTGTGGTGCTGTGAAGATAGTTTTGTGGAACTCATTCTTCCCTCCTGTTGTTGGTGTTGTGCCTATGGAACGCACTTCGCCTCCTTCTTTCCCTCCCGTGAGAGCTTATTATTCTTTTCTAGTAAGTAATTATTCTAACTTTCTATGATTAAGAGTGTATGAATTGACTTTTTGCATTGTGATGATTAACATTGATATTTGACTTTTTTGAACAAATTTGCGTTAAGTCTGGGATGTCCGATCCATAAAAAATTACATTGTTAACTAAATTATATAACTGGTATGCATTACAAAATCTAGAAATGGACAAAAGTTGAATTAACTGTGTTCGCACAATTGATGAACATGATAAAGGAGTGGAATAATTTTTACTATTTACACAATGTAACACTTCGACTAACTCTACTGGTAGAAAAATTAGGTATTTGTGTGTTAATTATATTAACGGAAGGTTATTAAATGTTGAAGAAATTATGGAGCATCTTTTATTTAAAAATTTTCTTAAAAACTATACAACTTGGACATCACATGGTGAATTATTAGATTTGTAAATCATAAATGAATATGATGATTTAGTTTATTAAACCATGGATGATCGACTAGAGGACATGATTTGTGATGTTAGAGTATAAATTCTTCAAATGCATGTGTATGAAGATATGTGTAGTGACACAAAGACTCCACTTTATCTTAGTTCAACTAACTTCACACGGTTGTCAACAGTGTTAAGATTGGTAAATTTGAAGCCAATGAATAGGTGGACTAATAAAAGTTTCACTATATTGTTTCAATTGTTGAAGGATATGTTTCCAGAAGAAAATACACTACTCAATCATAATTATGAGGCGATTAATATACTTTTTCCAATGGGTCTAAAGTATAAAAAGATACATGCATGTCCTAATATTTGTATTTTATATAGAAATGAGTTTGAAGAGCTAAAGAGTGTCCAATTTATGGGTTAACTCGTTACCAAATGAATGAAAATAATCAAAACAGTTGTGATTACATGTCTATTGAGGGATCCCTTACCAAGTCTAATTGGAATCTTCCAATAATTCCAAGTTTTAAGTGTTTGTTTGTGAATCATAATAACGTTAAAAACCTTAGATTGTATGCAGATGAGGGTGGACATTTGATGGATTAATTTGTCATCCAGTTGGCTCTATGCAATTGAAGGACTTTGATAATGAGTTTTCCTAATTTGGTGACGAGTCAAGAAATCTTAGACTTTGATTGACTATTGATGGAATGAATCCATTTAGTAATCTTAAGTACTAATCATAGTTCATGGCATGTTTTGCTATTTATTTATAGCTTACCTTCAAGCTAGTGTACAAAGCGTAAATACATGATGTTGTTTATGACGATCCCAGACCCCATACAACCAAAAATGACATATATGTATATCTTACTCCGTTGATTGAAGATTTAAAACTATTGTGGGATGAAGGGGGTTGAAGTGTTCGATGGATTTGTTTGTCAATCTTTCAAGATGCATGTCATGTTACTTTGTACTATGTGGTTTTCCTACATATGGAAACTTGTTAGGTTACAGTGTAAAGGGTCATAAAACTTGTCCTATTTGTGAAGAAAATACAAATTTTGATCAATCGAAACATGATGTAGGAAGATAGTTTACCTTCCACATCAGAGATTTCTTAAAAAGTTTTACCCTTATCGTAGATTGAGAAAGCGGACATTAAGAGAATGATGAACTACCAACTCCATTAATTGATGTTCAGATTTATGAAAGGGTGAAAGATATTAATGTTATCTTTGGAAAAAAGAAAAAATAAATCAATTGTAACCGACATTTGGAAGAAAATGTTTATTTTCTTTTATATACAGAGTAAGTTCAATGTTAGACATTGTATTGATATAATATACATGGAGAAAAACGTATGTGATAGCTTAATTGGAACACTTATCAACATTAAGGGGACAACGGATAGTGTCAATGCTTGTTTAGATTTGATTGAAATGAAGATACGAGAGGAGTTACCACCAACAGAGGTAGGAAGACGCACATTTTTCCCCTAATTCACTATACATTGTACAAAAAGGAGAACACAAGTTTTTGTCAATGTCTCAAGAGTGTGAAAGTCCCACAAGGATTATCTTCAAATATAAAGAATCTTGTATCTACGCAAGATTTGAAACTAGTTGGTCTTAAGTCGTATGATTGTAATATTTTGATGCAAAAATTATTACTTGTAGCTATTGGTGGTATATTTTCAAAAAATGTTAGAAAAACTATAATTCAATTGTGTGCATTCTTCAATTCAATTTATAGTAAAGTAATTGACCCCAAAAAAATTGGATGCATTGGAACACTTATCAACATTAAGGGGACAATGGATAGTGTCAATGCTTGTTTAGATTTGATTGAAATGAAGATACGAGAGGAGTTACCACCAACAGAGGTAGGAAGACGCACATTTTGCCCCCAACTCACTATACATTGTACAAAAGGAGAACACAAGTTTTTGTCAATGTCTCAAGAGTGTGAAAGTCCCACAAGGATTATCTTCAAATATAAAGAATCTTGTATATACGCAAGATTTGAAACTAGTTGGTCTTAAGTCGTATGATTGTAATATTTTGATGCAAAAATTATTACTTGTAGCTATTGGTGGCATATTTTCAAAAAATGTTAGACAAACTATAATTCAATTTTGTGCATTCTTCAATTCAATTTATAGTAAAGTAATTGACCCCAAAAATGCATTAGAAGAGGAGATTGTTGTTATTGTATGTTACTTAGAAATGTTTTTCCTCCACCCTTTGTTGATATCATGGTGCATTTACTTGTACATTTGGTTAGGGAAATAAAATTGTTTTGTCCAGTTTACCTAAAATGGATGTATCCAGTTGAGGGTTATATGAAGATCTTGAAAGGGTATGTCAAAAATTATTATCGCCCAGAAGCCTCTATAATGAAGAGATGTATTGTAGAAGAAGCTATTGAATTTTTTTCAAACTATATGTGAAAGGAAAATCCTATAGGACTTTCATCAAAGTCTTAACACAATAGATGATCAACAAGTAAGTATTATATAATAACTAAATCACGTGAAGAAGTTCTTCAGGAACATTTGTATATATTGAACATTACAGATGAGGTAAGTCCTTACTTATTTGCTTATAAAACCTTTGTCATAGAATTACCTAAGATAACCAGAGAAGTGGGTGTTGATGCAGTATAACAAGACATCCATGGCATGATTTAAAGAGGAAATCACGAAAGATTCTACTACATCTAAAACATTAACATGACTAGCAAATGGACTTAAATTTGATGTTTATATTGTACCATATATGATATTAATAATTGTTCCTTTTATACAAAGTATCTGCATGATAAAAGTGTGGTGTGACCAGTAGCGGATCTTGGCCATTCATCTTGGGGGGCCAAATAATATATTATTAATAAATATAAAAGGAAGAAAGAAGATAAAAGGGTAAAAGGATAAAATTGTAAATATATACTTAAATAAATTAAATGATCATTAAGTTAGAGAGAGACAAAATCATAAATTATATGAGAGTTATAAAACTGAGGAGGGGCTGAGAGGATAAAATTGTAAATATACAAGTAAATATATTAAATGTTAATTAAGTTTGGGGGGACCAAAATCATAAATTACATGGGAGTTACAAAACTTTGAGGGGGCCACGGCCCCCTCAACTCCAAAGAAGATCTGCCACTTGGGTGTGACTCTTAAGGAAGAGTCCATGTAATTCTCTACTTCTAAGGATAAAAATTAGGCATGGCAATGGCATGGGATGGGGGCGGATTTTCCCTCCCCAACCCCGCATCCGGATTTTTTAACCGTCCTTGTCCCCGATCTTCAATCCTCATTGGGATTAAAAATTAAATCTACATCCTCATCCTCGTTGGCTTTTGGGTTATCCCGCTAGTCCCTAATCTACATTATTTCAAAAAAATAATTATATTTATGATAAATTAATTGTAATATTTTTATATATTTTTATACATAAATAAATATTTATAATTTGTAATTATTATTAATTAAATATATTTTTAATTTATTATATTTATATTAAAATAATGTATATAAAAGAAATATTTTAATCATTTTATCTTTATACAGGTATAGAATATTTATAACATTATTATTATTATAATAATATTATATTCAAACATTTGATATATAAGTTAATTTTTTTAAGTTTTCATTTAAAAATATGAAATATATAATTTATAAGAAAATATCTAATAAGTTAATTCTTATTTAATTAGTTCAAAGTAATAAAAGTTTAAATTATCAATTCTTTTTAATCTTTTAAAATATAATTATTTTACTAAGATAAAATTGGATACATGACAAAAAAGAATAATAAGATCCAAAAAAAATGACATAATAAAATCTAATAAAAATAAATTATAAATAAAATAATATTAGTTACTACTAAGATTTATGTAAAATATTTAGAAAAAGATAAAAAAAAAATTAACTTTGCATTCATCAAATTAGTTGAAAAGATTAAAAAAAACATTGATTGAAGAGACTAAGGAAATGTGAAAAAGTGAAAGTAAAGAAAAAGAAAATAGCGTAATGAACTAATTAATATAAAAGATTAAAAAAGACAAAAGAATAAAAAAGTGGGTAGAAAAAAAGTAAAAATGGTGAAATATAAAAAATAACATTATATACAATGGAATAAGAAAAAGAAATACTTCTAAAATATTAATATTTTAAAATTTAAATTTAAATATAAAGTCAAGTCGGGGACGAGGTTGAGGTGGAGATTGTAGTACCCATCTTCGTCCTGCCCCCGTCCCCGACTTTTTAAAGTGGGAAAAACCCGAATCTGCCCCGACCCCGAGGCAACTCGGTTTTTCCTCATTAAACTAGGCGCGGGGACGAATCAGTCCTTGTAGGTACGGGTTTAATTGTCTCCCTAATCAAAATCCTATTATTTGATAAATGTTGTGTTATTGTGTAATTGAGGAGACTTGGGAGGTTAGTTACACTAAGTTTTCAGTGTATTTTTCAAGCGTAAGTGGGTTAACAATAAGAGTAGTATGAAGATCAATGAATAAGGAATGACGTTGGTTGATTTTTGAAATATCAGATGAATCATTTATCATGGAACATCAAGTTCCACAAGTGTTTTATGTCAAAGATCCTACTTTTGAACATTTGTCAATTGTTCTTCATGGAAAAAACAAGATTTTACTCATGAGAATGAACACTTTTTGATTCACATCAATTATAATTACTAAAACTGATCAGGACGATGTTATTGATGATGCACATGCAACTACAAGAGATCACGATGAAGGAATATACATATGTATGAATATATATTAATTTTGTTTTTTTTATTTAAATACTTATAACTATTATTCAATTTTATCTAACAATTTCATTTTTTTTAATACCAAAAGGTTTGATGATGATCAATTGCCTCCCGATTTGGAGTAGACGTTCAATAAGTCTAGTAGAGGAGCTTCTAGGTTGAAGTCGCTCTCACTTAGACTTGGTACTAGTCGGAGGACACCTCTCATTATTGATGTTCGATCAAATGCTTGAGTATTTTAATAGCTAGCTTGGTGTATTAGCTCGTGAGAAGATTTTTATTTTAGTCCTATCTTGGGATCATGTTACTCGGATCTGAGAGAAACATTATTTGACAATATATTTTGGTAAAAAAATTAATATATATTGATTGTTTCATTTATAATTTGTCTAATCATATAGTCATAACCACCATTTTTTTGTTTCACAAACACATTATGATATCCCTAATGTTGGTACATTAACATTGAAGGTTCTTTCTTCGATTGCAACAAAATAATGTCAGTTTAAGTCTAAATTGATGACAAACTATGTATTTGGTGCAATGAGTAATGAAAATTTTAGTACCAAATATACAACGATTGATGAAGAAACTTGGACATAATTTGTTCACACGAGACAGGATGATAAATGACAGGTAATCATACATTTTTTTATTTTTAACTATTTTTACGATTATAATTAACTAATTGATAACATTATTTGTATTTGATGACAAGGTGTTAGGAAGAAAGCAGAGACTATTCAGGCAGATAATATGACCTTTCACTTATTGTCATGTGAAAATTATCGAATGCTTGAACAAACCATGATGATGGAGAAAGAGAAAGCAGTATTTGTATCTTCATCATATGCTTCTAATCTTGATCCATCATATCCATTTTCATGTCATGAGAAGTGGAAACAAGCTCGACTTAAAATATCAGGCAGATATACTTTTGAGGAGTCACGTCTTATGACTGAACAGATTGTAAGTACTTCTTTTGTTATTTATGATCATATTTATTATGTAAAAGATACAATATATCTTACAATTTGATTGTGTTGCAGGATTCTTTGGTTGAGGAATATACACATGGTACTTTTACTCCTCATGGTCGTATTTGAGCTGTTGGAGAAGGTGTGAAGAAAAGATGTTGCATGTGCAGCAACGAAGTCAAAAAGATGGAAAAAAAGAAAAAGTAATTGATATGAAACTCATTTGCACAATGGCTGACTTAGGATCTTTGGGTTAGAACCTTGTAGGAAATTAGTGAGAAGGTGGTTTAGAAAGGGGTGAAAGTTTCAAGATCGGACAGAATTTTAGAAACGTTGATATCTCAAGCTATAAAACTCCGATTGAAGTGAAAGTTCTCGTTCTAAATTTTAATTTAGGCTCAAAAAACACTCAATTTGGACGAGTAGAACGAAAGTTATCACCACAAAATAAATCTGGGTAGAATTGAATTTTCTAGGTTCTGGTGAAGAAAGGACAAGAGGTGAATGTGAAAGATCGAACGAAAGAATCACTCTTCCCAAGGAAGGCAACTCACAAAGGATGTGAAAGTCCTTTGATACAACCAAGGGTTCTTGAATCACTCAAGAACTTAGGAGAATTACTCTCACTAAGATAAAAGAGCTAAACTCTAATATTTCTAAATAAAACTCAACTTGTATTTTTGATAAAAATGGTTCAGCTTATATAGAAGCTTTGTTATCAGAGTTACAAAGATTCAATAAAGGAAAATAAATACTAATAATGATCCATTAATCTATAAATTGAAAACTACTTAATGAAGAATAGGGGTGTCAATATGGGTTCTAACCCATGAGCCAACCCGGCTCACCATGGGTTCGAGTTGGGTTGGGTTCAATTTTTTTATTTATACCGATTATGAACTAAAAATGAACTCAGCTCACTTAACTCACGGGTTAAACGGGTTCGAGTAGGGTTATGGTGGGTTGGCCCGCAACCCACCATTAATTTAAAATTTTAAAAATAATTATAATAATATACTAACCATAATTAATCATTTATTTTAAATTTTAAAAATAATTATAATACTTTAGTAACCATAATTGATGTTATCCTGCCTCACCTCCATCCTACATTGTCGTTGTCATCACAAGTCAAACCCTCATTCAAGCTTGTTATCGGTTGTTCGTTGCACCACTACGTTTGTCGCTGCACTTGGGTCACTTGTCTTATCATCTTCCCACTGCACCACTACACCATCGTGTCCACTGTACCGCTTTCAAAGGTAAGAATTTGTAGCATAACCTAAACGATTAGATTAATGAATCTTTATTTGAAAATTGTAGCATCTATACATTATTTGTTGTTTGTTATTGATTTATACGTATATATCACTTTAATATATGAATTTTTGACTTCTTTCTTTCAAATTAATTTACAGTATGGAATCTGAAACAATACATCAAAGTGTCAATGTGAATTATGTTGGTGATATTTTATTATTAATGAAAAACCCAATGAGCCAATTTCAGTTAATAACAAAGATATTGATGTTGAGAAAGAAAGGAAGAAAGCAAAAGTTTCTACATCTGAAGTTTCTATATCATTTAAAAAATTTTAAAAATATGGGTTAGTGAGTCAACCCACCAACCCGTGGTGGGTTGAGCCGAATTGTAAAATTTATGACTCGCCAAAAAGTGAGTCGGGTTGAGCTCACATATTTTCAGTTCAACCTGTGGGGAGCCAACCCGTGCGAGTCAGGTTGACTCAGTTTGACACCCCTAATGAAGACAAATAAATGCTAATAATGATCTATTAACCTAGGAATTAAAAACTACTTAATGGACTGATTGTAACTGAAATGGTGGCAACCAAAAGTCAATTAGTTATGCATCCTCTTAGTCTCCCAAAGGCTGATGCCTAAGGTTCTAATTGGACCCTTATTACAACTTGAAACAAAACCAAACTAAAGCCCAATAATTGGTTAACCCAAAACATAATTTGTTCAGCCAATTTTACAAAGGATTGGGTAATTATTTAAACAAACTTAAAGACTGAAACAAAGTGAGGCATTAATCCTCCTCCATTTGGGCCTTGATACAATTCACAACTTTGGTATTTTCTCCTTGAAATGTGGGCTTGTATTCAAATAATATGAAAAATACTTATTGAAGAGCTTTCTTTATTTCCCTTGCTCTAGCCCTTATCATAGGTCCTTCAAGTGGATCTTTGTCCTTGTTCATGATCATGTCCCCATCAGTAATATATTACTAGTAACCCTTTCTCTTCATTGTTGCATGTTATCAGGGTCATTAGTACCAATTCAGTTAAGGTGTCATGAGGCTATACTGTTTTTCGAAGGAAGAGTGATGTCTCATTATATTTGCACATGTCTGATGTGTTAGAGATTGCATTGGGCAATCTAGAGCTCAATATATCTGTATGCAATTATGGATGATGTAAGTTATTTAAACTAAGATTCTTACTATTTTAGTTATTAAAATAATTCATTAATCATTATGTCACTTGTTATAGGTATATATATCTCACTTATGTGTGAATGAGGGGAACAATGAGGTTTATGGATTTTTAGATCCTCAACTCATTCAACTGTTAGGTAATAAGAAAACAAAGACACAAACATACATAATAAATACTCTCTTATCAAGAAAAAAGATTTATTTTACTCCATGTGTTTTTTAGTCAATACATTCTCCTTATAATTTATCTTTACTCAATTCTAACTTTAACTAATTTCAACATGTTTCAAGGTACAATCATCATTGACAATTGCTCGTTATATCTATGATTGACAATAGAGTTGCATGGTTCCGTTCGTTGCACAAAAAACCACATATATACCTTAAACAAATAACATATTGATAACAAAATTTGGTTCTTTTTATAAATAGTTATATTCCAGTTATGTTTTTATGTTTTAAGTAAGTGTATATGTTATTAGTATTTTTTTCTGCAAAAAACATAATAAGTAATAGGCCAAGTGGAAGATTACAAAAGCTTACGCTGTTGCGTCTAAAAGTATAATCACATATTTATTTTGATTTATTTTTGTTACTAACAAACTAATTTAATTTCTATATTTTGCGTAACAGTGTAATAGACAAATTGGAGGTTATACACCAAATATTTGTTATGTAATGCAATAGATGACAATTATTGTCCATGTAGGAATAGAAAGATGTTTTGATAAGGTAAGACAAATATTTATTTAAAGATGATTATACACAAAAAAGTTAGTTATAATTATACTTATGAAAAATTATTTAAAATATTGCAGTTTTCTATAGAGACATTTCCCATGGATACAAATGTCGTAGAATATATTAAACGCACATGGGCAACATACTTCATCAACTTAATTAACACATTAGGATAGTTAACTTGTTGTTAAAACAACAATATGTACATGATAAAGACTTTTTGATTGAATATTAGGATAATTTACTAATTCTTGTACATTGTAGATATTTATAATAACCTTGTAGGATTCTAGTAAAACTAATATTAAATATTAACTATTAAACATATTTATGATTGCTTATGTATTATAAATATGTTAAAAATCGATATTGTACTGTATTAGATTGATCACATATGGAGGTAATGGAATAGATAAATAAAAAAATTTGCTTATTAAAAAAAAAACAAAGATACAATAACGGTTAATTTCATAATCGTCATCATAAACATGCTTGATGCAAGGATTCAAGGACAGGTATAACCAAACTTATTGATGTATATCAAGATACAACGACAGTTATTTACCACGATCTATCGATGTATGTTACATGCAACGACAGTTAACCGTCATCTTAACTCACATATAATGACTGATCAATCAACAATCGATTTGCAACCAGTATGATAGGTCATTCTTAACCGTCATTAAATGTCTTTATTATAGTAATAATTGTTCGTTTTGAAATTTTATTTCATCATGATTTTATCTTTAAAATATGTTTTGATGAAATGAAATAGGAAGATATATAAAAATTATTTTGGTCTTAACTTGGGACTCATTCCGTAACGGTATTATTATATTTATATTTTCTATTCTATATTTATTGAATAAAAATATTCTCTAAATTTTCATTTTAATATTATTTTATTATACGTTATATTATATTAATAAAATATTAATGAGTATTAAACAAATACGATAATATTTTATCAAGACGTTCGTTTGTAAAAAAATATCTATAAGTAAATCATAAAAAATCTTGATAAAGAATATTTTTGCATATTGCACTTGAAAAAACTTATTTATTAGATAAAGGTGGATAAATATCAAATCTTGAAAATAGAGGTTTTAATTGAATATAAATAAAATTTTTAATAAACATCCAAATAAAATTATATTTTGTTTTCATCTTTGATCATAAATCTGAATGTATTTTAAGCTAACAACTTTTCATGTTTTAATAATCGCTTTCCTATGTTTATAACATATTATTAAAACAAGTCTTATATTCAAGACAATTTCTTGATAAGAGAAACTATTAATCCAAGTAAAATTAAAAATTTCCTCAATAAAGGCAAAAAGAAAAAAAAAACAAGTTAATTACTATTTTAGAAAAATCATACATGAACGATTATCTTTCAAAAGAAGGGTAAAAAAAAGAAAAAAAAATTGTGCTTGTAAAAAATATTTGTTTTATATTAGAATAATTTTTTTATTTGATGACAATTCAAATACTTTAACACAAGAAAATCTAAATGTAATAAATAATCCAGTATATTTTAATTTCCTTGAAATTTAAAATTATCTATCCAAGTTAAAGAATAAAATTGTATTTAGAACAAACTTGAAGTTTAAAAGTAGATTATGTTTAAGGGAAGGATTATCACATTGCTTATCACCTCTAATTAAATATTGTGTATTATTTATTTTTCTTTAAAAATATTTATTTTACCTTTTTAAAATCAAACAATGTTATATTTGTTTTGTTTATCATTTAAAAAAACACTAAACTAATTTGTTTATAATTTATATAAAAATATTTATTAGGATTCAATATTGACCCACATGTTTTCATTAAAATAGAAAATTATGGTTAAATAGATTTTTAGGATAATTTTTTTCTCAAAGATAATATTTTTCCTTTGAAATTATAATACTATTGTAGTCCAATCACTAAAATATAGTGTGAGTTCTGTTAGCAAAGTAGTTTTAAATCAAGAGGGGGGTGAATTGATTTTTGAAAGTTTTTCAGTAATACACAGATTATCTAATTCGAAAATTAAGTTTCTAAAAATCTTTTTGAATTACCAAGCAATCAAACAATATAAGCGCAAGCAATCGAAATTAAAGAGAGAAAGGTTAGGAAAGATTTCACCGGTAATTTTATACTTGGTTCACCCAATACCAGGGCTACGTCCAGTCTCCAGCCAAATTCCAGCTGGGTTCCACTAGAATAGATGTTTTACGAGACTCACCCTCTTACACCTATTCTAACTCTCCACCAAGAACCAAATTCCAGCTCTTGGAAACCTCTACAACCTCTACACAGCTGCAGAAAACTTGTACCCAAATTCCAGGTACAAAACGAGTACAAAAGAATGAATAGAAATTGAAAAGAAGAAACAAAGAAAGCTCAAACCGGATTACACCAATCCACGGTCAGTTTCTTCTTCAAAGAAATGCAAAGTGCCTCAAGAAAGATTCCAAAAGAAGTTCACAAAAACAGTTGTGTATCTTTCTTGAAAAATGCTAATAGTTGTTTGTATTGATTGCTTGAATTGTGTAAAAGCTGATATTCAATCTCTGTTTCAAAGTTTCAAGCAATTCGTTTATAAAAGAGTATTTTCAAATCTGCTGCATTAATTAATCTGTTGAAAGTTTGTTTTAATCTGTTGAAATAGCCGTTATAATCTGTTAAAAGTCCTTTCAACCCATTAATGCATTCTTGATCTTTAACGAGAAAATGTTTTAGTTGATACAACCATGTTTATATCAGTTAAAACGTTTTACAAACATTTTCTAAGTATAAAACAATCGATTGAATCGCGTATTAATCGATTGATTTGTTTAAAAACCTCTTTATAAAACTTTCCAAGTTATTTTAGCTGATATAAAGTCGTTTTAATCGATTAAAAACCTGCATGTAATTTTTCTAAGTTGTTCTAATCGGTTGAAATACGTTTTAATCGATTGAAAAGATTTTCTAAGTTATTTTAATCGATTGAAATACGTTTTAATCGATTGAAACAGATCTGATCGGTCATAATTCAATTCTGATCGATCATATCCAACTCGATCGGTCATAATCTCATTCTGATCGATCATCCTGACATCCAAAGTGATTTTAATCGATTGAAACGTGTTTTAATCGATTCAAATAATTCTGATCGCTCATATTTAAGATCTGATCGATTATATTGCATTCGACCTATTATATTCGAATTCTAATCGGTCATAAAGAGTTTTAATCGATTAAAAGGTTTTTGTATCAATTAAAATGCTTGTGAAAACACTTCTATAAACATTCTAAGTGTTTTAAACGTTTCTTTAAAAAACTATATCAGTTAAAACCATTGTTAAGAAGGTTCTTTGACAAAATGCTTTTGTTTGATTTGTTTAAAACTATTTTTGAGGCATTTTGCAAATTGAGTGAAGAAGCTTTATGCGGTGGAAAAAGGTAAAGTGGTTTTACCTAAGCTTTCGTTAAGACACACTAAGTCTTCGACTCCATTCTTCCGAGTGACTTGTTTGACTAGCTGCAGAGTTGACCCTTGACTTTATCTTTGACTTCATCAAATCAATGAGATCTTTGCTAGGATCACTTTCAGTCTCCCCCTATTTGATGAAGACAAACACCATTTTGAAAAAACAATCTCTGCAAAATAAGTCACTTGATAATGCAGTTAGGTGAGAAATATAAGAATGTAATAAAGTTTTGTTTCTCCCCCTAAAACTTATTTCTCCCCCTAAAACTTATTTCTCCCCCTAAACTGTTGCTCTTAAATTTATCTTAAAGTGATGCAACTATTTCTCCCCCTTTTGACTTCATCAAAAATAGGGAATAGAAGAGAAAAGAATAAAATGTAAGGTTTCGAAAAAATATGCTCAAATTTTTGAAAATACAAAGTGAATCAATATTTCACTCATGAAAAGAATCAATTAAAGTTGATTCAAACTTATCTCCATTAACACGTTTGTAATGAATACAATTAACACGTGTAAAGATAAGGGAATCACGCTTTAGTAGCATGTTACGAGAACTGACCATTAACTAAAGCCTTTAATCTTTCTTCCCGAATAAAAATCGATTAAAAACAGAGCATAATCGGTTAAAATGTTCTTGGTAAATGATTTTAATCGATTGAAAGAAAGGTTTAATCGATTAAAACATTTAAGATTTTGAAAACATGAATTTTTAGAAAAAAAACAATCGATTATTTCAACTTTAAATCGATTAAAAAAGTAATGCAATTTGTTGTTTAGTTTATTTAACCGATTAAAAGGTGTTATTATTGACTAAAACAACCAGACTTGCACTCTAAGTAATGTTTGATGCGTCTAAGATGCCTAACTTCAGTGCGAATTTTGAAAAACCTATCACTAGCAAGGGGTTTTGTGAAAATATCTGCTAGTTGTTTTTCAGTTTCTATAAAAAAGATCTCGCAATCACCTTTTAGAATATGATCTCTAATAAAATGATGCCTTATTTCTATATGCTTTGTTCTAGAATGTTGAATTGGATTTTTAGTTAGCATTATGGCACTGGTATTATCGCATAAGAGAGGGATTTTCCCGAGGGTTAAACCGTAATCCTCAAGCTGCTGTTTTATCCAGAGAGATCGAGCACAAGCAATCGCCAGGCAGCAATATATTCTGCTTCAGCTGTAGACAAAGCAACACATGACTCGCTTCTTCTGTGCCAAGAGATTAGATCGCTTCCTAGGAGATGACAGGTGCCACTGGTACTCTTTCTCGTCAAGTTTACAGACTGCAAAATCGAGTCAGAATATCCAACTAAATTCAGTTTAGACTCACCTGGATACCATAACCCAACATTTAAAGTCCCCTTGAGATACTTGAGGATCCTTTTGCAGCGATGAAGGTGAGACTCTTTTGGTGCAGATTGGAACCTGGCACACATACGGACACTCGAACATAATGTCGGTCTGCTGGTCGTTAAATACGAGTAAAGAACCAATAAGCCCCCTATATTTGGTTTCATCAACAGATTTCCCTTTTTCATCAGAATCAAGGTAGCAGTTTGTTGACATAGGTGTTGATGCCTCCTTGCGGTGTTCCATTTCAAATCTCTTCGACGGTTACATGCGAGTACTTTGATTGATGAAGAAGACTTCCTTCTTGAAGTTGTTTGACTTGCGATCCAAGGAAGTAATTAAGTTCCCCCATCATTGACATCTCAAACTCACCCTGCATGTCTTTCATGAAATCTTTGCATAAAGTCTCATTAGTAGCACCAAATATGATGTCATCAACATAAACTTGAACCGAGAATTATATCATTATTCGGTTTCTTTAGAAACAAAGTTTTGTCCACCAAACCTCTATGATAGCCCTTTGAGATAAGAAAGTTACTTAACCTTTCATACCATTGCCTTGGGGCTTGTTTGAGACCATACAGGGCTTTCTTCAACTCTGTAAACATATTCCGGATGAATATGATCTTCAAACCAGTTGGTTGAGTGACAAAAACTTCTTCATTCAAATATCCATTCAAGAAAGCGCTTTTGACATCCATTTGGAACAACCTGAAATTTTTAATAGAAGCATAGGCAAGCGAGTAATCTAACGAGCTTCTAACCTAGCAAGCTGGAGCATATGTTTCATCAAAGTCTATCCCTTCTTGCCTGATTGTACCCTTTAGCAACTAATCTGCTTTATTTCTTGTGATTATGCCATTTTCATCCATTTTATTCCTAAAAACCCATTTTGTTCCTACAATGTTAGCATTATCTGGTTTTGGAATTAATTCCCATACCTCATTTACGGTAAATTGGTTCAACTCATCATGCATGGCATTTATCCGATTACTCGTCCTTTAATGCATCGAGTTATGTTTTTGGGTTCTACTTGAGATACAAATGCCATATGATTGCAAAATTTATTAAGAGATCTTCTAGTAGAAACTCCTCGTTTTATTTCTCCAATGATGTTATCAATTGAGAGGTTCCTGGGAGCTTTCCATTCCTTGGGCAGTTCTTCTACAGATTCTTCACTTTCGTCAATCTGTTGATGTGAAACTGTTGGTTCGGTAGTTTTAAGCGATACATTTTATCGGTTAAAGCATCTTCTTCTGCACTATAGTCAGCACTTTTCTGCATACTTGGGTCAGTCTCATCAAAGATAACATGTACTGATTCTTCTACTGTTTTTAACCTTTTGTTAAAAATTCTATAAGTATGGCTATTTAATGAATATCCCAAGAATATACCTTCATCAGATTTGGAATCGAATTTTCCAAGATTTTCTTTTCCATTGTTTAAGACAAAAACTTTACTGCCAAATACTCTAAAGTAATTTATATTAGGCTTTTTACCTTTGAATAATTCATAAGGGGTTTTCTTAAGAAAAGGTCTGATTAAAACACGGTTTAGTACATGGCAAGCGGTGCTTACTGCATCAGCCCAAAAATATTTAGGTAATGCCTTCTCATTTAGCATTGTCCTAGCTAGTTCTTCAAGAGAACGATTTTTCCTTTCCACTACACCATTCTGTTGAGGAGTTCTAGGAGCAGAAAAATTATGTTTGATGCCATGTTTATCACAAAATTTGTCAAATTTTTCGTTTGAAAACTCTCCCCCATGATCACTTTGAATGCAAGATATAAAACAGCCTTTTTCATTCTGAATTTGTTTTGCAAATTTCTTAAACAAATGGAAAGTTTCAGATTTCAATTTCAAAAATAATGTCCAGGTAAATCTTGAGTAATCATCAACAATAACCAATGCATATAGATTTCCTCCTAAGCTCATAGTTCTAGAAGGACCAAAGAGATCCATGTGCAAAAGTTCAAGAGGTCTGGAAGTTGAAACAATGTTTTTCTGTGAAAAGGAGTTTTTGACCTGTTTTCCCTTTTGACATGCATCACACACTTTGTCTTTCACAAACTTGAGTTTAGGCAAACCAACTACAAGATCCCTAGAAATCAGTTTGTTAAGATGATTCATATGTATATGAGCTAACCTCCTATGCCATAACCAGGAATCATTTTCTTTAGAAATCAAGCAACAGTTTTTAGCAGAATTGGTATCTAACATGTAAATATTGTTGATTCTTTTACCTGTGATCATTACCTGTTCTGAATCAGATCTGATGATTTGGCATTGGTTTTGTCCAAAGATAACTTTGTGTCCTTTATCACACAGCTGGCTAATACTAATCAGATTATGTTTTAATCCTTCAACATATAACACATTGTTAATAATACCTGATTCTGCACATTTAATGTCACCAATTCCAAGAATTCTTCCTTT
Organism: Sphenostylis stenocarpa; assembly: GCA_963425845.1. NCBI lineage: Eukaryota > Viridiplantae > Streptophyta > Magnoliopsida > Fabales > Fabaceae > Sphenostylis > Sphenostylis stenocarpa. Next base: position 9,466,025 of record OY731408.1, read on the forward strand.
ATTGTTATCACCATATACAACAGTTCCACCATTTTTAAGTTTAAGATTGCAGAATTTTGTAATGTCACCTGTCATGTGTTTGGAACAGCCACTGTCAAGGTACCAGGAGATCTTCTCTTTGTTTTTCCTGAAATGAAATTAGTATAGTTGCGAGATAGTGTTTGAATTAAACAATTTATTTTGCACTCGGAAGCATATTTTAATCGATTAATTTGATATTTAATCGATTAAACTGGTTAAAACAAAGATGCATCGGAATAATAATCGATTTAAACGAAGAATAGTCGATTATATTTATCTCGTCTAATGATTTTAAGCGATACAAATCTGTTTTAATCGATTAAAACAATTAAACCATATTCCGAGAGATCATTTCAATCGATTAATTCGTATTTTAACCGATTAAAACTGTATGAACAGTTTTTCTGATATTCTCTGTAAGTGGTTTTAACCGATTAAAATAATTTTGTATTAGTTAAAATGCTTAGTTCATGAGTCCAGAGATAGAATTCGCTGTTTTGACATCCTGGGGCTCCCAGATTTTGTTCCTGCAAAACAAATGAGGTATATTTCTGGTACCCTTTTTTTTTAATTCCCGGGTCCACTTACGTTATATGAAGTGTATTTCTGGGAATCCACTTCATTCTACCTTTCGGTACAGCATATTTCTTAATTCTGCAATATTTAACAGAGTGACCCATTTTCATACAGTAAAAGCATTTAATGAATGGAGATGAAACTGTCCTACTGTATGAAAAATAATTCTTGAATGCTCTAGTTTTCTTTCCGATGGTCTGGTGTATAACCTATACCACCACGTTCAATAACTAATTTTTGGGAATCAAGTATCTTATCAAGATTATTTTTTCCTTGTGCCAATTTAGATGAGGTTTTTACTAGATATGATACTTGTTTTTGTAACTCGGGACATTTTTTGCAATCTCCAATATTACACATGCGATCAAGTATCATTCTCTAATTCTAACTTTTTATCCTTAGTTTCTTCATCACTTATTTTCTTTTCAAGAATAATGATCTTGTTTTCTAATAGCCTATTCATGCTTTTCAACTTTCTGTTTTCGGTTTCTAATTTCTTTGTTACTTCATGTATTTCAAAGAAAGCATCTTGTAATGAGCTATAGTTTATAGATTCAGAACTTACACTGGTTTTTGGTGATTCCGATTTGACCATCAAACATATTTCGGTGCTTCTTCATAGGTCTTTTCAAGAATCTTCCACATTTGTGCAGCAGTTTGGCAGTGTGCAATCTCGAAAAGATCATCTCTGTTAAGGGCGAGATAAGATGATATTCTTGGCAATACAATCATCTTGGATTCTCGTTAGCAATATCAATTTCCTGTTCAATAACATTCCAAGCATTTATACTAACGGATTCAATGAAGATTTTCATCCTTATTTTCCAATATAGGTAATCTGTTCCACTCAACAGTGGAGGTCTATCAATGCACGCTCCCTCAGAAAATGCCATGGATCGAAGTAACTTGATTAACTTTCAAGCACCTCGCTCTGATGCCAATTGTTAGAAAAGTAGTTTTAAATCAAGAGGGGGGGTGAATTGATTTTTGAAAGTTTTTCGCAATACACAGATTATCTAATTCGAAAATTAAGTTTCTAAAAATCTTTTTGAATTACCAAGCAATCAAACAATATAAGCGCGAGAATCTGAAATTAAAGAGAGAAAGGTTAGGAAAGATTTCACCGGTAATTTTATACTCGGTTCACCCAATACCAGGGCTACGTCCAGTCTCCGACCAAATTCCAGTGGGTTCCACTAGAATAGATGTTTTACAGACTCACCCTCTTACACCTATTCTAACTCTCCACCAAGAACCAAATTCCAGCTCTTGGAAACCTCTACAACCTCTACACAACTGCAGAAAACTTGTACCCAAATTCCAGGTACAAAACAAGTACAAAAGAATGAATAGAAATTGAAAAGAAGAAACAAAGAAAGCTCAAACCGGATTACACCAATCCACGATCAGTTTCTTCTTCAAAGAAATGCAAAGTGCCTCAAGAAAGATTTCAAAAGAAGTTCACAAAAACAGTTGTGTATCTTTCTTGAAAAATGCTAATAGTTGTTTGTATTGATTGCTTGAATTGTGTAAAAACTGATATTCAATCTCTGTTTAAAAGTTTCAAGCAATTCTGTTTATAAAAGAGTATTTTCAAATCTGCTGCATTAATTAATCTGTTGAAAGTTTGTTTTAATCTGTTGAAATAGCCGTTATAATCTGTTAAAAGTCCTTTCAACCCATTAATGCATTCTTGATCTTTAACAGAAAATGTTTTAGTTGATACAACCATGTTTATATCAGCTTAAAACGTTTTACAAACATTTTCTAAGTATAAAACAATCGATTGAATCGCGTATTAATCGATTGATTTGTTTAAAAACCTCTTTATAAAACTTTCCAAGTTATTTTAGCTCGATATAAAGTCGTTTTAATCGATTAAAAACCTGCATGTAATTTTTCTAAGTTGTTCTAATCGGTTGAAATACGTTTTAATCGATTGAAAAGATTTTCTAAGTTATTTTAATCGATTGAAATACGTTTTAATCGATTGAAACAGATCTGATCGGTCATAATTCAATTCTGATCGATCATATCCAACTCTGATCGGTCATAATCTCATTCTGATCGATCATCCTGACATCCAAAGTGATTTTAATCGATTGAAACGTGTTTTAATCGATTCAAATAATTCTGATCGCTCATATTTAAGATCTGATCGATTATATTGCATTCTGACCTATTATATTCGAATTCTAATCGGTCATAAAGAGTTTTAATCGATTAAAAGGTTTTTGTATCAATTAAAATGCTGTGAAAACACTTCTATAAACATTCTAAGTGTTTTAAACGTTTCTTTAAAAAACTATATCAGTTAAAACCATTGTTAAGAAGGTTCTTTGACAAAATGCTTTTGTTTGATTTGTTTAAAACTATTTTTGAGGCATTTTGCAAATTGAGTGAAGAAGCTTTATGCAGTGGAAAAAGGTAAAGTGGTTTTACCTAAGCTTTCTGTTAAGACACACTAAGTCTTCAGCTCCATTCTTCTGAGTGACTTGTTTGACTGCTGCAGAGTTGACCCTTGACTTTATCTTTGACTTCATCAAATCAATGAGATCTTTGCTAGGATCACTTTCAAGTTCATTGTAAGTCTCTTCAAACTCTTTGAATCCAACATATTTCCACCTTATCATAATTCTCTTCAAACTCATTCAAGCTAACCAGTGGAAAAGTGCTTGTAATTTCATGTTTATGAAGACATATAGATAGAAACCATCTTAAAACTTATGACATTACAATAATTAAAATGCACAAAATACTTCTTACTATCCATATTTATATAAGAGTTATGTATCCCTTATTGTTTGGTCTTTTCAAAACTAACATCTTTTGATAATTATAACAATATTCCTTATAAAGGTTTAAATTAGTAAAAATTACACATTTTTATATTGTCACTCTTGTCAACAAATATAGTCCACACACTTGACTTAGACTAACATAAGTTTAAACTCTACCATAACAAACTTTATAAGAAAAGATGGTAACATGAATGACATCAAGATCTCATTGAGCTAAAAAAGGGTTGCATTTGTCATCATTTTAAGATGGGTTATGTAAAAAACTTTACTTATTCAACCTTTACCAAATTATCAATAAACTAGCTAAACACAAAAGAACAAAATATATTTAAATTAATTATTTTTATAAAATAAATTAGCAATTATGAATGTATATATTATGTTTTTTTAAGATTCATATTAATAAAAATGTACTTAATAAAACTTTAAATTTAATTTTTAATCAACATATTCCTTTTTTTTAAAAGGCATGTGGATTGGCTAGACAACCTAGATCTTATCTAATGGATTAAACTTGCATACACTACTACAAATAAGGCTTTCCACGTCGGTTCTGGAAGGCCTTCAACGGCGGTTCCAGAACCGACGTTGTATCAGGCAACGTTGAAAATCAGACTTTCCACGTCGGTTCTGGAAGGCCTTCAACGGCGGTTCCAGAACCGACGTTGTATCGAGCAACGTTGAAAATCGGACTTTCCACGTCGGTAAAATAGAACCGACGTTGAAAGTCTTGACTTTCAAATCGAAAATTTTTATTTATTTCCAACCCTCTCCCCTCTCTCTATTTATCTAGAAATCCCCCTCTCTTTTATATTATATTTTTATTAGGTCCCTCTCTCTTTTATATTATATTTTTATTATTTATCATCTTTTTTTAAGTTTAGAGCATTACCAAATTAATTTTTTGTCAGCTGACAGGATTCGAACCCAATACCTTAGTGTTGGAGGTCGATACTCCAACCACTAAACTACTCAGATTTTTTGATAATAACTTACAAATAAATTATATTTATATACAAATAAATATATATCCGTGTAAATATATAAATATATAAATACAAATATATTTATATATTTTGATATATTTATATAATTATATATTTATATGTTGGATGTGAGGGCACGCTCGAAGGTGAAAGTGTGTCGAGTGAGTTTTCAAAATTTGATGTCAAATTTGTGAGCGAGTCTCTTTATATGGGTTTGTAATTTAATGACAGAATATAATATTTATAATTTATTAATGATATAAAATAAATATGAGAAACGCATCATTCGCTCAAGCGAAAAATACCAATTTTCGCTCAAGCGAGGCTTGAACGAGTGAATTTCCGTGAGTTTTAACGTATTTTCACTCAAGCGAGAGTCAATCTCACTTTCACCCTCGAACGCGCCTTCACATCCAACATATAAATATATAACTATATAACTATATAAATATATATAAATATATCAAAATATATAAATATATTTGTATTTATATATTCTATATTTATATATTTACATGAATATATATTTATGTGTATATAAATATAATTTATTTGTAAATTATTATAAAAAAATTATAGTAGTTTAGTGGTTGAAGTATCAATTTTCAACTCTAAAATACTTGGGTTCAAAAAATCCTGTTAGTGACAATTCTCTAACTTAAGTAAATTTTTGGCTGAAAAAAAATAAAAACACTTTCAAGAAAATATATATATTTACACGGATATATATTTATTTATATATAAATATAATTAATTTGTAAGTTATTATCAGAAAATTATAGTAGTTTAGTGGTTGGAGTATCAACTTTTAACTCTAAAATACTGGGTTCGAATCTGTCGGTGACAATTCTCGAACTTAAGTAAATTTTTGGCTGAAAAAAAATAAAAACACTTTCCAGAAAATATATATAAATAAATATATATTTACACGGATATATATTTATTTGTATATAAATATAATTAATTTGTAAGTTATTATCGAGAAAATTACAGTAGTTTAGTGGTTGGAGTATCAACTTTCAACTCTAAAATACTTGGGTTTGAATCCTGTTAGTGACAATTCTTGAAATTAAGAGAATTTTTGTGTAAAAACACATTCAACGTCGGTTCATCCGGGAACCGACGTTGAATGTCTAAATTAAAAGACTTTCAACGTCGGTTTATCTGGGAACCGACGTTGAATGTCTAAATTAAAAGACTTTAGACATTCAACGTCGGTTCATCTAGAACCGAGCGTGGAAAGTGCTTTCTACGTCGGTTGACTAAGAACCGACGTAGAATGTGTCCAACATTCCACTTTCAACGTCGTTTTTTAACCAACCGACGTTGAAAGTGTATTTAACGTCGGCTCAGCTTTAACCGACGTTAAATGGCGACGTTAAAAGTATATTTTGTAGTAGTGATAAACACCCCACACCCATTGAATCTACCAACAAAACATTATTTGTGTTTGCATGTAAACCTCATTTCTACTTTTATATATATATATATATATATATATATATATATATATATATATATATATATATATATATATATATATATATATTATTGTCTTATAACTAAAAATAATGCAAAATAGACAATCTTGAACTCACCTGTGTAAAGAGTACTTACGGACGTGGGAGCCAAGCTTTTGTCATAGTATCCTAATTTAACTCAATACAATATTCAATTTAGAAAAAATAGTAATTAAATAATAATTACACTTACATGAATATTAAAATCATTATATTTATGTAATTATTTTATATAAATTATTATCTTTTAGATTATTATTATTTTTTGTTTCCTGTATAAAGAGATTCAAAAAGTAAATATCACCTTATCACTTATTTTCAAATAAACAACTCTTTCATTTAAAAGTGTCGGAATGTCTTTTGGAGGTGGGTTTATACTTTCCAACAAAAATTACTTTCTAACATCTGAAAGTTACAATTCAGAATCAGATTCACCTATTTCTTTAGTTTAACCTCATACACAGGCATGACAATGGGACGGGGCGGGGTGGGGGTGAGTTTTGTCTCCCCGATCCCCGTCCCCGACTTTTTTAACAATCTCCGTCCCCAATCCCCGCCGAGGTTAAAAATTAAATTCCCGTCCCGCTGGGTTTCGGGTTCCCGCTCCGTCCCCGATTTATATTATTTTTAAAAAGATAATTATATTTATAATAAATTAAATTTACTATGTATTTTTATATATAAATAAATATTTATAATTATTATTAATTAAATATATATTTTAATTTATTATATTTATATTAAAATATATATGTAAAAGAAATATTTAATCATTATTTATTTATATATATATATATATATATATATATAGCTAATATTTATAACATTATTATTATTATTATTATTATAACATTGTATTCAAATATTTGAATATTTATAACATTATTATTATAATACTTATTCAAACATTTGATTATATATATAAGTTAATTCATTTTTAAGTTGTTATTAAAAATATGAAATATATAGTTTATAAGGAAATATTTAATAAGTTAATTCTTATTTAATTAGTTTGAAGTAATAAAAGTTTAAATTATTAATTCCTTTTAATCCTTTAAAATATAATTATTTTATTAAGATAAAATTTGATATATGATAAATAAGCATAATAAGATAAAAAAATATGACATAATAAAACATAATAAATATAAATTATAAATAAACTCATATTAGTTACTACTAAGATTTATGTAAAATATTTAAAAAAAGATAAAGAAGAAGAAAAAATTAACTTTGTGTTCATCAAATTGGTTGAAAAGATTGAAAAAAAAACAAATTGATGGGAGAGATTAAGGAAATGTAAAAACTGAAAGATAAGAGAGAATAATATAATAAATTAATTGATATAAAAGATTGAAAAAGATAAAAAAAATTAAAAAGTTGGTAGAAGAAAAATAAAAATTGGTGAAATATAAAAAAATAATCTTATATGTAATAGAAAAAGAAAATGAAATAGTTTTAAAATATTAATATTTTAAAATTTAAATTTAAATATAAAGTCGGGGCAGGGACTGGGTCGGGGTGGGGATTGCATTACTCATCCCTGCGACGCCGCTGCCCTCGCCCGACTTTTTAAAACGGGAAAACTCGAACCGACCCGCCTCGGTCAACTCAGGTTTTTCCCGTCAAACTCGGGGCGGGGACGGGTCGGTCCCCACGGGTACGAGTTTAATTGTCATCCCTACATACACTCTTACCAACCTACACTAGCCATCAATGAATGTTAGCAAAAATATCATGAGGAAAATAAAAAATTTGTAACAACAAAACGAAACTAAACTTATGCAAATTCAATAAAGAGCAGCAAACGATTTGGAATTAGTTCAAAAACAACACTAGATTGAGCTTCAAATGTTATGAAATGAATTGACGGTTTTCATTAAACAACCTCGATAAAGCAAGTTGAATTTACGATAAGAAGATATTATCACATTGTGTCAAGTGTGAACCCAAAAATCATTGCATTGATCATTAAAACGCGCACGATAATCCAAAAGTTAGAAAAGACAAAAAGTTAACCTGAACACAAGTCAAGAAATCCTTCTGGACATAACGCGATGCCAACAATTCAAATAGTAAGGAACCAATTGAGGAAGAATGTTAGCTTAAACACACTAATGAAACAACAGTTGAAGTCTCACCTTAAAGTTCTCATTAAGAACTCACAATTGAAGTCTCACCTCGACATCATCCTACGCACTCTCGATGTTATACACAAAAAATCAAAATACACAAAGAAGATAACAATCATTTCTTTCTTTTAGGAATCATAGAAACTCTTCTCCTAATTAATTGAGATCCACTTTTGATATACTAAAGTCTCAAAACGAACAATACTAATTAATCCTACCAATACTATCATAACGAACATGAATTAAAACACACTAAAAAATAATAATAAATAAATAATCTTAAAATAAATGATAAACAACCATTAATTTATTTTATTATAAATTTTTTTTCACAAACTACAATCCACATGATTATTATATAATTTCATTATAATACAATCCACATGATTATTGTATAATGTCGTTATAATAGTGCTTTAACAAACAAAGATAAGTATTATTGTTAAAATTGAACCTACATCTACTAAAGGTCATAGTTAACTTTATTTCCTAGTTTGACCTCTAATGTTATTATTTTAAGTCTTTCTTTAATATTATTTTAAGTCTTTCTTTAATATTATTTTAAGTCTTTCTTCAATATTATTTTAAGTCTTTCTTCAAAGGTGAAGATCTCGTTATCGTTATGCATCTCAATTATATTACTCTTTTTAAATATTTTTCAAACGTGTTATATTATTTTTTTAAATATTTTTCAAAACATTACTCTTTTTAAATATTTTGCAAACGTGTTATATTACTCTTTTTAACTATTTTTCAAACGTGGTTCCACTGTCTGAATAATGTTACTCCTACTGAAAATGTTGTTCCATGAGTAATTTAATACTCTTATGAAATAATATGTGGGGACATCATATAATAAAATTTGTCATTAGAAACACATTTTACAATTCATTTCAAAATGGTTTTTACATAATGAAAATATCAATTTTTTTTCCTCCTTCTCCTTTTACTATTGTACTTTCCTATTCTTTATATATATATATATATATATATATTATCTTTTTATTTTGTTGAAATTGATATCGGTTTCATGTCTTTCAACTCTAACCTATTCCCTCTTCATGACATAAAAGGCATGATTACATACTCAATTCTTATTCTTAATGTTTTCCAATTCTCACTCAATTCCTTCAACTAAATAAAAAAAGACACTCATTTATTTTTCTCTATTTCAAACCCACAATGCAAGAACGATGAGTTTGAAACCCTCTCATTCATGAGTTAAAATCTAACCTGATATAACTCATTTCTATACATTTTGTTAATTAAGAGATATTAGGGAGAATTTTATGTGGTGTGATTTTAAAATAAAATTTGATGTGATATTAAAGTTTTTTTAGTCTTTTTATTTTTAAGAACATTTTTAATAATGTGCCATTAAGATAACTCTTATTATTATTTCTTTATTTTTCTTATCACCAGAACCAAATCATAGAACTATTTAATTTACATCTCACTCAATGACTATGTACAAGGTCTTGAGATAAATATCTATTTTCAATGTTTCAAATGATTTAAGTTGGAACTCAAATTTCTTTTAATAACATTCTAATAGTATAATTTATCTTTGACATATTTTTTCTGATCGTCAATTTAGAAATCTATGTCATTTATAGAATGTTTTATAAGAATCACTTTGGAATAAATGATTGGATTAAGCATTTTGTAAATCTTGTGTAAACCCTAAAACCATGTTACAGGGGTTTTATGGTCTTTTAACAAAATATGGGGTGAAATGGAAAACAGGAGTGCAGAAAGCAAATGATCTTTATTGTTGACCTGTTGATAGCCCTCGGTGTTGGAGCGTATTTTCATTTCAATTAAGGTCTTGGCGCCAATCTGTAGTTGTTTTCTTTTTGGTGTGAGTGTCACTACTGGAGAGAAGGATTTTCAAATAAATAAAATATATTTTTTTGCGTTTATGCGCAGCGGCAGCGCACACTTATGATCTTCCTCTGGGCTCACGCATAAGCATTTGCAAGCGAATCGAAATAAAAATTTGAATCATCGAATGACATCCAATAATCCTTATGAGATCATGGATGAAGAGGTATGAAAATGGGAAAATAGCTTTCTTGCAATTTGCAAACTCCAAACAAGTCTTATTCTCTCGGTTATTAATGTCTGCAATTTGTAGGAATTTGATTGGGAAGCAGCTGCTAGAGAAATCGACGTCGTTTGCCAGATGAGTAGTGACACACAGGGAAAGGGAAAACAGCAATCCACTCTCGATAAGTTCGTGTCTATTGTCAATGCCAAGAAGGAAACCCCAACACCGCAGTTCCAAGAAGATTACCAAAGCCCTACCTTTGTCCACCACATTGACGAGGAGGCGGCCAAAACCTGGATATATCCGGGTACAGTTGTTGATGTTCCTTCCACTTTCGTTCATACTTGCAAAATTTTAATCAATCACCTTTTGCATTTTGCATTGCAGTTAATGTTCCTCTTCGTGACTATCAATTTCATATCACCGAGTCCGCACTCTTCTCAAACACATTGGTGGCCTTGCCAACGGGTCTTGGCAAAACCCTTATTGCTGCAGTTGTCATGTATAATTACTTCAGATGGTTTCCTCAAGGTAATTTCTTGTGTTGCCTTGCATCCTGTATACAAAAGTTTTACAGTTTCAATGCCACAGACCCTTTTAACTGAGAAAATCATCTGATGATTCCTTTCATAACAGGCAAAATAGTCTTTGCTGCTCCTTCTCGGCCACTTGTCATGCAGCAGATTGAAGCTTGCCACAATATTGTGGGGATACCTCAAGTAACAACTTTTTTTTTTTTTTTTTTTTTCAATTTTACCTTTTTCTTTGATGAAAACTTCGAAAATTGGGGTAAATTTAATTGCAGGAATGGACAGTTGATATGACTGGTCAGCTAAGTCCTCCCAAAAGAGCTCAATTTTGGAAAACAAAGCGAGTATTCTTTGTCACTCCACAAGTGTTGGAAAAGGATATTCATTCTGGTGATTTTTAATATAATTTTAATTGCATAATTTCCCTTAATACTGAATTTTTTATGTGTTATATACCATGCTTTGCTTCATCTGATATGTCTCTCTAGCTTTACTTTGTTTTTGTGCATGATTTATTTGTTTTCAGGTACATGTTTGGCGAAGTACTTGGTATGTTTGGTGATCGACGAAGCTCACAGAGCAATGGGAAATTACGCCTATTGTGAAGCAGTTCGCGAGGTTTCATATTTTTGAGGCTTTTGTTTATTACTGGACTTTATTGATTTAATATGCTCTGTCATTATTAGTACATATAATTAATTTATCCCTGTTATTTTATTTTTTTCGGGTTCGTAGTTAATGGCTGTACCGCTACAGCTGAGAATATTAGCGTTAACTGCAACACCAGGATGTAAGTTCTTTATTATCTTGTGTTCTTTTCAGTTTTTAACCATTGAAAAATATTGTGTTCCAATTCTATGTTTGATATTCAGCAAAGCAACAGACAGTCCAGGCCGTCGTTGATAATCTGCATATCTCCAGACTTGAATATCGCAGCGAAAATGACCATGATGTTATCTCATATGTTCACAATAGGAAGATAGAATTGATACAGGTAGTCAATGCATGCCTATTTGAAATCTAAGTCATGTTTTCTGCATCTTCTAGAGATCTTTGTTGCAATTTTACCAGGTTGCAATGGGCCCAGAAGCTGTAGAAATAAACAGTAAGTTTATGGAAGTAATACGTCCTATAGTTGCCAGGCTTTCAAATATTGGTGTCATTCAGAACAGAGATTACCGCACTGTAAGGCTCTTTGCCTTCTATTCCTTTCATTTTTTTTCAGTTTCAGATAGCTCTGTCTACTGTCAGCAAATAAATACACGACTTACTTTACTAGTGATTTTTATTGAAGCACAACGATCACACTCTCCTTCCCCCTTTGTTTTTCTTTCATCATCTATTGAGAGATCATCTAAAAGTTTGCTTATTATGTTCATCAATTCTTTCAAAGTTGTATGATATAATATATAACTAGGAATATAATCAATTAATTGTTGTAAGCCTACATTGAACTAAAGAAAATAATTCCTGAGATAGATAAAGTAAAAGAGTAACAATAATTTGTGATCTCTCGTTCTTAAAATGCATTCAATTTGTCACACAAACCCATTGCCAAATTAAGGAAACTTTGTTGTGCTACTTACATCCTATAAGTTGAATAGCGGCATATCTATAAAGTTGGGTCCGAAAATCAAATAGTTCTCTAATTGTTACAAATTCAAAAAGATAATGTCTCAATGACCTCGAGAAATAATTGGAGGTTAATAAAATCCAAGATAGCTCACTTTAAGTCAAGCAGAGTACTTTAGCTTTATTAAATCTGTATAAATGTTGACATGGTTGCGGGCAGGCCTTTCTTTCCCCCCTCTTTTTACAGTTGCATCTATAAGATTCTAGGGTCTTCTGTTAGTTATTATTTATATGTTTTGCATAAACAACATTGCAAAGCATGATTAATTTTTATAGTTTAGTAACTATTGTTTTTAAGATTTATTAACTTTTCGCTATTAGCTGTCTTATCTTTTGGTCTGTCATTGTTTTTCCAAAATTTCGTAGGATTGATGATGTAGTCGAATCATTAATTATTTTCTTTTGAATGCTTGGCAGTTGAGTCCTTGTCAATTACTTGAAATTAGGGAAAAATTTCGTCAACAGGCTAGGCAAGATCTTTCTCATGTCAACTATGAAGATGTTGAAGGGTATTTTGGAGTTCTCATCACTCTTTATTACATCCATAAGTTACTCTCAAGCCATGGAATAAGGCCAGCATACGAAATGCTAGAGAGAAAATTGAAGCAAGGGTATACTTTCTATATACAGTTTATATATAAGCAATGTTAGTCAACAAATTGAAAAGATATGCTTAGTTTTTCTTTTTACGTTATTACGTATATAATGTTTTTACCCTTAAGGAAAAATAAGAGCTTAATTAAAGATTAAGATTAGTACACTAGTGGTAAATGAGATGCATTAAAAGGATGAGTATATAAATTCTAAAATATCTTAAAAAATAGCAGAGGGAAGAATATCTGAGGGCATAGTTGAATTCTGGAGACATTTTTGGGAGTGTTGATTTGATCACTAAACATGCATTGCTGATATGGTCCACTTGTTGCTAAGAGTTTAGCACAGCTTAACCAAACACTAAAACAACAGAGGATGTTAGTCAGTTGCCATTGCCAATAGTTGTGGCATAAAAGCTATGACATGGTTAATTAATTTCTAGATGCAATAGAGACGTTTTATACAATGCTTTTTATGGTAAGTTCTTCATATTTGGATCATTAATTTGTAATATTCTTTGTATACATTATTGAACTAGATTTGGACGACAGTGATCACAGGTAACTGATATTTGCTGTCTTTAGTTGAATTGAAAGTCAAAGTTTATTACATGTAAAGTCATTTAGCTTCATGTTCTAAGTTGATACAGCAGAGGGAAGAATATCTGAGGAACTTCTGTAACCATGTTATGCTTGTCTTTTGATATTTAATTTATTTAAGGGCTTCCTAGGGATATTTTATTATGTTATTGCCGATATTTATGAATTGTAATATATATATATCAAAATTCTGTAAAATAATTTTATAAGGATAACTTCTTTCAGATATTTTGCAAAATTTATGAGTAAAAATGAAGTTATTCTGAAAGCAAGGCAACTAATGCAGCAAAGTTTGTCTCATGGAGCATCGAGTCCAAAATTGTCCAAAATGCTAGAAGTATTGGCGGAGCATTTCAGTAAGTATTATTCTGTTTGTCAAAAGGTGTTGGTACTTGCTGCCTGCTTATGTAACCATAGAAAGATGTAATAAGTAAATGAGTTTGGTCTTAGTTCTCATAACATATTGCACCCAAGAAAATCAAGTTGCAACTGAAGATTAACTGTGCTCTTTAGTTAATTGAAGTAAGGAATTTAATATAAATTTATAGTGATTTTCTTAGGAATTTTGAATGCTTAATTTTCCAATAAAGATTTCAGGAGTTTAATGATAATATTTTGTTTAACAGCTACAGTTTTATTAAAATTATGTTCATTATGCTTATTTTAGATTGAGATATTGCTTTTTTAGAAGAGCTTCTATGGAGAGAATAGAGAAAATAGAAAATTTGAATATTTACTTGTGTATCGTGTTGGATAATGATAAGATATTGTGATGATAAAACCTAAAGCACACACCCCTACATGCTATAATCCTAACGAAATAAATAAACGAATCAGAAAATATGGAAATTAAGAAATACTGGAACTAATTTCAAGAGATAATTTCTAAGATACTCGAAAATATTCAAAATTAAAATATTCATATTATGAGATATCTCAACAGTGTATTTGGGATGCTATTTATCCTTTATGATTTGGGTAATGCCATGAAAGTTAGTTTAACACTAAAATATTATCATGCGGAGCTAGACTTAGAGTATAGATGTCTAAAAATTCTAGAGGGTTCATATCATAGAGTACAGCCAGTATGAACGAAGGGAAACCATAAAATAAAATTCTCAAGAAGATAAGTTTTATTGAATGAAGAGAGCTCAAAGCTATTAGCCTATTACAAATACACATTGAAAGAAACCAGAGCCGCTGCTCCTCAGAAAATATTATCTGCCCGGCAAAATGCGTAACAAGTTATGATTTCCCATAACTGATCCCCTGTTCTCTACTCAGCTTATTAAATTGTCCTTTTTCCATGTGATCCCACCCTCTACTTTCCACCTCAGCTAACTAACTCTCACCTCCAACAAGAATGAACTTCCTGGTGGGTCTTCTCGGACTCTGGCTAAGTGCTGGGTTTGTACAGCAGGTTCAGTCAGCAACTATGAACATAGTGTGTGATTAACATTATTTTAAGATTTAAATGTCTAATTATTAATATGTTCTCAGATTTGCTGTATTTCTGTACCCATTGCATTTCTATTTTATTTTGTACCCGGAGGTTATGTTTGCCAAGTATATTTTTGAAGTTCTAAACATGCACTACAGTATATGTTCAACCATGATTATTACATTTTTATTCTACAATTCTCCTTTATAGAAAAAAAAAAAAAAGAGAAAAGAATTCACATGATTTCATTATTTTCTCCCATTCATTTTCTTATCAAAGGTACACGACACATGTAAAAAAAGAAATATATGAAATAATATGTTTGCAAATATGTTTTAGGGTTGGAGTAAACATTTTTTCACGGTGTCATGTACAAACTTTCAGTGTTTCTTGGTGTTTTAAATTCTAGAGGAATTAGAAAGAGACTTGCTCGGTGTTTTGGAGCAGGCTGTAAACACTAGATGAGAAATGTTAGATCCATAAATTTTCAGACTGAAAATTAAAAAATTCCTCCCATCTGATAGTTCCTTTCTTTGAAACTTCAAGGGGATAAAATTATCTTTTAACCAATCATATATAATAAACAATCAATGCTATTGTTTAGGGGGGGTGGGCACGTATGGATATTGGAAAGGATCATAAGAAAAGATTATTATCTTAACATGTTTTGGTGTATGTTAGACCATTCTTTTAAGTTTCTTCTACTGTAGGGAACATATGTTTCTGTTTGGGATTTCTTCTTTTCCTTTTCTAAAATGGTTCATCTTGAGTTCTTTCTTTGACTGAAAGGACTGCTCCAAAACAGGTGTAAACATTTTGGTATAATTTGCAGCCATTAGCTTGTGGTTGAATCTCGGTTTGATTTTTTGTTTTTCTAATGAACTTCCATTACACTCTTTAATGGATGCATTATGTGTAAAATGAAAGCACTTGGATGTGGTTAATAAGCTTTCATTGTACTACTAAGCTGATGACATCTTTGGATGAGGTTGCAGAAACCAATGATCCGCAAAACTCCAGGGTATTTATCTTCTCCAATTACAGAGAAAGTGTCAGGTAAAATTAATTTGAGTCATTTCATTATCATATTCTACACAGTTATTGGGAACTTTATGCCAAATTTGTTTCAAATAAATATTGTGTAATTCAATGCATTCAGGGATATATTGAATGCACTTGAAGATATTGGGGAATTAGTCAAAGCTACCGAGTTTATTGGTCAAAGTTCAGGTACTTTAATGATACTTTGCTTTATATGCTGAACATAACGTGTCATTTATTCCCAAAACCACATTTTGGTACTGTGTGACCGAAGGAATTGACATTTGTGTATTACCAAAATCACATTTTTTTGTTTCCTAATTCTTAAAATATTGGTTATGTCATAACATGAGGAGGTAAAGACACTAATTTTTATTGTGAGTTCAGAAGGTGAAAATGTACACATCACTGTAATGAAAAATTAAAATCTCTAGCCAATCCAGTCTTCTACAATCAAATTAATAATACCCGTTAGCACGCTTTGGAGATCCTGATTATAGAAAACCACTTAGACACCCTATCTAATGGCACCCCTCGAGAAAACATATCTCAAGAATACAATCCCCTCAATTGGAACACTCTAGAATCAACACTAGATTCTCAACACAATTTTGTAAGTAAAAGGCAAGAAAGACAAAACCTGGATTCTTAATTAAATATCTTCTTGACAAGTTCTTTGTAAAAGATAAGTTTCCTTTGGTTAATCTTGAAAAATCTCTTTTAACACATAAATCTTGAGCAATTCAGAATGTATAAGATGAGAGTATTGAATCATTATCTGTGACTTTTGTAGAAGTGAAACTTCACAGTAGATGTAATAAGTTATAGAAGTGAATCATTAACCTTTATGCAATTGATTATGCTTTCATTGCAATCAATTAATTCACAAGCTAAATGACATGACTTGTGTATTACAACAATATGTAGTCGATTAATTCAGAAGGCAAATGAACCGGCTTATGTATAATAGCCTAATGTAATTGATTAAATCACATTTACATCTGCACCTTATGTAATGGATTACCATATTTATGTAACTGGTTATTTCGCAAGGCATATGAATTGACTCATGTAATTTGGCCTTATGTAACTTGTTCCAAAAATTGTATAATTGATTACGTAAATGAGTTTTTTTTTCTACCAGATGTTAAGAAACATTACAATTGATTAACCCATTTTGTAGTTGAATACAGCTGTGGTAGCTGCTTTTTTTCTTCAAAGATAAAGCTCATATTAATTGATTACAAAAAGAATGTAATCTTATTACATTGTTCATCAACCATGTAAAGAATAAAACCTTTGAAATACCGGTTGGTTGATTTACTCTTTCAAAATGCTTTCCAATTTTAAGTTGCTCATTACTTTGTTTTATCAAGATTTTTAACCAAGAAATATCCTTCTCATGATTTCTAAGACCTCTAAATCGAAACTAACCTTACTCTAAATGTTTGGCACATGTGGAACGGCAAAAACATTTTCATGACCACTGTAGCTTTAGCTTCATCTTCAGACAAGTCCTCTTGTTTTATATGTATCACCCAATGATTAATAGCAACATTTTGCATTAAGTATCCATGTTCATGTAGTCTCAACTATATTTCTATACTCTTTTTCTTCAATTCTAACAAGTTAGCCTCTAGGAACATTGTAAGTTCTTCAACAGCTGAATGAGCTTGAGCAATATATTATATCATATCTTGATAAGAAAGGCAAACTTTTAAGAAGAGTCATACTATCGTGGGATGTCATTAACAAATATACTTTAAGCTTCCAACCAAAATGAGCAACATGTCTTGAGAAACAGTTATAAGTCATTATAAGTCAGTGGATTGAATCCCTCTGATACTAACTTGAATATTTGATAAAGTGAAGAATGCTTTACATGACTTTTTCTTTCTTTTAATTTGACAGTAGATATTACTAGACAACTAGTCTCTTTTTGATATAATTTTTACTGTTTTTGGCCTCAAATAATTCTTAAATCTTAATCATTGTTAAGCATTGTTGACATCTGCAACTCTTCCTCCTGAGCATATATTTGTAGGAAATGTCTTATTCTCCAGTATGTATAATTTTTTTTTTGTTTTCTTCCTTCTTTTCTTTTGTTCTTTTTTGGCATTCATCATTAATTTGCTTGTGAAAAAAATCTTCACTTTTAATGATATACAGGGAAAGCAATGAAAGGTCAGTCCCAAAAGGTTCAACAGGCTGTGCTGACGGTATGTATTCTGTTTAGTATAAGATTCACTCTCTTTTATGTGCTTACATGGTTGATCATCAGAAATTTAGGTCTGGCACCTATAATGTCATTGTTGCTACATCGATTGGTGAAGAAGGTCTTGATATCATGGAAGTTGATCTTGTCATATCTTTTGATGCTAATATTTCACCACTTAGAATGATTCAGCGAATGGGGAGAACTGGAAGAAAGCACGATGGACGAGTTGATATCCTTTGATTTTCAGTTTTATTTGTTTCTTGGCTATTGTTACTGCTGAGAAGAAATGAACATTCTTCGCATTTCCTATTACCAGTTTTCTAAAGAGCTACAAGTATTTGTTTCTTCGGTTCCTTAACAATCATTACTAGTTTTTGCTTGTGAAGGGTCAGAGTTGAAGGGCTACTTGAGAAAACAGGCAAAAAGCAAAACTATAAGTAAACACATGCGTAATGGGGGCATAAATAGCTTTTCCTTTCATCCTAGTCCGAGGATGGTCAGAAACTGTCAGATAACTTCTATTCTTTTTTATTTATGCTTTCTATCCTTGCCCTCTAAATGTTACTAAATACTGTTGTAGATTCCTCATGTCTTTAAACCAGAGGTTAAATATGTTGAGCTGTCCATTGAAAAATTTGTTCCTCGTCAAAAGAATGTGAAGGACATTGAGCTCCACAGTTCTCCATCAAAGGACAAACTCACTGTTGCTGAAATTGATTTACTTAGAACATATTTTCACCCTACTGGAGAAAACAATTGTAGAATGTCTCTTATTGCCTTTCCCCATTTTCAGACCTTTCCTTCTAGAGTGCATAAAGTGAAGCATTCATCTGGAACGTTGATGCTTATAGACATGATGCAGCGTTTGAAAGGAGTAGCATCATTTCCTGAAGATGACAAAGCTTCTTCACTTCAGGTTCTACATCCCCTCTTATAGATCAGTACTACACTGTATCCAATATGACCGTAGTCATAGTATGATTGTTTTTTTTTCCTTTTTGGTAAAATGATATGTCTGTTTGAGTCGTTCAGGAAGATCTGTGTTTGGGACATAGTAAGCCAGTCATCACTGCCCAACTTGGTAAAGCTAGAAAGGGTAATATCATCTGTTCAATTTTCTCTCCTAAAGTCTAATGCCAAACACTAAGCACTCCTATTGTCAACATTGCAGCTGAAAAGAGTTGTTTCTGTATTTTAGTTTTTACCTTTTACTTTTCAAAATTATTTACTTCATGATGCGTATTCATGATAAATGTACTTTTTCTGAAGTAACACATTTTCAACTTCTGTGAAGATTTTTAAATATCTGTTAGCATATTGAATTTGTGAATATAGTAGCTAATGGGAAATCCATTTTATTTCTGTTCTCTGCAGACAATGAATCATGCTCTAGACATACACTGAGAAGGAATGTAGTCTCTGATAATTGTCTGGACCTGGATTCATGTCATTTGGGGATTCAAAGCAAAGACTTCGTCAATCTAGCTTGGCAAGATGGTACTTTATGTGATTTGGGTAAGAATCAAGAAGAAACATGTGAGGGTGATGAGACAATTCCCGAGACTCCAATTTCTAAGAGAAGTGTGTCAAATGAAGGAGATAATGGTGGTCAAATGGTAAATCCTATGGAGATTGAGATTTCTTCGTTGGTTGCAGATGCATGCATTAATGGCATGAAATATGAAGAACTTAGTCCACGTTTAACTAATTTGATTAAAAGTGGTGTTGTTCCAGAGTCTCCTATTGATGAAAGAGGTGGGTGTCTAAAAGGTGATAAAGTGACGGTGTACAATATTTTAGAGTAATTACTTTGTTAATTGTGTGAATGAGATTAAATATTGTGTTCTGAAATAATTTGAATATTTCAGGGAAATCAAGATACCATTCTGTCATACACGACTATATCTTACCTGCCAATGTCAACGAAGAACAGGATTTTTGTTCTTTAAGGTCTAGGGAAACTAAAATGGTCAACATTGATAGGGGCACCGATAAGAATGTCTGTACTTCATCTGTCAATGAAACTCAGGGACCTTTACTTGAGCTGAAGAATTTTGCAATTAGAAGAGGACGAGTCTTACTTTCTCAAACTGAGGAAGGCCATACACATAACACTGACCCAAGTCTCAGTGAAGAAGCACTTCCCGCAGATTGTGCTGAAATGTCTGAAGGCATTAAACCTGCACGCATATTTAAAAGGTTGCGAAAATCTGTAGATACTGAAAGCAATATGAATCAGAAAAACAATGGGCTTTTTGCTTCAACAGTAAACATTCTCAAGTCATCTTCCGCCTCCAATCCCTCACAATATAAGCATGACCAAGGTAATTTTAGTTTGTTTAGTGCATTTTTTGCCCCTTTCTTTATTGAAAGTATTTTGTACAATATCTTGTTTCTTTGTGTGAGATATATGATTTGATAACATTAAATACAGAGATATAATATGATTTAATAGGTAAGTATTTTATCAAATAATTTTCACTAATAGGTATTGATTTTATTCCGTACTATTGTATCTCTTCATTATAAATAAGAATACCTGTTTGTGTGCAGACCACACTATGACAAACAATCCTTTCAATACTTTGACACTAAATTGGAAATATGCTTAACAAAAATCTATTCTATAATGATGTATTTGAGAAAACATAACGCTGTGCTGTTTCATTTAAACCTTTTAGGTAAAAGGAAATCAACACACAATGTGAGAAACTTCATTGACGAGGAAGCTGAGTAAGCTTTTGCTGAAGATTCACTGAATTCTGCATTCTCTTGTTTCAGCATTTTTTGACTCACTATTCAATACCATAGTTGGCATATCTTTCATTGCTCATTCAAAAGATATAATAATGACTTATACTCTGTACATCACGACATTGAGTCAAAATATCTAGTCTCACGAGCTGTTCAATCTGGTCAGGGTATCTTCAGATGCCTATGTATCTAATGATGAAGATGGCGAGGATGACAATTCATTTGACAGTTTCATAGATGACAGGACCAACCCTTCGGCAGCCAGTCAGCCTGAAGCTAGTAGAATGGACATGATGGCGATTTACAGGTATTTTATTTTCCTCCCATTTCGCTTCCCTATTTGTAGGTTTTTTTCTAGAGCAATCTTCACAATTAAAGAAATTGGGTAGCAAATGAACTGCTACATTCATCTTAAAGAAAAAGAAAATTCGTTACATTTAGGGCTTCATTCTTCTCATTTACTATTTATCTAAACGTGAGAACATCAGCTTTGTTAGAGTCCTTTGCAATTATATGTGAATCTACAAATATCACATTGAAACTGTCAACTATTTAGTGCTGTTATTAACTTAATGTTCAAGCTATATAATTAGAATTAGCTCTGCTGCAGGCGTTCTTTGCTCAGTCAAGCACCGTGTAATGGAGGGCGTGACTTTTCTGCCGCCTTCACTCCTAACAGTGTGACCATGGCAGCCAGTATTAGTGAAAGTGGGGATTCTTCAACGAAGACAGTGAATAATTTCCATACAGAGCCAACCAAACAGTCAGCACATCGTACTTCGGAATCTGTTATCATCGACCAGAAAACCTCAGAAGCAGTGCCTTCAAGTTGTTCTCCTATGGGAAATGTGTCAGAGATAAGAAGTCGCAAACGAAGATTAGCGTTTTACCACTCTGAACACTTCCTAAATATGAACCTTGAACAAGAATTTTCACTTCAATCAAAGAAAGAAGCGGTGGATGTCAATGCAACCACAGATGTTTTATGTGATGATCAGTTTTATAATGAACTTGATCTTGACGAATTGGAGGAGCAAGCAACTTTGCTTCTAAAACGGAAATTAGATTTGTCAATTCAGAAGCAAGATACGCCCCCTCAATCTCACTCACCCAACCTTGATATTTTTAGTTCTCCTTCATTTGACCTTGGTATATGAAAAGCATGACATAACAAATGCTGCACGATACTTGCATTCTGGAAATTAATTAATCATTGTGGCTAAGCTGAATACCAGAAATCTTTTAGACTACATATTTATAAGTGGTATTTTTATTGTATAGTTAAACTAGTGGGTTGCTAGACCTTGCAGCCGAACTAGTGACTTTGTCTGGATGAGGATACGGTTATAGCTTCGTGAAACATACACCTTGGTTAAAAGGGTACATTCAAGCCTCTTGTACTGAGCTGATTTTGCAGCAAAAAAGAAATAATTGAGTTAGACCTTTAATGTGAACTTTTTTAACAGGTTAGAACATTTATTGTGCATTCTAATTTTTGGGCTCCAGATTTAGATGAATTTGAGCCTCATGCGAAGCTTCCCTTTGAATCTATCTAGTCTGAAAACTCTAATTGTTATTAAGCAGCAAGTCTTGACCTAAAGTCTCTATCGGTGTCAGTAATTGTTTAGGGCACTGTTTTGGTATTAGCCACGGACTGTGTTTTGTATTAGCTCCATATTCCGGTTTACGTAACTGTAATTGAATAGTTTATTGTAGTTTGACAAACTTGTATGATACACACGGGTAACTATATTAATGTTACATATGTATGAAATATATTAACTCATTTTATAACAAATAGATCAAATTAATACTAAAAATAATAGTAAAATAAAATTTAAAAAAAATGGTGTTATGAAATAAATCATTAAACCTTTTTTATAACAAAATATTTCTAAGTATAGAAAATTAGAAAATTATTCATATAATTAAGATATATAATATATATATATATATATATATATATATATATATATATATATATATATATATATATATATATATATATATATATATATATATATATATATATATATATATATATATACACACACGGAAGTTTGTATTCCGTGTAACGGATTAATCCATCCCACCTTATTTTTTTACACGGTAGAATACACGAAAACGGGTGAGTTTTACATCTCACTTGTCAATAATGAAATCGGAACATATGATGACATGCGTGGATTCTTTCATTCGAGCTGCTTGTGCCCAAAGATCTCGTGGTGAAACCAAGAGAAACCTAACATGAAATCGTGCGAGCAGAGGACAGATACGCACGTGAGACCAATTTTATTAAATGTGTTTCTTTTCTAAAAGATTTATTCATGCAAAAGTGGTACACCATGGAACAAGCAAAGTCCTATGTCTCGCTACCACAAACGGCAAGTATCGGCGAATGATGAAAGAATGATTGAAGGTAAACTAGGGATCTTTCTTGATACTTACTACTCAAGAAAATATTATTTGATTGTTTATGGTTCATTTCTGTATTGATTTGCTAGCTGATGAATTATAAAATTTTGATTTTTTTGGTTAGATTTATCTTGATTTTGTAGCATTTTTCATGTCCGAACAAAATGTAGGTGTCACTCTAATATCAACTGATGTATAATTATTTTATATCTTATCCTTTATCGTATAGTTACATTCATATAAAATAAAAATTATATTATGTATTCACTTTAGCAGCCGAAGGATTTACTGCGAACTTATAACTAGCGATGTAAATTTACATAATGTACTATTTATTTCCACTAAAATGACCAATTGAGACTTTCAGCAAATTCAAATAATTAATTTCAAGTGCATCCAGACTAAGGAGCTTGGATTACTTGTTCAAACCTGATACACTCAAAAATAAACAAGGAAATTAAAAACGAGTTTAAGACATTCTGCACATATCTATTTATTTTACTAGATGGTATCAGTTACATGAATAGCTATTGGGCCTGATAGTAATTTACAAAGGAAATATCAGAAATAAAATTGAATTGTCCCAAGCTGCTGGTAAAGAGATGACACTGTTAGGAACAAGACAATAATAAAGGAAAGAATGAAGGAGAGAAAAATAAACGACACAAGAATTTTAACGTGGTTCGGCTAAAATATGTATGCCTACGTCCACGACTACACTAGGAAGTATTTTTATTTCTGTGTGTATCTCAAACTTTACATAGGGTTGCTTATATAACAAAATAGAGAACCTCATCTCACAATCCTAATCGATGTGGGACTAAATCAAGCACCATAATACTAACAATTCTCCCACTTGGAGTTTGATTTACGTTACCACCTAGTGTAGTGCCTTCATCATCAATTTGCTCGAAGGCCAGCTTGAGGCAATGCAAAGCCTCAACTTAGTTGTTGTAACAGTCTTGGTCAACATATCGACGGGATTCTCTCGCACCTGGAATCTTCAACAAACTCAAGTCTCCATCATTTATCGGGTTTCGATAAAATGATACTTCAATTCAATGTGCTTACATCTCGGAATGAAGGATTGGATTTTTAGCAAGACAAATAGCACTTTGACTCGTCACTAAACAACGGAGAACCATCTTGTTCTCTTCCTAATTCTTTTAGAAGGTTCTTCAACCATATCATCTCCTTTGTCGCTTCTGAGATAGCTACATACTCGCTTCAGTGGTTGAGAGAGAGACCCTTCCTTGAAGTTTAGACTTCCAACCGATAGCTGTACCACCCAATGTAAAAATATAACCTGTTGTGCTCTTTCTACCGTCAAGATCACCTCCCAAGTCTCGCATCGAAAACCCCTGTAAAATGAGATTACTTCTCTTGAAAGACAAATGCATCTTTGAAGTGCCTTTCAAATATCTCGAATATCCACTTCACTCCTTCCCAATGCTCCTTTCCGGATTTGATAGAAATCTCGCTCACAACTCCCACTGCATGTGCTATGTCCTGTCCGGTGCAAACCATAGCATACATCAAGCTTCCTACTCGTAGATGCATATGGCACTTTAGACATGTGACTTTCTTCTTCTTCTCGTTTGAGAAGATTGCCTCTTTGAAAACTTTAAGTGAGTTCCCAAAGGTGTATTCCTGGTTTTAGCATTCCCAACATTGAATCTGCTAAGCAATTTTTCTATATATTTTTCTTGAGATAAGTTCAAAATACCTTTATCTCTATCTCTGGGAGATTCTCATACCAAGAATTTGCTTGGCTGGACCAAGATCCTTCATTTCAAAGCTCTCCGACAATTGTTTCTTCAACTTGTCAATTTCTGCCATATTAGCTCCAACAATCAACATGTCGTCAACATATAAGGCAAGAATGATATAGCTATCAACATATTTCTTCACATAACAACAGTGATCTTCTTCACATCTGCGAAATCTCGAGTTTCTCATAAACTCATTAAACTTCTTGTACCATTGTCTCGGCGCTTGTTTTAATCCGTACAAACTTTTATGAAGCTTGCATACAAGATTTTCTCCGCCTTGTACTTCAAAACCTTTTGGCTGTGTCATAAAAATTTCCTCTTCAAGATCCCCATGTAAGAATGCAGCTTTGACATCTAACCGCTCCAAATGAAGATTTTCTCGTAGCTTACTATACTCAAGATAACTCGATGGTAGTCATCTTGACAACAGGAGAGAAAATTTCTGTGAAGTCAATTCCTTGTCTTTGTTGGAACCCTTTCACTACGAGTCTAGCCTTATATCTTTTGCCGCCATCCGGTTCTTCTTTCAACCTATAGACCCACCTGTTTTGCAAAACTTTCTTTCCTTCTGGTAGCTTGGTTAAAGACCATGTTTTATTCTTCTGAAGGGACTTTATCTCATCTTCCATTGCTAGCTCCCACTTAATAGATTCATCTCCCCGCATAGCCTCAACAAAATGCTCTGCTCACCAAGCATCGATCAACAACAAATAATGCAATGAAGGGGAATACCTTTGTGGTGCTACAATTGTTCTCGCTAGATCTTCTAACCAAGATTTCAGGAGTTGCCGACTCTACTATTTGTTCAGGTTCTATCTCAGTGCTCGACATAGGCTCTACTTGTATATTCTCGCCTTCGGTTGACTACATCACTTTCTGAAATTTCTTCTAATGATACTTGCTCTAGTCGTTTATTTACATTTGCGGATTCTCGCAATCTCGTCTCTATAGAACATGTTTTCATTAAAAGTAACATTTCTACTTCTGATAATTTTCTTGTTTTGGTCATCCCAAAACCCGTAGCCAAACATGTCAGATCCATAACCAATGAAATAACAACGTTTTGCCTTAGGGTCCAATTTATCTCTACTATTAGAGTCTAACATAACATATGAAGCACAACCAAAAACTTTCGGATGTGAAAGATTTACCTCTTTCCGCACCATACTTCTTCGTGTAACTTATAGTCTAAAGGAACTGATGGTCCTCTCGTTTATGAGATAGGCCGCTGTGCTTATTGCATCCGCCCAAAATACCTTGGGTAATCCTGACTGGATTCTCATACATCTTGCTCTCTCATTCAAGGTTCTCGTTCATTCTTTCGCCACACCGTTTTGTTCTGGTGTTCCTGGAACTGTCTTGATCATTCTGATCCCATTCTCTCGAACAAAACTCCTTGAATTGACTACCGTCATATTCTCCACCATTATCAGACTTCAAACATTTGACCTTTAAACCTGTTTGAGTCTCAACCTCCTTTTTCCACCTTTTAAACACAGAAAACACATCGATTTATTTTTAAGAAAATAAACCCATACCTTTCTTGTAGAGTCATCAATCAAGGTTACATAATATTGTGAACCTCCAAGGGATTTCACCGAAGCCGGCCCCCAAACATCTCGTATGCACTAGTTCTAGTCTTTCAACTTTAGACGACTTACTTGTTTTGGAGAAGCTAACCTTTTTCTCGCTTCCAAAGATACAATGTTCGCAAGGTCCAACGTCAACATGCTTCACGTTAGGTATTTTACCTTTTGATATCATGAGCTTCATTCCTTTCTCACTCATATGCCCAAGCCTCCGATGCCATAAGGAGGAATTGTTGCCAACTTCCGCAATCGATATCATATCCTCATCTCGCAATCATGTAGAGAGATCCTTGCTTCTTTCCACGAGCAACAACAAGATTACCTTTCATTACCTTCCAATGTCCATCTCCAAAAGTGGTGTAATGTCCCTCATCATCCAACTGCCCTATAGATATTAAGTTTCTCTTTAAGGTTGGAATATGTCCGACATTATTCAAAGTCCACACGTTTCCATTAGAGGTTCCGATGTTAATATCACCTCTTCCTATGATATCAAGAGATTTTCCATCTCGCAAGGTAGACCTTCCCAAACTTTCCGAAACATAGTTAGATAATAGTTCTAAGGAAGGTGTAGTATGAAATGACGCACCCGAGTCCATAATCCATGAGTCAATAGAATTATCTAAACTACATAACAAGTGCATCTTCAACTTCATCGATTCGTCGCATTTGCTGATTGATCATCATCTTGCTTCTTGTTGTTGTTGTTGTCCTTCTTTGGAGCCCTACACCGATTTGAAAAGTGGCCCTTTTTCCGACAATTCCAACAAGTGATATCATTCCGGACTTTTGCTTGTGATCTCCCTCTGGATTTTGATCTCGCCTCGGCCTTGATTACGACCTTTCTGGCGACTTCTTCCTCTAGTTTCAACACTCAATGCTCGAACTCGAATTAGAACTCGAAAGATTCTATCGAATTTTTCCTGCGAACATCTTCGCTTAAGATCAAGTCACGGATGTTATCAAGCTTCAACTTGTTATTGCTTGCGTAATTACTAACTGCAGAATAGCTTGCACCCCAACTTTCCGGTAGAGATGATAATAAAATTAATGCTTTCACCTCATCATCAAATATTATCTCGACTGATGTCAACTGCGCAATAATTGCATTAAATTCACTAATATGATTAGTAACCGAGTTACCTTCACCCATTTTGAGGTTGACTAGCCTGCGAATCAAATGCACTTTATTGGTCATGCAGAGGGCTTCTCATACATATTTGACAACGCCTCGCATCAAATCTACTGTTGTCTTCTCGTTCATGATGTTGAACGCAACATTCTTGGCTAATGTCAGCCGGATCACACCAAGCGTCCGCCGATCTAACAACTCCCATTCTGATCTGCTCCATGTCGGTTGGCTTCTGCCCTGTCAAGGGTAGATACAACTTCTTCCGATACAGATAATCTTCCATCTCGCATCCTCCGGAACCCGAAGTCACCGCCATCGAACTTCTCGATCCTCACCTTTCCTTCTTCCAATGCCATTGCTCTCACTCGCTTTCGAAGAAAGCTCCCATCGCTTCTCTAAACCGAGATTCCCAAGAAAAAAGACCAAATCTTTTCCGATGTGGAAGATCGGACAAAGCCGCAACCACAGAGCATACTAAGAAAATTGGCTCTTGATACCAATTGTTAGGAACAAGACAATAATAAAGGAAAGAATGAAGGAGAGAAAAATAAACGACACAAGAATTTTAACGCTGGTTCGGCTAAAATATGTATGCCTACGTCCACGACTACACTAGGAAGTATTTTTATTTACGTGTGTATCTCAAACTTTACATAGGGTTGCTTATATAACAAAATAGAGAACCTCATCTCACAATCCTAATCGATGTGGGACTAAATCAAGCACCATAATACTAACAGACACATGCAAACCATTGGTGCAATATAAGAAGGGGACATTGCTAAAGAAACAAAATGATCCTACCTGAGTTCCATAAGAATATTCTAATTTACCTTTCATCTATCATTATTGATGTTTATTTACTGAGATATCAGTTTTCAGTCTACTCAATTTGTCTTCATTCCCAAAGCTGGGTTTGCCTACAGTCTAGCGGGTCTATTCGACGTCCTTTATAGCATCCTGCATTACAACGTTAAAAATGTTGTTATTAGCAGTGTTAGATCAGGCATTAAATAAAGGGAAATGTTGGGTTCACAGCCCAATCATCTTTTCCACGACCATTTATATTAATTAAATAATGAGGGATGATATTTTCACAACTAAAAATTATATAATACTTTAAATAATTTATTTTTATTAATATAATAATTTATTAAATGATTTAATAAAAATAAAAATAATAATAAAAGAGAATTATTTATATTATATAATATTTTAAATAATTTATTTTTATTAATATAATAATTTATAAAATAATTTAATAAAAATAAAAATAAAATAAAATAAAATAATTATTATAATATTAAAAGAGATTTGTTTATAAAAATTATATGGATTTAAGTTTTCAAATATCATTTTTCTTATATAATACTCTTACTCTTTTGATTTTCACCAAACAAAACCTAAACTTTGTCCCAACTCCATGATTAGACACTGTTGCTGAGACGCTAAGAGGAAACGTTTCGTGTTCGTTTGGTATCAAATGTTAAATATTACAAAAATAAAATATATACGATACCTTTGCAAGTCGTGTGACATATGTAACAGGCAATGGAGTGTCATGATGATAATTGAATATCTTGAGGATTTGCTGGAGTCAAAAGACTTAGGAAACAAGTGAAAATTTGAAATCAAACAATTTATGGGATAAGAGATATAGTATTTAGCAAGTCAACATCATATTAAATAAATATAATTATTTATTATATTTTATTACATAAGATTTTATTATTTAAAAAAATAAAAATGTCTTTAAATTTTTTAACATGTTAAAAATTATTTTAATCAGTTAATATTCTCTTTAGTCTCGAATTTAACTGATATATTTACAAATTAATTGATTAAAATAAACTAAAAATATTTCGACACATTTTTAACTTATATATTTTTAAAATAATCGATTAAAACCACTTAAAATAAATGTAAACATATTTTGTCATAATTTTAATCGACATATTCGAATTAATCAATTAAAACCACTTAAAATAAGTGAAAACATGTTTTGTCGTAGTTTTAATCGATATATATATATATATATATATATATATATATATTCAAATTAATCGATTAAAATCACTTAAGAATTTTTATGTAACTGTTTTAATCGATTAAACTATGTTTTTATTAGTAAAAATATTTCGAAAAGTGTTATAGAACATATTAATCGATTAAATGATATTTTCATAAGTTAAAACGAGTTATAAACAAGATTTTTTAATCGATTAAAACAAGAATTAACTAATTAATTAAATCAGTTTGTTAAAAAAATATTTATGTAAACAAAATTGTTTCAATGTTTTAAGAACATATTTTTCGAAATAATTCAAGCAATCAATAAAGATCTTTTCAAGAGAGAAGTGTGTTATTTTCAAGTGAGAATTTTCGAAATTCTTTCTTGAGGCATTTTTATATTCTTGCTTGTGAAGAAACTTATTCTGCAGTAGGATTTCTGCATCTACATAATCAAATTTGATTAATCTAGTTTCTTTATTATTTCATTTCTATTTTCAATTTTGTATTGTCTTGGTATCTGAAGATTGGGCACTGGTTCTGCAACTGTAATTTGGTTATAGGTTGGATTCAAGAACTTGAATTTGGTTCTTGGTGCATATTTGGTTTTGCAACTGGAATTTAGTTGTAGGTTAGGTTCAAGAATTGAATATATAGTTCTTGGTGTAGGTTGGATTTTCTGTAGTTTGATTCTGTAAATTAAACTATTCAATCTAGTAGAACTCAACTGGAATTTGATTGAGAACTGGATGTAGCTCGGTGGTTTGAGTGAACTAATATAGTTCTTGGTGTTTCTTTTCCTCTTCATCACTTTCTTTAATTCTGCTTAAACTTTATTTAATTCAATTTGGTTTTCTTGGTTTAATATTTAATCAGATTTTTTAATCTTTAAAATTGTTAATTTCTATATGTACCTTGCACAAAAATTTGTAAATATCAATTCACCCTTCTCTTTATCTCAGCCTATAATTCTAATATGGCCAACAGTCCCAGTCCAAGTGTTAGCAGCTGACGGTTTACTCCAAATATATTATTAAGTTCAGATTCATCTTGCTGAAATGTAAAAGAAGCAATTACACTAAAGAGGCAATCAACGAAGATACTCTCTGTCCATAAGGCACAATTAAAAGTAAAATAAAACCATTATATTGATGAATTGCAAAAGAGACGGGCAAAAAAATCACCTAAGATTTGTACATATTCCGCAGGAAAGCAACCCCTGGCTAATATACTTTGTATTTTAAAACCGTAATCAATGAAACAAAGGAGATGATTTAACCAACACCTTAACTGTAACCATTCTATTAGAATAGAGTCTAATTGTTTTGGAGTCTTTAACACATTATTAATCTGAGTGGACTAGGTCCATACCCACATTCCACTAGGATTTGCTTAGACTATTGGTATCCACCCTGCTTAAATCCTTTAGATCTCTTTCTATTTCTTTGTTGTTAGGTATGATGGACCCAATATATTCACCATGTTTCTTGTATTATGGTATAGTCTCCAATTTTCACCTCTAAGAAAGGTTTGATGAGCCTCGTGATTAACTTACACTTTATACGCTGTCCTTTTCTGCTTAATAAAAGTCATGAACTTCCAAAGCTTGTCTCCATAACTATCCATTTATTTTCTCTGTCAACTCTTCAACTAGGACCAGATCAACAACAAAAAGCATACATTGTGATGCCAACTCTTGGATATACTCCACAAGCACCTCCACGACAAGACTTTTTTTCATAAATAATATTATTTTTAAAAATATTTTCTAAAATAACACATTTGGAACATTATTTACACAAATAATACTCTTTACTGTTCACGTATTAAAATAATCGATTATTTTATATTATAATCGATTATTTTTTTAACTAATCGATTATATATATATATATAATTATTAAAATATATTATGATTAATTATATATATATAAATATATTTTTTATCTAATCGATTATTTTGAAATAATCGATTAGTTTTTTTTATGAGAATCAGTTATTTTTTTAAATAATTGATTAATTTTTAAATAATCAATTAGTGTTTTAAATATATATTAAATAATTATAAATAAAATATATATCAAATTAAAATTAAAAAATTTAATTATTTTTAAATTATATATATATATATATTATATATATTATATAAATTATAAATATAAAATTAAAAAAATTATATTTAAAATTATAACCTTAAAAAAATTATGATTATAAAATTAATAAAAATATAATTATTTTTAATATTAAATAAATTATATATATTATATAAATATATATATATATATATATATATATATATATTACATAAATTAAAATTACATATATGAACTCTAAATTAATTTTATATATAAAATTTACATAAATAAAAATAAAAATTATCAACTTAAAAATAAATTATATTTTAATATATATATATATATATATATATATTATTCTCCAAAGTATAACTTATTTTCATTTCTATAATATAATATAATATATATATATATATATATATATATATATTTTACTATTCAAAAAATTAATCGATTATTTTAAAAAGTAATCGATTAATTTTTTTCATACTTGATGAGAACCAGTTATTTTTTTAAATAATTGATTAATTTTTAAATAATGAATTAGTTTTTCAAATATATATTAAATAATTATAGATAAAAAAAATATCAAATTAAAATTTAAAAATAATAATTATTTTTATTATCCTCCTAATTTATTATTAATTTCTAAAAAAAATATTACAATACCAAATAATAATAAAAATTTTTAAAAAGTAATCATACAAATAAAATATAAATATGATATTTAATAATATCTTTTAAAAATATTATTTTAATACTTTCAACAATAAATCTAAGTATATTATTAATCTAATAAATATATAAATCTTTAAAAACTATAAATTTTAAATAAATATTATATATATATATATATATATATATATATATTATTTAATGTATATTTGAAAAACTAATCGATTAGTTTTTCAATTACTCAATTACAATAATTTCTTACCTATTATTTTTTAAAATAATCGATTATAATCAATTAACTTTTCAAATAATTGATTATAATTGATTTGTTTTTCAAATATCCATTAAATAATTACAAATAAAATATATATCAAATTAAAATTAAAAAAATAATTATTTATAAATTATATATATTATATATATTTTATAAATTTTAAAAAATTATATTTAAAATTATAACCTTAAATAAATTATAATTATAAAATTAATAAAAATATATATATTTTTAATGTTAAATCAATTATATAAATTATAATTATATATATATATATATATATATATTATAATTATATATATATATATATATTTCAAAATATAACTTATTTTTATTCATAATATATATATTTAGATAGCGGTTCTAGAAGTAAGCTACTATTAAGGATTCGATTGTGAATAAATCGAATTCTAAATCAATTACTTTTTTAATTACTCCATTATGATCGATTAGATTTTTGAATAATCGATTATATTTTCAAATAATCGAGATTTTAGATAGCGGTTCTAGAAGTAAACGCTATTAAAAATATATTTTAGATAACTGTTAAGGTGGAACCGCTTATTATATGTTAACTTTTAAGAGCGGTTAAAATGTTAACCGCTCTTAAAAGTGACACATATATAATATCGATTCCACTTTAACCGCTCTTAAAAGTCAACTTATAATAACGGTTCCACGTTAACTGCTATCTAAAATATATTTTTAATAGTGGTTCCTTCTAGAACTACTATCTATAATCTCGATTATTTGAAAAAGTAATCGATCATAACCAATTATTTGAAAATATAATCGATTATTTGAAAATTTAATCGATCATAATCGGAGTAATTAAAAAATAAATTGATTTAGAATTCGATTTGTTTACAATCGAATCCTAAATAGATTTTTTTATTTTGATAAGAAAAAAATAGTATATATATATATATATATATATATATATAATTTTATAATATTTTATTTAAAATTTAAAATTTTAAAAATATTTATATATTTTAAAAATTAATAATATATTTAGATTTATTGTTAAACATAGCAAAATAATATTTTTAAAATATATTATTAAATATTATATTTATATTATTTGTATGGTTAATTTTTTTTAATTTATTTATTTATTTGATATTGTAATATATTATTAAGAAATTAATAATAAATTAGGAGGATAATAAAATTCTTAAAAATTATATGTATATAAGATGAAATAATATTTTGATGTAAAATTATATTTTTGAAATGTATTTTTTTCTTATGTTTTTGTAATATTTTGAATGATATATATATATATATATATATATATATATATATATATATTAAATATAATTTATTTTTAAGTTGATAATTATTATTTTAATATATACAATAAATAAATATATATATAATAATTAATTTGAAATTAATATATGTAATTTTAATTTATGTTATATATATAATTTATTTAACATAAAAAATATTTATATTTTTTTAAAAGTTATAATTCTGAATATAATTTTTTTAACTCTATAATTATAATTTATATAATATATAATTTATAAATATTTTTTTAAAATTTTAACTAGATATATATTTTTATTTGTAATTATTTAATTTATATTTTAAAAATTAATAGATTATAGTCGATTATTTGAAAAACTAATAGATTATACTCAATTTTTTGAAAAAGTAATCGATTATTTGAAAAATTAATCGATCATAATTGAATAATTATAAATTAATTAATTAATTGTTTAAATAATTTTTCAAATTTATATTAAGTAATATATATATATATATATATATATAATATATAATTTTATAATGTTTTATATAAAATTTATACTTTTAAAAAGAATTATGTATTTATTAGATTAATAATATATTTAGAATTATGGTTGAAAGTAGTAAAATATAATTTTTATTTGTATGATTAATTTTTTTTAATTTTTTTGATATTGTAATATTTTTTTAGAAATTAATAATAAATTAGAGGAAAATACATATAAAAAGAAATAATATTTTTATGTATTATATTTTAGATATATATATATATATATATATATATATATATATATATATATATTAGTTAGTTTTTCTTTCTCATCAAAATAAAAAAAAATCTATTTAGGATTCGATTGCGACTAAATTTAATTCTAAATCAATTACTTTTTTAATTACTGTGTTATGATCGATTAGATTTTCGAATAATCGATTATATTTTCAAATAATCGAGATTTTAGATAGCGGTTCTAGATGAAATCATGTAACCGCTATTAAAAATATATTTTAGATAGCGGTTAACGTGGAACCGCTATTATATGTTCACTCTTAAGAGCGGTTAACGTGGAACCGCTATTATATGTTCACTTTTAAGAGCGGTTAACGTGAAACCGCTATTATTTGTTCACTTTTAAAAGCGGTTAAAATGTTAACTGCTCTTAAAAGTGACACATATATGAATAATTAATTAGAATAAATTATAATAAATGTTAACCGCTCTTATAAATTATATATATATTGCATAAATTAGAATAATAATTATCAACTTGAAAATAATTTATATTTAATATATATATATATATATATTCTAAAATATAATTTATTTTAATTTCTATAATATATATATATATATATATATATATATATAAATGAAAATAAGTTATATTTTGGAATATATATTTTATATTATAGTAATTAATATAAATTATATTTTAGAATATATATATATATATATATATATATATATAATTTTACATCAAAATATTATTTCTTCTTATATACATATAATTTTTAAGATTTTTATTATCGTCATAATTTATTATTAATTTCTAAAAAAATTATAATATCAAATAAATCAAAAAATTAAAAAAAGTTTAATCATACAAATAAATTTAACTATAATATTTAATAATATATTTTAAAAATATTATTTTACTATTTTCAACAATAAATCTAAATATATTATTAATTTTAGAAATATACAAATCTTTTTAAATACCTAATTTAAAACTATAAATGTTAAATAAAATATTATAACATATTATATATATATATATATATATATATATATATATATATTAGTTTTTTTTAACAAAATCAAAAGAAAACTATTCAAAATTTGGTTGTTAGAAAATCGAATTCTAAATTGTTTGAAAAAATTATAAAATATAATTACGTTTAGGTTTCGTATTCCAGAAAATCGAATTCTCAACTTAAGAAAAAAAGCTGTATCGGGAGGGGTGGAAACTCAGATAACTGAGTACCCCAAAAAACAAAAGGTACAGAGAAAGCAGGGAAAACCTGCTCAGATACCAGAAGGGCAAACAAGACAGAGAAAACCGGGAATGAACCCAGAATAAACTGCCCTGAGACCCGAAAGGGGGATGGAAAGGAGGAAAGTAAAGAGACAGAAAACAAATAAATTAAAACATGTTATAACTCTTTATCTCTTCTGTCGGTCAACGTGGCTACTTAGCTCACAGAGAACCCGAAACCGGGCTAGCTAAAATGAAGACTGTCCGAGATAAAGTCGGTTATAACAAGAAAAGTGTTCACCATAAGATTATGAGATGACTGAATCTGGCAGAGCCGGTTAGACATCTCCTCATAAGCTTACATGAACGAAATTAAATGCAGAAATTTAAAGACAGGAAAAATAAACACACAAGTTCATGATAAGATTATGAGATGACTGAATCTGGCAGAGCCGGTTAGACATCTCCTCATAAGCTTATATGAACATAAACAAAACTGTACAAAAATTATTTAAGCCTTTAAATGATTATCGCATCTTTAAATAAATAAAGCTTAAGGCATCCGAGGACGCCCTTATAAGAAAACTACTCCATAAGGGGGAGTAGAAAGCACTTACTTGGGGGGAAGAGAAGGAGAATGAGAGGGGAGATGCTGAATAACTTCTCTTATTGATAGTAAGAAATTTACATAAGCGGGGGAGAAGTAGAGAGAAGGAGGAGAAGAGAGGGAGGAGAGAGAGGGGAAGTAGAAAACTTCTTCTGCCCAGCATAAGGGACTTACGAAACCTTATATAGAAAAACAAAAATATTAAACTAATGAATAGTAATTTACATGTGGGACCCACTTTATGACTAATGGGTCTCCAAAACTTAGCAAAGAAGTAATCCTACGGAGGAAACTTCCTCACTAAAAACAAAAACAAATAGTAACGTCACTACAAGACAAAAATAGTGACATTCATTCAAATTTTTTTTTTTTATTTTTTTTTATTTTTATTTTTTTTTTTACATTTTATCAAAAGACTGATTCAATCTTACCGTCATTAACATGCAAGGCTTAATGGGCCTAACAACATGTAACGGAAGAGGAACCGTGACAAGGTAGCAAGATATCATTATCTGCCATTAACCTTTGTCGTCTTTTGATACAGCCGTGTATGACGTAAGGGCTTACGTCATGTGAAGCTCCTCGAAACCTTCAAGGGCAATATGGTCTTTGTGTGTCTAATGACGTGGGAGATTACGCCATTAGGAGTTCTTCGAAATCTTCGAGGGTAAAGTCGTCTTTATCAGAAAGACTCATTGGTTGTGGGGAGGCGGGATTTGTACAGTTCCGCCGTACATGAGCAGCTTTGCCAAATTTCACCCAAAGACTGATTGTGGTGGTTTCGGCTAATGACTCTTTATGGATATCTTCATCCTGGAATTGATCATACCTCGTTGTAGTGAAAGGAGGATTAATATGATCAATCTTTTGGAGATTATCACTGAAACTGATATCAGTGAATGACTCAGTATCCAGAAACAAGTGATGTTTAGCTGGATAGTATTCCCCTTTTATGCTGTAGGGGTGTGTTGAGAATATTTCAATGAAATATTCTTCACTGTAATTGTTTCGAAAGAACGCATTTATCCAGTAATTTATCTTGGTACCGAAAAATGGTTCTATCATTGAGTTTCTGAAAATTATCATCCTTTTCATGAATCCTGAAAAGAATAAATCTTCAGTTAATTGTTTGCTGATCCAAGCAGGATCACATTCCACCAAATAAGGGTTTATTCCGATGTTGTACTGATCGGAAGATGAGGGTGCCGAATCATCTTGATATTGGACTATCCTCAAGTATAGGCGGAGTGTAGAGTCTATTGGTAATTGGAATAACCAGTTTTGTAGTGCTCCAAGTTCTACTAACAAGGCAACAAAAACTTGTTCGCAGATTTTTTCTTGGATTGGGCTGGGAAGTTGTCCCAAAAATTTTCTTTTGAATGACCCAACGTAGGCCATTTTATTTGTAAAAGTACCATAATCAATGGTTTCGAAATCATAGTCCATTTTTTCACGGAGTTCTAGGATTTCGACTTTTAAATCTTTATTTTCTATTTCCAAACGGGAAATATGTTTTTGAAAATCATTTTTCTGAAAAGAAAAAGAGTTTTTCAAATTTTGTTCCATTTTCTTGGCAAAAGCCAAGCGTTGTTTAAGTTTAATGGAATCATAAATTGAAAAATTCTTTTGTTTTGTTGGTTTTTCAAAAATGAAATTACCAACTTCGGGATGGTCCAACAGGCTGTTGTCACCTCTAACATAGCTGACCATCGCTTGTACTGCTTCTTCAAGGTTATCAAATCCTTGAAATTTGCTGTGTTTGTCATTACCTATCGCCTTCAACAGAGAGGGATATGATAGGTAGACGCCACGCTTGTCTCCAGTAAAAAGGCAGTAGGCCTCTTTCTTGGGTTTTTTAAAAACAGCGGGCAACATTTTTGCAAAGTAATAATTTAATGCATTAATAGCATTAAATTTTGTTGTTGTACTACAAGCTCGATGAAGAGCATCAAGTAATACCTTTTGTTCCCTTGAAACGGGACAGTTCCTCAGACATTTGAATTGTTGAGGGTGACCTTCTGGTAAAACCGGAAGATGCTGTGTTCCAAACTTTAGAGTATCAAACTCTTCAGTTGTTGAGGCTGGTAACTTGCCTTTGTTGATTGGGTTTGCCATAGTAGTACCTGTATAACTGAAGGAACTTTGCAATACCCTTTTGTTAGTTTCCTTAAAAGAAGAAACTGTAGTATTCATTAGACAATATCCATAATCATCTAATATATTTCCTAATTCATTATATTTATTATCCAGTTGAAAATCATTTTCGTTTGGATAAAGGTGAATGAATTCATTATTTGTGAAATCATTTATTAGGCCATAATCTTTATGGCTTTTGTCTAAATTGATTTCATCATTATACTCTGTAATACTAATCACTGATAGTATTTCAGAGTCAGTAGAAACATCTTCATCTATTGGAAGAAGGTTCATGTGGCAGGATTTTATCAATTCTGCCTCTTTAGTGTAAAGGTTTGTAATGTTAGGACAATCTCTAGAGAAGTGTCCCGGTTGATTACAAGCAAAACATTTCAAAGCTTGCTTGTATGTTTTGTTTTCTCTAAATTTTCTGACGTGTCTATCAGGATTTAGAGTTGGTTTTCTAGAATTTGAAGACCTAATCGTGTAAGTCTTTCTAGAAGTTGTGGGTTTTTGTCTTTCAGAATAAGAATTCTGATTGTGATTTTTATTATACCTAGGTTTACTTCTAGGTATAGGCCTTCTGTAAGGCTTGTTTTGATTATACTGCTGAGGAGTATAAATTTGTTTGCAAATTCCAGTATCAGAATTTTTTAATTGCTTTTGTATAGCAATATGTGTACACGTATCTTCCATCACTTTCATGATGTGTTGTATACGTATAGAGAGGTTGTTCAACATGGGAGTAACCTCTTCATTTTTCCAGGATTCTCGGATCTTTTGGCCAAGTTTTCCTGGTAGTTTGAGAAACATCTTTTCTCCTATGCTTAAATCATGGAAACATCCAGCTATGGATGCGTACATGAGATAATCTTGTAAAAATTCTTTTATCTTTCCAAAGTACGTTATGGAAAGTCTTTCTAAGTGACCCAGATAAATCTGTTGTCTGAGTGTGTTCCCATCATTAGCAGACTGGGAAGTAAGCAATTTTTGTAATAAAGAACAAAAATTGTATATGTTAGGACCTGGTTCGATCACAAACATATTTAAGTCGGCTGGGTAATTTTTCTTAAAAGATTCCCAGCAAGCTCTAGCTATATCACCTAAATAGGTTTCAGCTTTAGCAATCATTTCTTGAGAAGAGTGAACATCCTTCTCATGGTGTATGCCATAATCACGGATTACAGCTGCAGTCCATTTCTCAATGTATGTTGGCAATAGTTGAGGATCTATTCCTCCTATGTTTAAAAGAAGATTAGGCATTTGGAAATTTGGCTCTATCGGAAGCCTCTTGCCTAATGTTGTGTATTGGTTGTCACTAAAGACAACATTTTGTGGTGATACTCTAGGAGGAAAACCTACAGAGTAACTGTGTATACCATCAGGAAGTAACTGATAGCTGTGAGGTTGATAACTATTTGATCCCTCATTTGTATTTACTAACCCTAATGTTGATAAGGGTTCTGAAATTATGGATACATTATCTAATGTATCACTTTTTATGTTGTCTATCCACGACAAAGGTTCTGGACCTAAAGATACATTATCCAAAGTATCTGTTGGTTCATCATTTGTGTTAACGAACCTAACCAAAGGTTCTGAAACTAAAGATACATTATCCAGTGTATCTTTTAATTTTACAATTTTTTCTAAGTGAAGAGTCTTTTCTTCAATTAGGTTTAATCGGGTTTCTAAGACTGAAGTCCTAGTTTCGATTAAAATTTTGTCTTTAGTACTTTCTTCTTTTCCTAAGAAAGTAGGTATATCCTGTATTCCCTGTTTAGTTTTTAAACAGTCTATACAGAAATTTTTGTAACAAAGGGGACAGTGAGCCCTTTGAGAGATGTGAAAATATCTTTCACAGTGTAGACAAGGAATAGATCCTGGTCCTGAGAAAAATTGAATGTCATGACAACATGTATTTTTCTCTGTTGTGTTCATTAAACCATTACCCAAATAGTCTAATGTTTCTCCTATGTCTAGAAGAAGTTTAGGGTTTTGTAGACTCAGCTCTGTACAAGGCATATTGTCTAGTGTAAAATTTTGGTTGTCATCTGAACCAATATTTTGTAGTGGTTTTATAGAATCATCATCAGATTCTAAATGGTAGTTATGAGATTGAGAATCGTCTGATTCTACACTCATGTTTTCAGACCCTAGGGTTTCTAAGGGTTCTGAGGTTTCAGATAAATTATCCAATATATCTTCATCTGGATAAAATTCATCTAAAAACCCACTTATAATGTCATCAAAAGATTCATTATCTATTGTTTCAAATCCTATCATAGGAATGTTTTCGTTTTTAGGGATAGTAAAAATACTATACCTATTATCCTCTGACCTATCTTGTTCTAGGTCTAGGTTTGACAATGTTTTTGAGAACCAATCCTGTAGCTCTCTGTGTTCTACTACCAAAATATCTACAGCTTCTTGGTAGTCTCTATCCGCAATAGGGTTAGCTAAATAACCCCAAGGGTTTTTTCTACGTGACTTAAAGTATCCCATATACTCTATACTGCCACATAGAAATATCAATCTTTTTAGTTTTCTATAAATCTCTTCTAGAAAAGTATCTATACTGTCTAGTATAGACTTTTTATATCCCGCTAAAGGGAAATTTATAATTTGTTCAACAGCTATCAGAGCTGTCTTATAATCTTTATCTAAAATGTTTTGTTCAACAGCTATCAAAGCTGTTTTATAGTCTTTGCCTGAAACAGGCTGTGTAGTGCCTACCAAAGGCAGTGTGGTGAAAGGCCTAGAACCTTCCATTAAAAATTTTAAAACAAAAATAAACTTAAAAAAAAGGAGGAAAATCAGAGAGCAAGAAAGTAAGGCAGCAGATAAGTGGAGAGGGATAAGGGAATCCAAGGAATACACTGTAAAACAATATTTATAAAAGAATATAGATAATCATAAGGCTTAAATGAAAATCTTTTTGGTTGATTTTATACAATTTTTGGTTTTTATATTTTTTTTTTATAAAGTGATAAAAAGAAAAACACACAAACAAACAAGAAAGAGAATTTGTAAAAAAACGAAAATATTTTTCTTTGCAAAGACTGCCGCAATATGCAAAGTATTTTCTCAACCCACAAAGGTACCCAAATATTTTTACAAAGACTGCCGCAATATGCAAAGTGTTCCTCAACCCACAAAGGTAGCTACGCGGGACTTAGGGTCTCGTGGCACTCCCTGGCCTTAACCTGCCCTACTACTGATTGGGTATCCTAGCGAACACAAGCCAGTTCAATTGCAAAAATATCCAGATACTGGCTGGGTATCCCAGAAAACACAAACCAGTTCAATTGCAAAAAATCATATTCAAGGTAACCAAGGAAAGTCCTTGCTCTGATACCAAGAGAGAGAGAGAGAGACAAGAGAGAATTCGTGGTGGGACCGAGGGTTTAAGTATCGTGGTGTGAACCCTTACTAACAGCTATAGCTTTTAGCTAAGTGGCTAACGCTGCGCGCTCATCCTTCTAAGAAAATAAAACCTACAATATACTATTTAAGTAGTTAAAATAGGTAGGTGCTCAAAGTTGACCTTTGCTGTAATCCTTGTCACAGGAAAATATTGTAACTTCATGATGCAGTACTTTAAATAGAAGGAACTGTTAGGACTGAAACCACTGTTCATATTACCTCGGGATTTGAAACAATGCCAAGTGATCAAATTTCCCGTATTTACTTGATGCATGCTTATTCATTTCTTTGGCAGGTTGTCCCTTCATTCTTGTTTGTAACATCGTCAATATTTTAAATCAATGAAAATGGGAACAATGGATCAGGCAATGATTTCAAGTTGAAATATTTGTTCAGAGTGAGATTTTAGCACGTTTTGATGCATGGACAAATATGTGTATATACTATTGTAATGCAAATGACTTGTGGCATTAGCCTTCGTAAATTTGATTACGAACTCATTGCAATGAAATATTTTTGTATTTGTAATTGATACACGTTAAGAATATTACTTTATTATCTTTTATTTTAATTAGGTATTAAAATATTTTATTATCTTTTAAGAAAGAAAATAAAAAGATATTAAGTTATTATTTTGATTTAGGCAGTTATGATTGAGATATTATAAATATTTTATATTTTGTAATATTTTACTCTATATATACATAAAGTACATGAATAAAAATATACTCGCATGATATATCGTAAATACATATACACCAAACCTTAAAAATTTTCAACAAATTGGTATCAAGAGCTTTGGTTCCAAGCCAAGAACAACAAATGTACAAAATCACGAGTCTGTTCTGTTTGTCCTTATTGCAAGAAAAATAATCACACACCCAATAAGTGTTGGTGGAGACTTGATGTGAAATGTCACAAATGTGATCAATCGGGACATATAGAAAAGATATGCAAATCACAACCAGAGGAAATCGTTGAAGTTATAGAGGATAGAGTAGAAGATGTACTTTTCCTTGCATCAACATGTTCTACAATCAACAAATCCACATATTAACTTATAGACAATGGTTGTACAAACCACATGACTCATGATCAAGAACTTTTGAAAGAGTTTAAAGAATCACATATTTCTAAAGTGAGAATCGGTAATGGAGAACAAATAGACGTAAAAGGTACAAGAACAATTGTAGTTAAAAGTCATTCGGGTATCAAATTGATATTTAATGTTTTATATGTTATTGATATAAATCATAATTTGTTAAGTGTTGCTCAATTATTGGAGAAAAGTTATAAGGTGTCTTTTGAACACAAACTTTGTGTGATTAAAAATACAAATAACTTGGAAATATTCAAAGTTCACATGAAATAAAAAAGTTTCACTTTAGATTTGATAAAAGAAGAGATGATTACAAACAGAGATATAAAAGAAAAGTCAAAGAAAAAGCATGAAGAAGATTTCTTGAAGGAACTTGATGTTAAAGAGGAAAATAAAGATGTAGATGAAGAAACTGTTTTCAACATCTATCAAAGAGTCAACGGTACTACCATGAAGAAGTTTGAAAGAAACAAAGGAGATGAATAAAGGAAGAAATACTTTGACGAAGAAAATAAAATTAAATGAAGATGTGATCTCATACAAAAAAGAAGATGACAAGAAATACAAACAAAAAAGGAGGAAAAATTAGAAGCAAAATTAAAAAAATTTATCAGATTTAAATATATAGATATTAAAGTAAGGAGGAATGTTGAAAATATTATTTTATTATCTTTTATTTAAATTAGGTATTAAGAGATTTTATTATTTTTTAAGAGAGAAGATAAAAAAATATTAGATTATTATTTTAATTTAGACAATTATGATTGAGATACTATAAATATTTGATATTTTAAAATATTTGTACTCTATATATACATAAAATACATAAATAGAAATATAACTGATATATCAAAAATACATAAACACAAAACCTTACAAATTTTCAACAACTTACACGTGCTATGTGTGTTGCATTTGGACAGTTCATAGACATCAGAATGAAATTGTTGAGGAAGCTCGGGTTATTTTAAGCAGAAAACTAAGAGTAGTATAAGTTGCCCTTTTTCAATCAGAGTTTCATTTTATAAATATACATTTTATTTAATATATTATATGTTACTTAGATGAAACCCGAACATCATTGCAAAACAACACCTATTTAATGCAGGATTGTGAAACAAACAAATTTTCAGTCAATTCTTTTAGCTTATAAATGTTAAACATATCCTGCATCTCATGAGGATTATTAGCTTAATTGTGTGTTTTAGAGCATATCCTCCAATCAAACTATTCGTGCATCTTCAATTTAGAGAAGGTGGAGCAGAAAAGAAATGTTGTAGTGATGGAAGTAATTTCTTAATATATTTGATTGTGTTGTATAAGATGTAGAGTATCATAATTGGTTACATAACTAGCTAAGCTAGTAGTAATATGGTTCTAGAAAGAAAATAACATAGATGATGCAACATATGGAAAAAATAATGATAAAAACATC
Source organism: Sphenostylis stenocarpa (assembly GCA_963425845.1). Taxonomy (NCBI): domain Eukaryota; kingdom Viridiplantae; phylum Streptophyta; class Magnoliopsida; order Fabales; family Fabaceae; genus Sphenostylis; species Sphenostylis stenocarpa. The sequence continues at coordinate 9,510,795 of OY731408.1, forward strand.
AATGGTGAGGGCAGAGACTGCCTGATCACTAAGCTTCATGTTCCTTCCACCAAGGCGGTCGACCATGTCAGGAACGGGTACCCAGTTCCGGATTTCTTGCTCGCGAGGATCCTCCAATTTCATTTTCATCTTCTCTTCGTGCCGACTTGCAGCCTCTTGAGCAAGGCTCCAATCATAAAATTTTCGACTCTCTTCGTTGCTAAGAACGTTGTAAACCTCTCTCAGTTTCATGAATTTTTCAGAGGCACTTTTGAGAGGGAGGGAAGTTGTGTCCGGATGATACTCCTTCGAGAGTTTCCTGTAAGCAACTTTAATTTCTTCTAAATCTGCATCCGGTGAAACTCCTAAGAATCTGGTAGATGGTGAAAGATGAGAGTGGTGTGATGCATGAGAAAGATGATAAGAAAAAGTAAAGCAGAGTGACTCACTCGTAATGAGAACCCAAAGAAGAGGTGAGGAGCAAATCTGCCAAGTCATCACCAGGACCGAGCATGTTACTGGCTTTGGAATCTCTTTCTCTGTCTCCGCCTCCAATCCAACCTTCATCCTCGTTTTCCCAATGGATTCTGGTGTCAACTCCAGGGGGGGCTCTCTGGGGTCTGCCAGAGCACTTGACCTGCAAAATATTCCGACTACTTCTGTTTCTCAAAAACCAGAACTTTCCCAATTCTGCCTGCAGTGGAGCTCTGCATGTGGAAGCCATGGAAGGACACAATTGCAAGACCCTCATTCTCGTGTCACGCTACAATTCCTTCCATCATATCCCATTTAATAACTATTAGTTTCCTCTCCCTTCCCTGTGGTCTACCTTCTCTCTTCCATTTGTGGTTCACACCTTCTTCAAAATTAATTTCTTTTTTCTAAATTCAAAATATATCTGTTTATTTTAAGTAGATAAACAGTATGTATTTTTATATTCGATTAAAAATCATTTATGTATTTATGTATTTATATATTTTAGTATAATTATAATTATTTTTTTAACTACCAAGTATAATTAAACTCTACCCATTAAAATAATAAAGAATATAAAAATGTTAAAATTTTACTTTTTATGAATTTTATCTGTGATTTTAAATTTTTAAAACTAAACTCTTCTATTTTTCATCTTTCATTGAGTGAAAGAAAGAGACAATTAATTTATTTTGATAAAAATAAATCAGTAGTATAAGGAAAAAAATAGATAAGAGTCTTAGAAGATGGAACACGAATTTTATTTTGCGGAGGGAGTACATCCTAAATTTTTTTTGAAAGTCATTTAATATTTAATAATTCTGTTTTCTTGAAGAAGATATTGACTAAATTACTGTAACTCATATTTCAAATAATTGCTAAAAAATTTCAATGAGAGGCTTAAGAAATAGGTATAGTGTGTTGTGCAAGATAAATATTTACTTAATCCATCTAAAATTTATATAAAAATTATGTTTGAATGTATGAATTATATTTCACATTTATACAACATTATATGTTGTGTATTAAAATTTTCGAACAAATTTTGATTTTAAAATAAATATTAACTTTGAAGCATTCATTTTGCACCACACCTTCAATTCTTATCCTACGGTTAATAATAATAATGTCTATCAACTTACATATAGAGTCTCATATAGAGTAACCTAAACAGTTAAGTGTAGTGTGCTAAGCTAATTTATTGGTTTTATCTTTGTATTGATGAGAAAACAATTTGAAGGCCATGCTTCTATCACAACCTTGCTGAATCATATATCTACATAGCATGGGAAAAATAGTTAATAAACACAGATATGAAAGGGAGTGGGTTGATGTTGAATTCAATAATAAAGAGTATTATTCGCACAGAGATCCTCTAAATTTATCCAACCAAACTAAAAGCGTATTAGGTTATTGGTATAGTAGCATGCTGCATGCCCCCTTCGGAAAATTATAGTGTTTATTAATATTTATTCATACAAGTTTTTTTTTGTTCTTCCATTTATACTATCAGGATCCACTTTTGGCACCTCAGTCCAACCCACGGCGTGGAGCTGGCATCCTAAAGCATGAAGACCATATATGCATATACTGGGAAATATTCAAGTTTTATATCCTTATATGTTTAATAATATTTGGGGAAAAATTTCAAAAGCCTAATTGTTTATAAGAAATCAATTCACCCCCTTCTTGGTTTTTGTCTCTAAACACGAACATTCCACTGCGTAATTCTAACAAGTGGTATCAAAGCTTATTTTGATAGTCATTCAAATTTCGAAAAAAGCTGGACAAAACCAAACTTTTGCCAAAGATACTTCTATCAATAGACCCCCACTTTTTGCGGGATAAAATTATTCCTTTTAGAAAGTTAGAATGCAAATATTTTTGGAGTCTGTTGAGATGGGTGTTTGAGATGCTATTTTAAATGGTCCTTTTATTCCAAAAATTACTGAAAATGGAGAAGAGGTACCTAAACCATTTTCTAGATGGACTATAGAAGAAAACAAAAAAATTCAATATGATGTTAGGGTTAGGAACATAATTTCATCTGCTTTAACTCTTGGTGAATTTTATAGAATTTCAGTTTGCAAGAGTGCTCAAGAAATGTGGAAAATGTTAAGAGTAACCCATGAAGGTACCGATGATGTTAAAAGAGCAAGGAAGAACTCATTGATTCAAGAATATGAGATGTTCCGAATGCAACAAGGAGAAACAATATTTGACGTTCAAAAGCGTTTTACTCATATTGTTAACCATCTTACTGGGTTAGGTAAGATTTTTTTATACTTACGAATTAAATGTGAAAATTCTTAAATCTTTAGACAAGAAATGACAACTAAAGGTGATTGTCATCACAGAATCACAAAATATTGCTACTATGACTATGACGGCTCTCTTTAGAAAGTTGAGAGAGCATGAACTAGAACTTGAAAGACTAAATGATGAAGAAGGACAAAATGTCAAAAGAAACATTGCCTTCAAAACCGAATCGAAATTTCAAAGAGTAAGAACAAGAAGGAGGAAGAAGACTCTGAAAATGAAGAAGATGAAAACTTGAGTCTTATGATTAAGAAATTTACAAATTTCATGAAAGCTAAAGGGAAACAACCTTTAAAAAGTAAGGGAAAGGTAAAAGAAAGCTCTTCTTTAAGTTTTAAATGTTATGGTTGTGGTGAAACAGGGCATTTGAAATCCGATTGTCCCAACAAGAAGAATGATGATCAAAGAGGAAAGAAATTCTTTAAATAGAAAGCCTATATAGCTTGAGATGATATTGACTCAAGTTCGGAATCAAGCGATTCGGAGGTTGAAGCAAATCTTTACTTGATGGCAAATGATAATATATCTTCCGATTATGAGGTAAGTGATTCCGATTGTTCTTCAAATGATGATAATGACTATGATGTTTTACATAATGCATATCAAGAACTATTTGCTGCTTTTAAAGATTTGAAAACTGAATATAAATCTTTGAAAAAGAATTTGAATAAATCAGAAAAAGAAGTAGAATCTCTAAAATAAAAATAGTGACTTTAGAGGAAAAAGAAAATAAACAAATAGGATGTGCATCATGTAAAGAACATGAACATGATATTGATATTCTTAGATACTTACTTGATAAATCTAAGAAAGAATTAAGTAACAATAATAAGGATGAAGATATTGTGCAATCTCAAGTAAAATGTCATGTTTCATTAAAAGAGCATAAAAATAGAACCCGAAGGTGGGTTGAAAAATAATCTAAATCTACTCAAAATAAAGTTGTATCTTTTCCAAGAATTAAATTTTATGCATGCTTCTATTGTATGAAACATGGACATACATCTAATAGGTGTAAAATTAAGCATTTTGGTGTTCCAAAGGGAAAATATGTTTGGATTCCTATAGATAAATGATTTGATTGTCTCTAACCCCAAGGACCCAAAAGTTATGGGGACCTAAGATTATTATGTTCTTGTTTTGTAGGAAACTTCCAAATCCAAGAAGTCTATGTGGTATCTTGACAGTGGGTGTTCAAGACATGTGACTGGAGATAAAAAGAAATTTATGAGTTTCAAAGCAAAGGAACAAGGATATGTAACCTATGGGGACAACAATAAAGAAAGAATTCTTGGAACCAAAAATATTGGTGGTCAAATACCTTGGAGATAAAGGATGTGCTCCTTGTTGATGGGCTAAAACACAATCTCCTAAGTATAAGTCAACTTTGTGATAAAGGATTTAAGGTAATTTTTAAAAGTTTTGCACCATTCATTTAAAGGATTATGAAAATATAGCATTAAAAGGTATTAGGCATAACAATATTTATTTGATTGACTTGGATTGTGTATCTAATGCTAATATAACATGCTTAGTTGCTAAGGAAGAAAATCCATGGTTATGGCATAAGAGAACGACTCACATAAATATGCATCAATTAAACAAACTAATAACAAATGACTTAGTTGTTGGTTGACCTAAATTAAAATTTGAAAAAGATAGATTATGTGATGTATGTCAAAAATTAAACAAGTAAAATCATCTTTTAAATCTAAGAATGTTATTTCCACATCAAAACCTTTAGAACTTTTACACTTAGATTTATTTGGTCCATCTAGGATAAAATTTTTTGGTGGAAATTACTATGCTCTTGTAATTATTGATGATTTTTCTAGGTTTACTTGGACATTTTTCCTAACATTGAAAAGTGAAGCGTTTAAGGTCTTTAGGAAGTTTTCCAAGAAAATTAAAAATGAGAAAGACTTAAGAATCAAAGTGTTAAGGAGTGATCATGGAGGAGAATTCCAAAATGAATATTTTGAAAATTATTGTGAAGAAAATGGAATTTTGCATAATTTTTCTGCACCTAGAACTCCCCAACAAATTGGTGTAGTAGAAAAGAAAAATAGGTCACTAAAGGAACTTGCTAGAACTAATGTTAAATGAATCAAATGTTCCTAAATACTTTTGGGCTGATGCTGTAAGTACTGCATGTTATGTATTGAATAAAATGCTTATTAGGCCAATCATAAAATTAACTCCTTATGAATTGTTAAATGGAAGGAAGCCTAATGTTTCTCATTTAAAAATATTTGGTTGTAAATGATTTGTTTTAAATAATGGAAAATATAATCTAGGAAAATTTGACTCAAAAGCCGATGATGTCATTTTCTTATGTTATTCACTTTCTAGTAAAGTATATAGAGTATTCAATAGAAGAACCTTGAATATTGAAGAATATGTACATGTTACCTTTGATGAAATTGTAGACCTTGAGGGAAATCCTCTTGAGTCAAATAAAGAATATGCAGTTGATGATGAATGTTGAACATTCAAGGACTTGATGTTGCACTTGATGAACATGAAGATTGTTGATTTTGATGATGATTCAAGAACTCAAAGACTTAGAGTGTTGAAGACTTGTTTTGTATTGTAATAACTCTGTTTCAATTAGATTGAGTCTGTAATATTAGAGTTTAAGATAGCCGGTACATAGTCTGCACCTTAGAAGCTTCAAAAAGCTCAAATTTATCATCCAGGCTCGGCTTTAATCGATTAAATAGGGAAATAATCGATTAAAACAGTGAGAAAAACCATTTTCTGTATCTGCTCACTGGTTTAATCGATTAAACCACCTGTTAATCGATTAACAGGCATGTTAATCGATTAACAGCCCTTTTAATCGATTAAAATAGAGAGTTTTTGGGTTCTGTTGATTTTGGCTCTGTAATAATCAATTAACACTTCATTTAATCGATTATTTCAGTCAGATTTTGATTTTTAACTTCAAATCAACCCTATTTTCGAAAACCCTATTTCCAAGAACCCTAATTCCAAAATTCCAAATTCCCAAACCCTAATTTCTCTACTTAAGCTTCTCTATGGCACTCAGAAAAAAAAAACAACCTTTTTCATACAAAAGTTAAGTGCTGTAGTGCCATAGAACTGTTTGTTGCAAGAAAAAGGGGCTTTTGGAACCTGGTGTGGGCTAGAAGCGATAAGAATCACTAAGTGGAGTTCTTAGTGGATTGTGTGCTGTGCTCAGTCTCTAGGGAAAGTCTGTTCATCATCTCTTGTGGATTTCAAGAGAGGTGTTTTCTTATCTTTATCTTTTCAATTGTAATTTGCTTGTAACAACTTGATTATAGTGACAACGTTAATCCTCTGTTTGAGTGATTAGCAACTGGACGTAGGGTCTTTTGATCCGAACCAGTATAAATTTCCTGTGTAAGATTCTCTTCTCTTCTCTATTTACATTTACACAGTTTTTAATCAGTAAAATTTGGGGAAAATTTTGAAAACCTAATTTTTGTTAAGAAACCAATTCACCCTCCCTCTTGGTTTTTGTCCGACCACGCGAACATTCCGCTGCGCGATTCTAACAAGTGGTATCAGAGCTTGCTTTGATAGTCATTCAAATTTTTCAAAAATGGTCAGACAAAATCAAACTTTTGCCAAAGGTGCGTCTATCAACAGACCCCCACTTTTTGCGGGTCAAAATTATCCTTTCTGGAAAGTAAGAATGCAAATATTTTTAGAGTCTGTTGATAGAGGCGTTTGAGACGCTATTTTAAACGGTCCATTTGTTCCTAAAGTTACTGAGAACGGTGTTGACGTTTCCAAACCTTTTTCTAGATGGACTGCAGAAGAAAACAGAAAAGCACAATTTGACGTTAGGGCTAGAAATATAATTTCATTTGCTTTAACGCTTGATGAGTTTTACAAGATTTCTGTTTGTAAAAGTGCTCAAGAGATGTGGGAAATGCTAAGAGTGACCCACGAAGGTACCGACGACGTCAAAAGAGCAAGGAAAAATTCTCTAATCCAAGAATACGAGATGTTCCGGATGCAACAAGGTGAAACGATATTTGACGTTCAAAAAAATTTCACTCATATTGTGAATCATCTCACCGGATTAGGTAAAATTTTTGACGTTGATGAACTAAATGTTAAAATGTTAAAATCTTTGGATAGGAAATGGCAACCTAAGGTGACGACCATCTCGGAGTCACAAAACCTTTCCACAATGTCTATGGCGGCGCTCTTTGGAAAGCTTAGAGAGCATGAGCTTGAACTTGGAAGGCTAAATGAGGAAGAAGGTCAATACCAAAAGAAGAACCTAACCTTCAAAACCGAAATTTCCAAAGGTAAAAATAGAAAGGAAGAAGAAGACTCGGAGAACGATGAAGAAGAATTGAGTCTCATGATTAAGAAGTTCACAAAATTCATGAAAGCTAAAGGAAGGCATCCTTTCAAAGGTAAGGGAAAGGTAAGAGAAAGTACTTCCGTTAATATAAAATGTTATGGTTGTGGTGAAGCAGGGCATGTAAAGACCGAATGCCCAAACAAGAAAAATGATGAAAACAAAGGCAAAAAGGTCTTCAAGAAGAAAACCTATATTGCTTGGGACAACAGTGATTCAAGCTTGGAATCAAGTGACTCGGAAGTAGAAGCAAATATTTGCTTAATGGCAAATGACAACATATCTTCCGATTTTGAGGTTAGTGATTCCGACTCATCTTCTAGTGATGATGATAATGACCATGATGAACTGCAAAATGCTTACAATGAATTATTTAGTGCCTTTAAGATTTTGAAAAATGAATATAAAGTTGTAAAGAAGAATCTAAGTAGATCCGAAAAGGAAATTGACTCTTTAAAAATGAAAATCACATGTTTAGAAGAAAAGGAGTCCTTAGAAACGAAAATTGTATGTTTAGATGAGGATAATGATAAGAAATTAGAATGTGCAACTTGTAAAGAGCATGAATATGACATAGATATTCTTAACCATTTGCTAGACAAAGCCGGAAAAGAAATAGATGATCTTAAGAAGCATGAAATGGTGTTTGCTCAAAATAGTGTAAATCAACAAGTTCCTTTGAAAAAGTCTAAAAAGAAAAATAAAAGAGTATGGGTAGAAAAAGGAACTAGAGCATCTATGATTAGAAATGCATCATTTTCAATACTACATCTAAAGCATGTTTTTATTGCATGAAACAAGGTCACACGTCAAATAGATGTAAAATTAAACATTTTGGTGTACCTAAAGGTAAATACATTTGGGTTCCTATAGTTAAATAATTTGTTATGTCTTTAACCCCAAGGACCCAAAAGTTATGGGGACCTAAGTTTACTATGTTCTTGTTTTGTAGGAAACTTCCAAATCTAAGAAGTCTATGTGGTATCTTGATAGTGGATGCTCAAAGCATATGACCGGTGATAAATCAAAATTTGTAAGTTTCAAAGTTAAGGAACAAGGATATGTAACTTATGGTGACAACAACAAAGGGAGGATTCTTGGAATTGGAAACATAGGTGGTGCAAATACTTTGAAGATTAAGGATGTGCTTCTTGTTGATGGATTAAAGCATAATCTCCTTAGCATAAGTCAACTATGTGACAAAGGATTTAAGGTAATCTTTGAAAGCAAATTTTGCACCATTCATTTGATAGATTCCGAAAATGTAGAATTAAAAGGCATTAGGCATAATAACATATATTTGATTGATTTAGATTGTTTACATGATTCTAGTATAACATGCTTAGTTGCTAAGGAAGAGAACCCTTGGTTATGACATAAGAGAGCTGCTCATATAAATATGCATCATTTGAATAAATTGATTTCAAAAGACTTAGTTATTGGTTTGCCTAGGTTAAAATTTGAAAAAGATAGATTGTGTGATGCATGTCAAAAGGGTAAACAAGTAAAATCATCATTTAAATCAAAGAATGTCATTTCCACTTCAAAACCCCTAGAATTATTACATTTAGATTTATTTGGACCTTCTAGGATAAAGAGCTTTGGTGGAAATTATTATGGCCTTGTGATTGTTGATGATTACACTAGGTATACTTGGACATTTTTCCTAACTATGAAAAGTGAAGCCTTTAAAGTCTTTAGAAAATTTGCAAAACAAATTCAAAATAAGAAAGACTTAAGAATTAAAGTTTTAAGAAGTGACCATGGTGGTGAGTTTCAAAATGAAAAGTTTGAAAGTTATTGTGAAGAAAATGGAATACTACATAACTTTTCTGCTCCTAGGACTCCCCAAAAAAATGGTGTAGTTGAAAGGAAAAATATGTCATCAGAGGAACTTGCTAGAACTATGTTAAATGAATCTAATGTTCCTAAATATTTTTGGGCTGATGCGGTTAGTACTGCATGTTATGTTTTAAATAGAATGCTCATTAGGTCAATTATAAAATTAACTCCCTATGAATTGTTTAATGGTAGAAAGCTTATTGTTGCTCATTTGAAAATTTTTGAATGTAAGTGCTTTGTGTTAAATAATGGAAAGGATAACTTAGGAAAATTTGACTCTAAAGCTGATGAGGGCATTTTCTTAGGTTATTCATTAACAAGTAAGGCTTACAGGGTGTTTAATAGAAGAACTTTGAATATAGAAGAATCTATTCATGTTACATTTGATGAAATTGTAGACCTTGGGGGAAATCCTCTTGAGTCAAATAAAGAACTTGCAGGTGATGATGAATATATAAGAGAGGCTCTTGATGAATTGTATTTGGAAGAAAATGAGCCTTCTCAAACACCTGAATTAGCAAAAGAATGGCAATCACCAAGAGGACTCTCAATGGACAATATCATTGGTGATATCTCAAAAGGGGTAAGAACAAGAAATATGACTAACTTTTGTATGTCTGTAGCTTTTGTGTCTCAAATAGAACCCAAAAATGTGGAGGAAGAACTTAAAGATGAACAATGGTGCATAGCTATGCAAGAAGAACTTAACCAATTTGAAAGGAATCAAGTATGGGAATTAATCCCAAGGGAAGAATCACATCAAGTTATTGGAACCAAATGAGTGTTTAGAAATAAGCTTGATGAAGATGGAAATATAACAAAGAATAGAGCCAGACTTGTTGCCAAAGGCTATTGTCAGGAGGAAGAATTTGCTAAGATAATGCAGGGAGAGTTTGAAATGTCTATGATGGGAGAATTGACATTCTTCCTTGGATTACAAATCAAGCAACTTAAAGATGGTATTTTCATCTCTCAAACCAAATACTGCAAAGAGATTCTTAAAAAGTTTGGAATGGACACCTCAAAGGAAGCTAAAACACCCATGGGAACTTCATGCTATCTAGACAAGGATGAATCAGGTTTGGAAGTTAATCAATCTATGTATAGAGGTATGATAGGTTCACTGTTATACTTAACTACCAGTAGACCTGATATTATGCATTCTGTTTGTGTGTGTGCTAGATTTCAGGCTTGTCCAAAAGAATCTCACCTAATTGCAGTAAAACATATTTTAAAATATTTAAAAGGAACTACTGGTTTTGGTTTATGGTATCCATCTGATGCTTGTACTAGTTTAATAGGATATTCTGATGCTGATTATGGTGGATGCAAAATTGATAGAAAGAGTACTAGTGGGACATGTCATTTGTTAGGTTCATCCTTAGTATCTTGGCATTCTAAGAAACAAGCTTGTGTAGCTTTATCTACTACTGAAGCTGAATATATTGCAGTTGGTAGTTGTTGTGCTCAAATTCTGTGGATGAAACAACAGTTAGAAGATTATAGTATATTTTTAAATGACATACCTTTGATGTGTGATAATACGAGCGCAATTAATCTTACTAAGAATCGAGTAATGCACTCTAGGACTAAGCACATAGAAATTAGACATCACTTTTTAAGAGATCATATCAGCAAAGGAAACTGTAAAATAGAGTATGTTGATACAAAGCATCAATTAGCAGATATTTTTACTAAGCCTCTACCCAAGGATATATTTTATGATCTTAGAAGAGACTTAGGGATATTAGAAATAGCTTAAATTCTGCTTATTTAGACAGTTTTTGGATGATTGTAATGTTAAAATTCATTATACAGAATGTTAATATTTTATCATGTGTTAAAACCTTAAAAATTTGATGTACTCTCTGGAATAATCGATTAATTGGAGTTATAATCGATTATTTGCATTCAAAACACTCAAAACAGGGCATTCCTCTCTGGATTAATCGATTAATTCGCCAATTAATCAATTAAATACAACATTAATCGATTAACTGCACAATTTAATCGATTAAATGGTTCTGGCACTAGTTTAATCGATTAATCTGAGTTTTAATCGATTAAACCTGGCAAGTTTGGCTTCCTAGCCATTGCCAACAGATTTCTTGACTTATATTCTCTTCCATATGACCATTAGACATGCTTGATTATAAATAGGGGCCTCCATTTCACTTTTACTCACTTCTATCTCTTGAAATCAAGCTTTCTTGCCTTATTCTAGCAATCTTGCCCTCTTCTCAATACATTTAACTTTCTAAATCTTCTTGTTATTCCTCAAATCTTTCAATGGCTTCATCTTCTCGTGCTAAGATCCCTACTAGAAGAAGATCTGCACCCTCATCTCGTCCCCGTCCTAATTCTGTAGAAGGATGGATTTCTGATACAGATGGCCAACAAGAATTTCTGACCTATTGGAAGGAACGTGCTATTATCTCTCCGAAGTTCCTTATTGGTGAGCAGTTCATCAATAGGGGATTCAACTTTCCCAACCTTCTTGAAATTCAAGGAGTTCTCCCTTTCATCCAAATGCAATGTACGTATTATCTTGACCTTGTTAGGGTATTTTACTCTAGATTTAAATTTAGAGATCAAATTGCTACCTCTAGAGTAAAAGGCGTCACAATCATTCTTGACGACGGTATTTGGGAGAATGTTGCCCACTTTCCAATTAGAGAAGATGCTATTAACATTTATGGTGAGTTAGATGATTTTGACAGGTTCTTAGCTTACCGTTCTTTTCTGCGAAATCCCTCCATGGAGATTGGGCGTCTCCTTCTTGCTGGACCTTTAAAGAAGGAGGAACACATGATTCTACATCTACTTGTCTGGATTCTATGTCCTCGGGCTACAAATCATGCTCAATGTTCTTCAATTGATCTTAGGATTATTCATGCCATAATGAATAATGAGCCTTTAGATTGGGGCATTCTTGTCACCATGACTATGTTAAAAGCCAAACGTCATCCCACCTTCAAAATTCCATATGCTCTCCTTGTCTCTCGGATTCTTGAATACAAAGGAGTCAATGTCGAAGGTGAACAAGCAGTAAGAACAAATAACTTGAATCGCATGCTTGACAACACAGTGATCCAACTACAAATGGTGCGTGTCAACGACATTTATGTTCACAAGGATGACGTTCCGAATCAAGGTGGTGACAATGAAGATTCTGATGAAGATATGCCTCCTGCTGCTGAGTTTCCCTCTGATCAAATCCAAAGTGTTGGAACTTCCTCTACTCATCATGAAACCCGACAATCCATGGAAGACATGTTATCTGACATGAATCAGAGAATGCAGTCATTCTTCACTCTTTCTGGAGTACGGCATGAGGAAATAATTTGCCGTATATTTGATGTAGATGATAAAGTGTGCCGTTTAGAAAATAGATTTGATGCACACTTTCATAGTGATGATAGTGAAGAATTTTAAATTTGTTGTTATTTCCTATATTGTAATGATTGCTTATCTCTGAAATAAAATATGGTATTCTGTTATTGCTTTGATTGAGGGGGAGTTTTCTCTAAGTTATGCATATTTTGAGGGGGAACTCTTATGATTTTAATAGAATAATTATTTTTGATTATAATCAAAATAGGGGAGAAAATATTTAAAGCCTAAAATGATTGTTTTTAAATATTATCTGGTATGTTTAATGTGTTTGTTAGTATGACATATAAAACAGGTTATTACAAGGCTTTAAAAGATAATTTTGATCATCATCAAAAAGGGGGAGATTGTTGAACATTCAAGGACTTGATGTTGCACTTGATGAACATGAAGATTGTTGATTTTGATGATGATTCAAGAACTCAAAGACTTAGAGTGTTGAAGACTTGTTTTGTATTGTAATAACTCTGTTTCAATTAGATTGAGTTTGTAATTAAGATAGCCGATACATAGTCTGCACCTTAGAAGCTTCAAAAAGCTCAAATTTATCATCCAGGCTCGGCTTTAATCGATTAAATAGGGAAATAATCGATTAAAACAGTGAGAAAAACCATTTTCTGTATCTGCTCACTGGTTTAATCGATTAAACCACCTGTTAATCGATTAACAGGCCTGTTAATCGATTAACAACCCTTTTAATGGATTAAAACAGAGAGTTTTTGGGTTCTGTTGATTTTGGCTCTTTAATAATCGATTAATACTTCATTTAATCGATTATTTCAGTCAGATTTTGATTTTTAACTTCAAATCAACCCTATTTTCGAAAACCCTATTTCCAAGAACCCTAATTCCGAAATTCCAAATTCCCAAACCCTAATTTCTCTACTTAAGCTTCTCTATGGAACTCAGAAAAAAAAACAACCTTTTTCATACAAAAGTTAAGTGTTGTAGTGCCAGAGAACTGTTTGTTGCAAGAAAAAGGGGCTTTTGGAACCTGGTGTGGGCTAGAAGCGATAAGAATCACTAAGTGGAGTTCTTAGTGGATTGTGTGCTGTGCCGTCTCTAGGGAAAGCTGTTCATCATCTCTTGTGGATTTCAAGAGAGGTGTTTTCTTATCTTTATCTTTTCAATTGTAATTTGCTTGTAACAACTTGATTAGAGTGACAATGTTCTGTTTGAGTGATTAGCAACTGGACGTAGGGTCTTTTGATCCGAACCAGTATAAATTTCCTGTGTAAGATTCTCTTCTCTTCTCTATTTACATTTACACAGTTTTTAATCGATAAAATTTGGGGAAAATTTTGAAAACCTAATTTTTGTTAAGAAACCAATTCAACCCCCTCCTCTTGGTTTTTGTCCGACCACGCGAACATTCTGCTGCGCGATTCTAACAATGAATACATAAGAGAAGCTCTTGAAGAAATGTACTTGAATAAGAATGAGCTATCTCAACCAACTGAATTGGCAAAAGAGTGACAATCACAAAGAGGACTTTCAATGGACAATATAATTGGTGATATTTCAAATGGGGTAAGAACTAGAAATATGACAAATTTCTATATGTCTGCAGCTTTTGTTTCACAAATTGAACCCAAAAGTGTTGAGGAAACACTCAAAGATGACCAATGGTGCATTGTAATGCAAGAAGAACTAAATCAAGTTGAAAGAAACCAAGTCTGGGAATTAATTCCAAGAGAAGAATCTCATCAAGTTATTGGAACGAAATGAGTATTTAGAAACAAACTTGATGAAGATGAAAATATAAGAAAGAACAAAGCCAGACTTGTTGCTAAAGGATATTGTCAAGAGGAAGGTATTGATTATGATGAAACTGTAAGTGATGAAGATCTTATTGAAATTCTCTGACAAAGATCCTGTTGATTTGATGAAGTCAAAGATAAAGTCAAAGTCAACTTTGTAGCAATCAACAGTCACTTAGATAAAAGAGTAGAGAGATTTGTGTGTCCGCTGCTATGCTTAGGTATAATCAATTTTATCTTTTCTGCTGCATGAGGTTTCTTCACTTAAAAGATTTTGCAAAATGCCTCTAAAAATCGTTTAAACAAGTTAAAAACAAAGTATTTTGACAAAAGCTTTCTTAAACAAGTTTTTAACTGATACAATTTTGAAATAACCAATTAAAATCACTTAGAATGTTCAGAGAAGTGTTTTTGCAGTATTTTAATCGATACAACTTGGTTTTAATCGATTAAATCCACTTAACATTCAGTATGATCGATCAGAATGCAATTATGACCGATCAGAATTAGATATGATCGATCAGAATTGAGTTATGACCGATCAGAGTTTTTTCAATCGATTAAAACACGTTTCAATCGATTAAAACAACTTAGAAAATTTCTACACAGCATTTTAATCGATTAAAACTTATTTTTATCAGTTAAAATAACTTGGAAAGTTTTACAATAAAGTTTTGCAGTATATTAATCGATTGAAACACGAAACAATCGATTAAATCAAATTAGAAGATTTTTTGTAAAGAGTTTTAATTGATACAAACGTTGTCGTATCAGCTTAAAACAAATCGTTAAAGAATCAAGAACGTATTAATGGATTAAAGGAAGTTTTAACAGATTTAAACTCGCACTTTTAACAGATTAAAAGAATCTTTTAACAGATTGATTAAACCAATGCTTTGAAAATCTTCTATAAAAACAGTTTGGCTTGAACATTTCAAACACAACATTTGAACATCAATCTTAAGCAATCAAGCAAGCAAACTTTAGCATCTTTTCAAGAAAGATTCGCGTCAGTTTTTTGAGAAGTTCTTTGAAAATCTTTCATGAGGCAACTTGATTTTTCCTGAAGAAGAAACACTTACAACAGAATTGCATAAACTGGTTTGAGCATTCTAGTTTCTTCTTTTTTCATTTCTTTACATTCTTTTTGTACTGTTTGGTGCCTGGAATTTGGGCACTGGTTTCTCTGCAGCTGGAATTTGGTTGTAGAGGTTTTCAAGAACTGGAATTTGGTTCTTGGTGAGAGGTTGAGTGCAGGAACTGGAATTTGGTTCTTGTGGTAGATTAAGTGTAAGATTGTAAGTTTGTAAAACATTTGATCTAGTGGAACCCAGCTGGAATTTGGCTGGAGACTGGACGTAGCCCTGGTATTGGGTGAACCAGTATAAAACACCGGTGATATCTTTCTTAACCTTTCTCTCCATTAATTCTGTCGTTGCGTTTATATTTGATTGATTGCTTTGTGATTCAAGAACAGATCTGAAATCTTATTTTTACAAATAGATAATCTGTTATTTGCGAAAAACTTTCAAAGATCAATTCACCCCCCCTCTTGATGTAAAACTACTTTTCTAACAATTGGCATCAGAGCGAGGTGCTTGAAAGTTATTCAAGTTCTTCGATCCATGGTTGGAAGCAAATTTTCTGAGGGTGCGTGTATTGATAGACCTCCACTGTTTTGTGGAACAGATTATTCCTTTTGGAAGATTAGGATGAAGATCTTTATTGAATCTATTAGTATAAATGTTTGGAATATCATTGAACAAAAAACTGATATCATTAACAAAGATTGGTCTAGCTCAAATGACTGTGAAAAGAAATTAATCCAGGATGATTGTATTGCCAAAAATATTATCATATCTGCACTCAACAGAAACGATTTTTTCAGGATAGCACACTGTCAGACTGCTGCACAAATGAGGAAGATTCTTGAAATGACCTATGAAGAAACAACAGAGATATGCCTAATGGTCAACTCGGATTCACCAAAAACCAGTGTAAGTTCTCACTCTATGAATTATAGTTCTTTACAAAATGCCTTTTATGAAATGCATGCTGTAGCAAAAAAATTAGAAACTGAAAACAAAAGATTAAAAAGCATGAATAGGATATTAGAAAACAAGATCACTATTCTTGAAAAGAAAATTGTTGATGAAGAAATCAAAAATGAAAATTCAGATATAGATAATAACTATGATTGCATGTGTAATGTTAAAGATTGTAAACATTGTCCTGAGTTGCAAGAAAAAGTAACATATTTAATAAAGACTGCATCTAAACTAGCAAAAGGAAAGATTAGTCTTGATATGATACTTGATTCTCAGAAATTAGTTATTGATCGGGGTGGCATAGGTTTTACACCGTCTATTGGAAAGAAAACCAGAGCATTTAAAAATTATTTTGCAAGTAACATATTTAATAAAGACTGCATCTAAACTAGCAAAAGGAAAGATTAGTCTTGATATGATACTTGATTCTCAGAAATTAGTTATTGATCGGGGTGGCATAGGTTTTACACCGTCTATTGGAAAGAAAACCAGAGCATTTAAAAATTATTTTGCATATAGTAAATTTGCTTCGTCTCCGTTTGTTAAATGCTTTTATTGCATGAAAAAAGGACATTCTATTAAACATTGTAGAATTAAGAAATATGCCATACCTAAAGGTAGAATGAAGTGGGTTCCCAAAAATTCACTTCATATAACATAATTGGACCCAGTAATTTTAAAGGGTACCAGAAACATGCCTAATCTGTTTTGCAGGAACAAAATCTGGAAGTTCCTGTGTATCAAATCAGCGAATTTTGTCTCTGGATTCATGGACTGAGTATTTTAATTGATATAAAACTATTTCAATCGGTTAAAATCATTTACAGAGCATACCAGAAGAACTGTCCGTACAATTTTAATCGGTTAAAATGCGAATTAATCGATTAAAATGTTCTCTGGAATATAGTTTTACTGTTTTAATCGATTAAAATGGATTCATATCAGTTAAAATCATTAAACAGGATAAAATTAACCGATTATTCCTCATTTAAATCCATTATTATTCTGATGCATTCTCTCCAGAACTTGATTAATCGATTGAGTATCAAATTAATCGATTAAATTTATACTTCTAGTGCATAATTAATTGTTTATTTCAAAACTGTATTATTTTGTACTGCAACTACACTAATTTCATTTCAGGAAAAACAAAGTGAAGATCTCTGGTACCTTGACAGTGGCTGTTCCAAACACATGACAGGTGACATCAAATGTGCAGAATCAGATCAGACTCAGAACAGGTTGAAGAAATTGAAGAAACTGAAGAGGAACTGCCCAAGGAATGAAAAACTCCAAGAAATCTTTCAATAGACAACATCATTGGTGAAATAAATCAGGGAGTTTCCACTAGAAGATCTTTAAATAAATTTTGCAATCACATGGCATTTGTATCACAAATTGAACCTAAAAACATATCTAATGCATTGAAAGATAATAATTGGATTAATGCTATGCATGATGAATTAAACCAATTTACAAGAAATGAGGTATGGGAATTAATTCCAAAACCAGATAATTCCAATATTGTAGGAACAAAATGGGTGTTTAGGAATAAAATGGATGAAAATGACATAATAACTAGAAACAAGGCTAGATTGGTTGCTAAAGGGTATAATCAGCAAGAAGGAATTGATTTTGATGAAACATATGCTCCAGTAGATAGATTAGAAGCTGTTAGACTATTACTTGCCTATGCTGCAATTAAAAATTTCAGGTTATTTCAAATGGATGTCAAAAGCGCTTTCTTGAATGGCTACTTAAATGAAGAAGTTTTTGTTACTCAACCACCTGGGTTTGAAGATCATATTCATCCAGAATATGTTTATAGATTGAAGAAAGCTCTGTATGGTCTCAAACAAGCCCCAAGACAATGGTATGAAAGGTTAAGTAACTTTCTTATTTCAAAGGGCTATCAAAGAGGTTTGGTTGACAAAACTTTATTTCTAAAGAAATTGAATAATGATGTAATTCTGGTTCAAGTATACGTTGATGACATCATATTTGGAGCTACTAATGAGTCTTTATGTAAAGATTTCATCAAAGATATGCAGGGGGAGTTTGAGATGTCTATGATGGGGGAACTTAACTACTTTCTTGGATTACAAGTTAAACAACTTCAAGAAGGAAGCTTTCTTCATCAATCCAAATACTGCACAGAACTCTTAAAGAAATTTGAGATGGAACACTGCAAGGAGGCATCAACACCTATGTCCACTGTCGCCGCCTCCCAAAAGAGGGGCGGTCGGAGCGACGCGATGGTTTTTTCGACCCTCTTTGATTTTCGCGTTTTATGGGTAGTTACAACGTCCTTAGGTTGTCCGATAACCGGGCTAACCTAGAGACGAGGTTTTCGAAAAATGTTCTTGGATTGTCCGATAACCGGGCTAACCCAAGAACGGGTTTTGAAGGGTTCGTGGAGTCGCCACCGATGTTTTTACCGGAAACATCGGAAAAGGTGTTTAAAAAGGCGTTGGTTTTCGAAAACCAACTTTGGTCATTAGAACCAGAGTTGGGTAAGGGAGTTAGTTACGTGTAAAGGAAGTATTAGTTCCTTTACGACGCCCCTTTCGGGTTCCCTATGATAGGCTGGCTACTTTGGATAAATAATTAAACTAGAAAATTGCGCTTTTACCCTTTTATTATGCGGTATTTAGAGATTATGACTACATGACCCTAGTATCTATTGCATAGATTTAAATGAAAGCGGTAAAATTTAGAAGGAGAGAGAATGTGCACCTCCAAAGCAAGCTTTTATATATTTTTCTTTAAAGAGTGGGTGCTTTTTGGCAACCCCTCACTCTACAACTCTCAGAAACTCCGGAAATGCCTCGGAGGGATTCTAAAGAAGATTTAGAACGCTCAATTTATGCCTAGAGACACTCAGAAACTCCGGAAATGCTTCGGAGGGATTCTAGAGAGAGAAAATCTAGAGAGAAGGGAGAGCTACTGTGCTTGGTGTTGTGAAATGAGGGGAGGGAGCCCCTATTTATAGTTTTTCGCGCCTGACAGTGGCGAGACCGCCGGTCTCGTCTGACAGGGTCGAGACCGCCGTCTGGACAATCCAGACCGCCGTCTCGACCATGGCAGGAGGTCGAGACCGCCGTCTGGAAAACCCAGACCGCCGTCTAGAAAACCCAGACCGCCATCTCGACTTTTACAGTGGCGAGACCGCCGTCTGGATAAGCGAGACGGCGGTCTCGTCCCTGGCGTGAGGCGAGACGGCGGTCTGGTCCTTCCAGACGGCGGTCTCGTCCCTTCAGGGCGAAAAACCTTATTTTTCGGGCCAAAAAACCCTCCTATCTTAGTATGGGGGCTTAATAGTCTCTCCTAGTGGCTTGTTAGGCTTCGGCCGTCTTCAAATAGGAAGCTTTTTGACTTTATTCTGAGGCCGGGCAAGATTTGGGGTCTACAGCTGCCCCCCCTTTACCTGACTAGTCGGCTGTTGGCTTTGTTGTGCCAGACAGGTAGACAGGAAGGTAAAGGAGTTGTCCCTCTTGCCCGGTTACCCTTCGGATGTCCCGTCCTGTGGCGGATGATCCTCTGGGGAGATGTTTGTATTGTGCACCTCTGAGATACTACTTCTGACGTAGCCGATCCCTTTGGTTGACACGTGGTAGAACCTCCGGATACTACTCCTGACGTAGCCGATCCTTCGGTTGATGGGTATAAACCCCCCATCAGGCTGGTATGAACCCCCCATCAGGCTGGTACGGTCCGTTGTGTGGGACCGGATGGGTATGAGCCCCCCATCAGGGTGGTAGTGGCGGCTTACTGTTCAGGTGGCCCATGCGCCGTTTAGGCACTCCTTGTGTGCTGGTTGATAGGTACAAACCCCCTATCAGGCTGGTACAGTCCACTGCGTAGGACTGGTGGTGGTGACGGCTTACTGCTCGGGTAGCTCATGCGCCGGCTCCTGGGGAGTGATCTCTGTGTTGGTAGATTGTTCTTGTACTTCTTGAATGTTCATCCGGGCTGCGCCGGGGATTTTGTTGGTTGTCCATCCAGCTTTGTTGGTTGCTGGGGATTCTTTGTTTTTGTTCTTTTGGTGGTAATCCTCCGACTCTTGCTGGCTAGTCGGGTTCTTTCTCTTTGTGTTCGACTCTTGGTAGTCGATTTTTATTATTGATTGGGGTAATGGCTTAATCCTGCCTTTTTCTCGTGGTTTTAACTCTTTTTTCTCGCGATTTTTGGATTTTGGCTTTTTCTTGAGCGTATGTCTTTTCTCTTTTAAGCTTTTTTTGTTACACTGACTTTTGTAAAAGAAGGCAAAGAATGCATGAAATAAAATTTTTATTCATGGGAAATTTTATTACAGCAGCTTTTATTTAGGTAAATGCAGGCCCTAAGGGCTATCATCAGGGGAATCGGAGTAAGGAAACCCCTTGTACATGTGATAGCGGAAGTCTATCTGCTCTTGGATTTCATCACAGAAATCCTCCTGGAATGTCGTCCATTCTTGCCGCATCCTTTGCTGCTCCTGGTACATCTCGTCTTGGCGAGCTTGGAAGGCCTGCTGGCGGGCATCCTGGGTTTGCTGCCACTGGGTCTGCTGCTCTCGCCACACCGCCATTTGGGCAAACTGCTGGCTTATATCATTCAGGTGCTGGTGCATGCCAGCAAAGTCATCCGTGTACAGTGGTGGCTGTTGTTGCTGCTGCTGCTGGGAGCCGGGAGACGTGGGCATATCCTGCATTGCCACTAGCCCCTAGATGTCCAGCTCGAAGTCCAGGGAGGGGTGTAGGGTGAACTGGCTTCCCCGACGTATCAGCATTCCCATGCTGACCAGGATTGGCCCATTGATGGGCTCGGGTCGGAGGTTGCGGGCCAGCTCTTCCCGGCCAGGACACCCCATTCTCTCTGCTAGAGGGGTGATGAGGGGAGCTACGAGGATGGCCCCTGTGGATCTACTCCCAAAGTCCTTAAGGGCCCTCAGGAGGAAGTATCCAGGGTTGCAGCGCCGCCTCTGATGCATGCAGTAGAGGACGAAAAGATCAAGGAGGGAAATCTTACCCTGGCTCTCCTTCCTCCCATGGACGGTGCCTGCCAACAGCTTGTGGCAAATGCGGAGCGCCGGTTGTAGTGCAGAGCCTCTCATTAAGGTGGGCAGTGTGGTTGCTCCTGTGAGGTCACGCCACATGTCCGCATAGGTGAGGTTGGCGGGCCGAGAGCAGATGGCCTCTCGGTATTCTTGGGTCAGTGCTTCCTCGGGCCGGATGAATCCAATGGCCACATTGAATTCTTCCAGAGTGGTCCCATGAAATAATTGACCATTTTGGTGGGCTGCATGCCCGAGGCCATGGAGGGGATCTCGATGAGGGAGACAGAGGCCAAAAATTCTTGTACCGCTTGGGGGTACACATATGTGGGTGGGGGTTGTAGTAAAAAGCCCCACCCAATGCTGTCGATGTGGGCCCTGACGTCTTCTTCCCATCCAAATTCGGCTAGGACGCCGAAGTCCAGTGTTAACATGGAGTGCCACTGGTAGCTCCTGATGTTGTCCAGGCGGGCCTGGTGCTGCGGCGATAACTGGGAAGGGTCTGAGGGTGGCGGTGGTGTAGAACTACTAGCACCAGCGGTGCTCCTTCGCTTCCTGGAGGCACTTCTTCCGAACATCTTGAGCAGGGAAGGCTTGGAGGAGTAGAATGAGAGTTTTGGAGGCTCTGGAGGCTTAGGAGGCAAGGAGAGTTGTGAGGAAACCCATCCAGGCGCGCCCCTTATATAGGGAATTTTTTTCAGTTCGAGACCGCCGTCTGGGAAGTCGAGACGGTGGTCTCGTTTGGGTTACCGGTCGAGATGGCGGTCTCGAGATTCCAGACGGCGGTCTTGACTTTGCCTAAGTCGAGACGGCGGTCTGGTTTCTCGAGACGGCGGTCTCGAAGTGCAAGGGAATCGAGACGGCGGTCTGGAATGTCCAGACGGCGGTCTCGATTTGTAGGGGGATCGAGACGGCGGTTTGGAATGTCCAGACGGCGGTCTCGAATTTCTGGTGTTTTTTTTTTTTTGATTGAATAAGAAATAGGACCTGGTTCAAAAACATTTTATGCATGCAAATGTTTTCATGTTTGATGTCCTATAATACCTACTTTAATTAGTTTTTCAGAAGGATTTAACCGACGTGTCTTGTTGTGCTGAAAGCCTTTTGATTCGCTGCGTATACTTTTGGCTGTACCATGCTGGACCTCTTGTGGCCGAAGAGTAATTTCTTTCTTTCTCTATTTTTTCTCTTTCTTTCTTTTTCATTTTTTTTCTTTTTGTAGAGCACTTTTTGTCATGTAGTGTCCCTTTTTCCTTGCTTTAGGGATTTCAATCCTCTTGTTGACTATACGCCTCCATATTCCCAATTTAATTATTAGAATATTGTCGTGAGGGTCAAGAGAAAAGAAGTAAAGGAGGTAAAAATCAATGGTTTGTGTTTTAGAGGGTTGATTTTTATTAATAAAAGGATTTGTAAGAATGGCTGGTTGAGGTTAAGCCTGGGTGTTTAGGCTTTGTCTAAGCAAACGTTTTTCCTTCTTTTTTGTATTTGTGCTCTTTGGTTTCATTTCCATTGCTTTTAAATGGCTAGCTGATTTCTCTAGATCGCCCTTTGGGTTTTCGAACTAGGATACTGTGTTTGGCCCTAACTTTTGTCTAGTTTCCTTCCTTTGTAAAATTTTGGAGAAATCCTAGCGGACCTTATTTGTAACCCTAACTTTTGCCTAGGCTACCCTTTATTGTTGTTCGGGTGTCCTACCGGGTCGACCCTATCTTTTGTGTAGCCCCCTTGTGGGTTTCCTACCGGGTAATTTGCCCTTTTCTTTTGGCCTTTGGCTTCTCTGGGCTTTTTCTCTTTTTTTGTTTGTTTGTGGATTTATTTTTTTGTTCACAGTATTGGCGAAGCAGGACTTTCTTTATGGCTTAGGTGAAGTCTTTTTTGTATGTGCTTCTAATCAACTAGTTTGATGGCAATAACAATGGTAAATGTCGATTATTGAATGCACTTCTTATTCTTCTTTTCTTTTTATGTTCACTTAGACAGGGTTATTTATGTGGTCCAGTCAGAAGTAGCAAGAAAAGAAGCAGATAGAAAGAATCATTCTTTATTAATTAATAAGGGAATATGTGCCCTAAGATGCCCGGGGGTCGGGCTCGCCCCGGGGGATAATCTCTAACAATCATGGGGTTTACATCCCTTAAACAAAAAAAAAGGTTTCCTAATGACTAAAGTGGCTCTTGACGCTTGCATCCCTCCACTTCGGAAAATTTGCTTGAGTGTGCGGAGGGGAGACATCCCTTTTCTCTTTTCCGTGCGGCCCTTAGTAGGGTCTGTAGACCCCTAATTTTGCCCGGCCTCTCAAAATAAAAGCTAGAGGAACTTCACACGAAGATGGAGTTCATCCGGTTTCCCAAAACGAGAAGGACCTCCCACAACAAAAGACGGAGTTCATTCAATAAAAGCCAAAAGAGACTTCCTACACAAAGACAAAGCTCGCCCGGCATCTTAATGAAGGCCACGAAGACTTCCTAGATGAAGATAAAGCTTCAACGGACACACATCAGCATCAATCTAAGTCCAAAAACGGCAAGGAAAGCTTCCCGGGGTCCCAAAACGCGAAGACTAGACAAAACAGGCCGGGACCACGGTCCCAAAAGTGGGACGGCCGTCCCAACTGCAATTAAGCAGTTGGGACGCGCGTCCCGAACGTGGGACGGCCGTCCCAAACCCAGTTTAAGTGGGACGGCCGTCCCGGCTCCCCCGGGGGTCCCGTTCTGTGTAAATTTGCCATTTGGGACGGCCGTCCCAGTCCAGACGGCCGTCCCAACCCAGACGGCCGTCCCAAAGTGCGCCAGCTGCGAAAACTATAAATAGGAGGCTCATTTGCCACTTTTTCACACCCCAGACACTCCAGAGAGCTCTGAAACACTTTCTAAAACTCAGAGCACTTGTCTATTTCTTTCTTTCTCTTGAATGATCTTTCCGATTGCCTTAAATAGGTAACAATCGGTTAAGGAATTATATTCCGGCATTCGATTCTTCTTTAAATTTTTAGTGGGGTCGATCTTGTATTGGTGAGGAGAGTCTGTGTAGAGAGAGGGGTTGCCAAAACGCATCCTCATAGTTCGAGACTCTCAATATCAAGCTTGCTACGGAGGTTCTTTTCAATTCTCTTCTCTTTTATTGCTTTATTTATTGTTTTATTTAGCTTTATTTATGCCATGTAGAATAAAATCATGTAGATAGCTATTTTGTCTCTTTTATTGTTTTATTTAGCTTTATTCATCATTTTATGCATGCAATATAGAATAAAATCATGTAGATAGCCATTTAATATTATAGGGTAATCGCGTAATTTCTCGTAGTCTTTACTTAAATGAATTAATCTGTCATAGGGAACCCAAAAGGGGCGTTGTGGGGTGCTAACACCTTCCCCACACGTAACTAACTCCCTTACCTAACTCTGGTTATAATGGCCAAGTCTGGTTTTTATTAAAATCAATGCCTTTTCATCCTTTTCCAATGTTTATGGTCAAAATATTGGTGGCGACTCCATAAGAACCCCTTTTCGAAAACCTTGCTTTTTCAATGTTGAAGCAATGAACATATTTTAAAACAAATACGCGAGTCTAAACCATCTTTCGCGACCGCTCGCATAAACGTTTGAGACGTCCCCCGGACGTCGAAAGGGACGGCGGCGACAGGGTCATATCCTAGGCCATACTTGTAAGGATTGTCTTTGAATTCTGGGGGTTCCCTCATGCCCTGGGAATCTGCCCCCAACCCTTGGCCAGGATGGTAACCATGCTTCAACATCATGCGTGCTACCTTTGTGTTTCTGGGAAGTCTCTCTATACTGGCAATTTCGAGCGCTTGAAAAGATGTTTCAAGGGCCTCTTCAGCCGCATCCACATAAGGTTGGGTGGACAGTCCACTGATCAGGATATCGTCTTCTGCTTGGACCGTGACCAGTTTGTCACCCACTATGAATTTGACTTTCTGGTGGAGCGTCGAAGGTACTGCCTTAGCGTCATGAATCCAAGGCCTGCCGAGGAGACAACTATATGCGGGAGTAATATCCATTACATAGAAATCGACGTTGAAGGTAGTGAGTCCCACTTGGATTGGCAAATTGATCTCTCCCACTACTTCTCGTTTTGATCCGTCGAAGGCTCGAACGATGGTGCTGCTTGGGCGCAGACGGGTTCCTTGGATAGTCAACTTATCCAGTGTGCACTTGGGCATCACGTTCAGGGATGACCCGTTATCCACAAGAACTTTGGCGATGAGGTATTCCTTGCATTTAACCGAGATATGCAAGGGCTTGTTATGTTTTGGCCCCTCGAGGGGAGTTCTTCCTCTCGTGAAGGTGAGGTGATCGTTTGCCGTGACGTGACCGACGATCCTCTCAACCTTTTCTTGGGATATTGTGTGAGGTACATGCGCCTCGCTCAAGACCTTCAGCAGGGCATTCCGGTGCGGTTCCGAGCTCATTACCAAAGATAGCAACGTGATCTTTGCAGACGTACGGTTGAGCTGGTCAATAATGGAATACTCACTCTGCCTTATAAACTGGAGTAATTCCTCTGTCTCCTCCTTGGATTCTTTATTTTCTTTTTCCTCTTCGGTCTTTTTATTTTTTCCTTTATTTTGGAGGACATTTTCCTGTGTGTCCTTGGGGGAGTAGATTCTTCCACTTCTAGTTGTGCCCCCAATGCCGGCTATGTTTGTTATTTCTTCTTTTATTGGTGGAGATTCCCCATATCTCCACGGTACAACTTTATTTGATTCGTAGGGGAAAGGACGTGGCATAAATAATCGTATTGGCGTCCTTGCCCCCTCTTCTTTATTTTTGAGGACCAACGGCCGAGGCTTATTTTCCTCTTGCGATGATTCGACCGTTGGGGTGGTCTTTATTAGGAGTGGCTTTCTCTCCATTCTTCTGAGTTGGAAGACGTGTTAGTTAATCCTTCCTTTTTATTATCTTATTTATTAAGCGTGAAGGAGGGGAAATTAAAATATGCAAATGAATGTTTATGCATGCAAGTAGACAAGTGTTGAATAAGGAAAAAGATTTCATTAATTCATTGGAAGGTGTACATTCTCCTATTCTATACTGCGGAGCAATTTCTGGCAAAAGCGGAAAACTTTGAAGAAACCCACAGGTGGTTTTTGATTCCTCTGTAGTTCCCTCTCAGCTTCCCGGACATGGTGAGCGAGCTCCTCGCTTTGCTTGTGGACCGCCTGGCTCATATCTTCACTGTACTTTTGAGCCTCTTTGATCTTCGCCTCTTGATGAACGACCAAGGCTTGTAGTTCATCGAGCTTTGCAACGGCTCGGTCTTTCTCTTGAAGTACTTGGCCGTACTGAGCTAGCCCGTCTTTCTCCTTAAGGCGTAGCTCAGAGAGACTTTTGGTGAGTCTCCTGTTGGCCTCTCGCTCTTGGCGGATGTCTAACCGAGCCTTGAGGAGCCCTTCCGACAACTCCTTGATCGTTTGCGCCAACTTAGCTGACTCGGCCTCAAGGTGTGCTGTTTTGGCGGTTATTTCTTGCAGTTGGATATCCGAACTGGTTTTAGCAATTTTGGATGCTCGGATAGCTTGTTCATTAGTGTCAGCACATTGGTCCCTGAGGCGCTCTATTTCATGATCCTTTTTCTTGCCTTGCCTTTGTAGACCGTCAATCGTGAGGATAGATGCTTGCTCTTTTTCCTCAAGGGCCCGTATCTGGGATCCCATGATCTCTACCCTCTGGGTCAAGGCATTGACTTGTGCCTGCAGCTCTTCGTTGTTGGCGATTGGCACGGGTGTGGTGGATGGTCGAACCATCCCTCTTCTTCTTCTCCACGCCTCGTAGTCACTGGTGACAGTTACCCGAGCTTTTCCTGGCTCTCTGTCCCCCATGTAAACTGGCTTCTCCCATGCTTTTCTCATGGTTGATGAGTTGATGTTCGTGCACGGGTCTCCAAAGAAGCACAGTCCTCCGAGCTCCCTTCGGGAAATGGTAGTTTGGGTCCTCATGAGCTGCCTCATAGCTACTTTAGGTGAGTAAGCTATGCAGCCCCTGAGTCCTATCAAGGGTACGTTCGGATAGTCCCCGCATCTGATGAGAACGGGGCCGGGTCGGAACCAAGGGCAGACCCAAGATATACTGTTGGCGTCCTTTTGTTCTAACTCATCCCTCCATTCTATGGTCAGGCGTCGTTGGAGGGGGATCTTGGAGAAGCTTCTCAAAGGATCGGGGAATATCTCCATGTGACTGGAGGCGTAAAGATGCGTGATGCTCCACACGTATAGTAATGAAGAGCAGCAGCGGAGTGTTCTCCCTTGCTTCTGATGGCAGAAATCCACCGAGAGCAAGGTGTCGGCAAGAATAGCAGGCAAGGGACTCTTCGAGTTCACGTCCCAAGCGAAGAAGGCGTCCATGACGGCTTGATCTATTGTGTCGAGGTGGAAGGGGAACAGGATCGTTCCGAAGATTATCAGTGCCAGGGTTTTGTTGAAGGCGACCCACTCTGCCCTCTCAGCCAGGTAGGACAGGTGGTCTTCTAACATCGATACTTTTCACCCCTGGGTGTTCCCTCTTCCTATCAGGGTACTCTGTTTGAACAGTAGCTGGATAAGGGCAGCGACTGGTGCTGCAGGAGTATACGCCTCGTGGCGAGTATGGACCCCGGCTGATTTGGGCCATTTCAACATAGCTTCATACTCTTCTAAGGTGGGCACCATGTCGAACTGCGGAAATTCAAAGCACCGCAGATCGGAGTTCCAAAAGTGAATCAGTACCCTGAGGAAGACCTGATCGACACTGATCCTTAGGAGGTCCAAAATTCGTCCATAGGACTTTTCAAAATCAGTGCGGACCTCTGGTGGCATTGTTGCACTAAGCCGTTCCAGCTTCTCAGTATGGTTTCGGAGAATATCCACCTTCCCCACTTGTCTACTTGTCCCCTCCATTTTCTAAAACCAAAATGCATGATTTGATGAAGATGATGTTTATTGAATGTATGTGAGTGTTTATTTTCTATTTATCATGTTTTTCTACATGATGTATGGTATATATTTTTGAAAGAATAAACTATCTATATGAATGTTTTATGAGTATAATATTTTTGGACCAGGTCTTATTTTGGAAAAATGGATTTTTGTTTTTATTTATTATTTTTTATTTTTATAGCCTTTTATCTCTTCTGTCGGAACTGCGTGGCTACTTAGCTTACAAAGAACCTGAAACTAGGCTAGCTAAAAGACAGACTGTCCGAGATAAAATATGGCTTTATGCGAAAGAATATTTAACGTCCCTTATCTCTTATGTCAGAACTGCGTGGCTACTTAACTTGCAAAGAACCTGAAACCAGGCTAGCTAAAAGGCAGACTGTCCGAGATAAGGGTGTTTATTTGTGAAATATTTTTTGTGATTTTTGTTGTGTTGTTTGTTTATGCTATGCAACATACAAATGCAACAATCATATGCACACACAATTTGATCATCCCCGAGCAGGCGAGATTTCGTTTTTATCACGAGGTAGGGTTTTCCTGCAGAAAAGTGCATTGGTTAGGGTAGGTTCTAACTGTTCTCACCAGGCTAAGGCCCCCAAGGTGCCCCCATTATAGGGTCCCCACTCTCCAGCCGTCCAACCATGCTCAGCACTAATGCCAGAGTCGGTCTTGTTGCCAAAAGAGGAAGGTTATCACCTTGAGTGGTGGTTTCCGATCACACTGGTGGGCACAAGGCCCTAACTACAGCGAACCGTACCTGCCACCCACTCCCTATGGTTATCTCACTTGCCCTCGGGTATAGAGGGAACTGTAGTGTGCAAGGGTTTGTGTGCAGTTTATATTTCAATCAATTGCATAAGTATAAACAAGCAACAGTTATTTGAAAGCCAAACAATAAAGCATGTTATAATACAAGGCAGGGTAAAAGCGCTATTTTCTTGGTTTAATTATTTTTAAGCCAGCCCATCACTAAATGGGATCAACTCTCTAGGCTTCCCCAGTGAAGTCGCCATCTGTTGCCGCCTCCCAAAAGAGGGGCGGTCGGAGCGACGCGATGGTTTTTTCGACCCTCTTTGATTTTCGCGTTTTATGGGTAGTTACAACGTCCTTAGGTTGTCCGATAACCGGGCTAACCTAGAGACGAGGTTTTCGAAAAATGTTCTTGGATTGTCCGATAACCGGGCTAACCCAAGAGCGGGTTTTGAAGGGTTCGTGGAGTCGCCACCGATGTTTTTACCGGAAACATCGGAAAAAGGTGTTTAAAAAGGCGTTGGTTTTCGAAAACCAACTTTGGTCATTAGAACCAGAGTTGGGTAAGGGAGTTAGTTACGTGTAAAGGAAGTATTAGTTCCTTTACGACGCCCCTTTCGGGTTCCCTATGATAGGCTGGCTACTTTGGATAAATAATTAAACTAGAAAATTGCGCTTTTACCCTTTTATTATGCAGTATTTAGAGATTATGACTACATGGCCCTAGTATCTATTGCATAGATTTAAATGAAAGCGGTAAAATTTAGAAGGAGAGAGAATGTGCACCTCCAAAGCAAGCTTTTATATATTTTTCTTTAAAGAGTGGGTGCTTTTTGACAACCCCTCACTCTACAACTCTCAAAAACTCCGGAAATGCCTCGGAGGGATTCTAAAGAAGATTTAGAACGCTCAATTTATGCCTAGAGACACTCAGAAACTCCGGAAATGCTTCGGAGGGATTCTAGAGAGAGAAAATCTAGAGAGAAGGGAGAGCTACTGTGCTTGGTGTTGTGAAATGAGGGGAGGGAGCCCCTATTTATAGTTTTTCGCGCCTGACAGTGGCGAGACCGCCGGTCTCGTGTGACAGGGTCGAGACCACCGTCTGGACAATCCAGACCGCCGTCTCGACCATGGCAGGAGGTCGAGACCGCCGTCTGGAAAACCCAGACCGCCGTCTCGACTTTTACAGTGGCGAGACCGCCGTCTGGATAAGCGAGACGGCGGTCTCGTCCCTGGCGTGAGGCGAGATGGCGGTCTGGTCCTTCCAGACGGCGGTCTCGTCCCTTCAGGGCGAAAAACCTTATTTTTCGGGCCAAAAAACCCTCCTATCTTAGTACGGGGGCCTAATAGTCTCTCCTAGTGGCTTGTTAGGCTTCGGCCGTCTTCAAATAGGAAGCTTTCTGACTTTATTCTGAGGCCGGGCAAGATTTGGGGTCTACATCCACAGATTGTTATCTTGACTCTGATGAAAAAGGAAAATCTGTTGATGAAACTAAATATAGGGGGCTTATTGGTTCTTTGCTATATTTAACAACAAGTAGACCTGACATTATGTTCAGTGTTTGTATGTGTGCCAGGTTCCAATCTGCACCAAAAGAGTCTCATCTTACTGCTACAAAAAGGATCCTCAAATATCTCAAAGGAACCTTAAATGTTGGGTTATGGTATCCAGGTGAGTCAAAACTAAATCTAGTTGGATACTCTGACTCAGATTTTGCAGGTTGTAAGCTTGACAGGAAAAGCACCAGTGGCACCTGTCATCTCCTTGGAAGCAGTCTAATTTCATGGTACAGTAAAAAGCAGTCATGTGTTGCTCTTTCTACAGCTGAAGAAAAATACATTGCAGCTGGGAGTTGTTGTGCTCAATCTCTTTGGATCAAACAACAACTTGAGGATTATGGTTTAATTCTCAGAAAAATTCCTCTCTTGTGTGATAATACTAGTGCTATTATGTTAACAAAAAATCCAATCCAACATTCTAGGACAAAGCATATAGAAATAAGACATCATTTCATTAGAGATCATGTTTTGAAAGGTGATTGCGAAATCTTCTTTATAGAAACTAAAAAACAACTAGCAGATATTTTTACAAAACCTCTTGCTCGTGATCGGTTTTTCAAAATTCGCACTAAATTAGGCATTTTAGATGCATCAAACATTACTTAGATTTCAAAAACTGGTTGTTTTAATCAATAAAAATCTTTTAAATTGATTAAAAGAATTTATACAACATTTTTCTTTACTGTTTTAATCGATTAAATGTCGAATTAATTGATTAAATGCACTTATGTTTCATACTTTCAAAATCCTTCACTAGATTAATCGATTAAAACTTTATTTCAATCGATTAAAATCATTAACAAGAACTTTTTAATCGATTTTTTCCTGTTTTTTATCGATTTTTATTCTGGAAAGATAAATTAAAGGCTTTAGTTAATGGCTGTTCTTGTAACATGCTACTAAAGCGTGATTCCCTTATCTTTACACGTGTTAATTGTATTCATTACAAACGTGTTAATGAAGATAAGTTTGAATCAACTTTGATTGATCTTTACATGAGTAAGATATCGTATTTGTTTCAATTTTCAAAATCTAAAACTTATTACATACATTTGCATTGTTTCTCTTCTGTCCCCTATTCTTTTTTTGATGAAGTCAAAAGGGGGAGAATAGTTGCTTTAGTTGCTTTACTTTTAATCAGAAATAATTCTTTAGTCAGGAAGCAACAATTTAGGGGGAGAAATAGAAAAATAATTCATTTCTTTATTACTCACTAATCTGTTTTATCAAGTGACTTCTTTTGCAGAGTTATTATTTAAAGTGGTGTTTGTCTTCATCAAATAGGGGGAGACTGTAAGTGATGAAGATCTTATTGAAATTCTCTGACAAAGATCCTGTTGATTTGATGAAGTCAAAGATAAAGTCAAAGTCAACTTTGTAGCAGTCAACAGTCACTTAGATGAAAGAGTAGAGAGATTAGTGTGTCCGCTGCTATGCTTAGGTATAATCAATTTTATCTTTTCTGCTGCATGAGGTTTCTTCACTTAAAAGATTTTGCAAAATGCCTCTAAAAATCGTTTAAACAAGTTAAAAACAAAGTATTTTGACAAAAGCTTTCTTAAACAAGTTTTTAACTGATGCAGTTTTGAAATAACCGATTAAAATCACTTAGAATGTTCAGAGAAATGTTTTTGCAGTATTTTAATCGATACAACTTGGTTTTAATCGATTAAATCCACTTAACATTCAGTATGATCGATCAAAATGCAATTATGACCGATCAGAATCAGATATGATCGATCAGAATTGAGTTATGATCGATCAGAATTGAGTTATGATCGATCAGAGTTTTTTCAATTGATTAAAACACGTTTCAATCGATTAAAACAACTTAGAAAATTTCTACACAGCGTTTTAATCGATTAAAACTTATTTTTATCAGTTAAAATAACTTGGAAAGTTTTACAATAAAGTTTTGCAGTATATCAATCGATTGAAACACGAAACAATCGATTAAATCAAATTAGAAGATTTTTTGTAAAGAGTTTTAATTGATACAAACGTTGTCGTATCAGTTAAAAAAAATCTGTTAAAGAATCAAGAACGTATTAATGGATTAAAAGAATTTTTAACAGATTTAAACTGCACTTTTAACAGATTAAAAGAATCTTTTAACAGATTGATTAAACCAGCAGTTTTGAAAATCTTCTATAAAAACAGTTTGGCTTGAACATTTCAAACACAACATTTGAACATCAATCTTAAGCAATCAAGCAAGCAAACTTTAGCATCTTTTCAAGAAAGATTCGCGTCAGTTTTTTGAGAAGTTCTTTGAAAATCTTTCTTGAGGCAACTTGATTTTTCCAGAAGAAGAAACACTTACAACAGAATTGCATAAACTGGTTTGAGCATTCTAGTTTCTTCTTTTTTCATTTCTTTACATTCTTTTTCTGTTTGGTGCCTGGAATTTGGGCACTGGTTTCTCTGCAACTGGAATTTGGTTGTAGAGGTTTTCAAGAACTGGAATTTGGTTCTTGGTGAGAGGTTGAGTGCAGGAACTGGAATTTGGTTCTTGTGGTAGATTAAGTGTAAGATTGTAAGTCTGTAAAACATTTGATCTAGTGGAACCCAGCTGGAATTTGGCTGGAGACTGGACGTAGCCCTGGTATTGGGTGAACCAGTATAAAACACCGGTAATATCTTTCTTAACCTTTCTCTCCATTAATTTTGTCGTTGCGTTTATATTTGATTGATTGCTTTGTGATTCAAGAACATATCTGAAATCTTATTTTTACAAATAGATAATCTGTTATTTGCGAAAAACTTTCAAAGATCAATTCACCCCCCCTCTTGATCTAAAACTACTTTTCTAACAGAAACCTATGCTCCTATTGCTAGGTTAGAGGCTATACACCTACTTCTTGCTTATGCTTCATTGATGAAATTTAAACTATATAAAATGGATATTAAAAGTGAATTTTTAAATGGGTTTATCAAAGAAGAAGTATATGTGGAACAACCCCCTGGATTTGAAGATTTTAAATATCCTGATTATGTTTATAAATTAAAGAAAGCTCTTTATGGTTTGAAACAAGCTCCTAGGTCATGGTATGAAAGGTTGAGTGTCTTTTTAATTTCAAATGATTTTTCTAGAGGACAAATTGATTCTACTTTATTTATTAAGAAAGTAAAAGAACATATTCTGTTAGTTCAAGTATATGTTGATGATATTATCTTTGGATCAACTGATAATTCCTTGTGTGAAGGATTTGCTAAGATAATGCAGGGTGAATTTGAAATGTCAATGATAGGGAAATTAAACTTCTTTCTCTGGACTTCAAATTAAACAACTTAAAGATGACACTTTTGTGTCACAAACCAAATACTGCAAAGAGATTCGCAAGAAATTTGGAATGGACACTACAAAAGAAGCGAACACACCCATGGGAACATTATGCTATTTGGATAAAGATGAATCAGGTTTAGAAATTAATCAATCAATGTATAGATGTATGATAGACTCACTGTTATACTTAACTGCAAGTAGACCTGATATTATGTATTCTGTTTATGTGTGTGTGCTAGATTTCAAGCATATCCAAAAGAATCCCATTTAACTACAGTAAAAAGAATTTTAAAATATTTAAAAGGAACTACAAGATTTGGTTTATGGTATCCATTTGAAGCTTCTCCTAGTTTATTAGGTTATTCTAATGCTGATTATGGAGGCTGTAAAGTAGATAGAAAAAGCACTAGTGATACTTGTCATTTATTAGGATCATCCTTAGTTTCATGACATTCTAAGAAACAAGCCTGTGTTGCTTTATGCACAATTGAGGCTGAATATATTGCAGCTGGAAATTGCTGTGCTCAAATTTTATGGATGAAGCAACAACTAGAAGATTATAATATTTTTTTAAATGACATTCCTTTAATGTGTGATAATACAAGTGCAGTTAATCTCACAAAGAACCCTGTTATGCATTCTAGAACAAAACACATTGGGATTAGACATCACTTTTTAAGAGATCATATTTCTAAAGGAAATTGTAAAATTGAATATATAGACACAAAACATCAATTAGCAGACATATTTACCAAACCTCTTCCCAAGGATAGATTCTATGATCTTAGAAGAGACTTAGGAATATTAGAAATAGTCTAAACTTTGCTTAACTGTAAAATCTTTGCATTTTGTACTGGAATAATCGATTATTTTGGGAAATAATCGATTATCCTGTGCCTAATACATGTTAAATTTGTCAATCTCTCTGGAATAATCGATTATCTTGAGTGATAATCGATTATTGAAGCTTAAATGAGTGGTTCATGAAAAATCTTTCTGTAATAATCGATTATTTGGGGTAATAATCGATTATTTGTACTTCATTGACCCAAATAAGTATTTTCTCTCTAGAATAATTGATTATTTCAAGTAATAATTGTCGCCGCCGTCGGAAGAGGCGGTCGGAGCGATGCGATGGTTTTGATTGACTCGCATTTTTTGAAAGAGGTGGTTCAACGCCTTTAGGTTGTTTGATAACTGGGCTGGACCTAAAGACGAGGTTTTCGAAAGGGTTCAAGGAGTCGCCACCAGTGTTTTAGAAAAAACCAACTTTGGTCATTACAACCAGAGTCGGGTAAGGGAGTTAGTTACGTGTAAGAAAAGTGTTAACACCCACAACGCCCCTTTTGGGTTCCCTATGATGGACTAGTTTATGAAATAAATACTTAAAGAAACTATGCTTTTATCCTATTATTTTATCTACTTGCAGAATTTAAATGTCTACATGACCTTAATATCTAATGCATATAAGGAAAGCAGTAAAAGAGAAGAGATATGAAGGAGAACCTCCGAAGCGAGCTTTTATAAATCTCAAACTTGAGGACGCTTTTTGGCAGTCCCCGCACTCTACAAAGTCACTCCTCCCTCGAACAAAAAATAAGAGTACCACCCTACCGAGGGCCGAATGTCTCAAAAGGAGACTTCCTTAACCGATTTCTACCTTAAACGGAAATCAAAAAGCTCACTCGAACTTTGGAATAATGCTTAGAGTCACTCTAAAGTGCCAAAAGGCTTCCTAGAGAGTGTAGGAGTGGAGAGGTGTGAAATTTCGAGGAATGAGGGCTCCTATTTATAGGGAACCGCACCAGGAAAAAGTGGACGGCCACCTGGACTTACTGGACGACCGTCCATGGCAAAAAATGGCCATGGATGACCGTCCATGTAGGGTGGACGGTCGTCCAAGCTAGGTGGACGGCCGTTGATAGCCTTAAAGTTGGCATGGATGGCCGTTTGACTATCCTGGACGACCATCTACTGTCTCCGATGGATTTTTTTATTTTTATTGCCTCTAAAAGCCCTTCCTATCTTAAATGGAACCTAGAAAAAACTACCAGGGACTTAATAAAGTCATGACCATCTTCGAAACAAGTTATCTCTGACATTATTTGGAAACTGGGCAAGATTTGGGGTCTACAACTGCCCCTCATTCACTCGATCAATTGACTATGGGATAACATACCATAAGGTCGATTGGCGGGTGAAGGAGTTAACCCTCTTGCCCGGTTATCCTGTGGATGCTCCTCTTGTCGTGGTAGTTGACCCTTAAGACCATGAGTGTAGTCTGGTGTTGTCTTCAGGATGCTTCCTTACTGTGGAGGCTGACCCTTTGGATGATACAGGTGAAGCTTTAGGATGCTCCTTTGTCGCGGTAACTGACCCTTTGGCTGATGTAAGTGCATGTAGAGTTTATGACTTCAGATACTTCCATGCTGCGGAAGTTGACCCTTCAGACGATAGATGTGTGGTTAATGGGTATGAACCCCCATCGGGTTTGAAGTCCTCTTCTAAAGGACTTGGTTAGAGTCTCCTTCTGTAATACTTGATGAGTATAAACCCCCATCTAGTTTGAAGTCCTCTTTTGAAAGACTTGGTCGGAGTCCCCTTCTATAAGACTCGATGAATATAAGCCCCCATGCGGTTTGAAGTCCTCTTCTGAAAGACTTGGTCGGAGTTGTAAGACTCGATGAGTATAAACCCCCATCCGATTTGAAGTCTTCTTCTGAAAGACTTGGTTTGAACTGATGTAATAACGACTTATTGATCTTGTTCATGCGCTGACTCTATGGGGAGTACTTTTTGTTTGAAGATTTTTTGCTTGAATTTTTGTTGTAGTCATCCGGTATGTTGGGGATTCTTTGCTTTTGACTTTTCCTTTAGCCATCTAGCTTCTTGACTGCTGGGGATTGAATTTTTCCAACTGTCATCCATCTTGTTCGATTGCTGGGGATTCTTGATGAATGCCTCTTAGGTAGGCAGTGTAGACCCCAAATCTTGCCCGACCTCCAAATAAAGAGTACAAAGACTTCCTATTCGAAGATGGACAAAGCCTAACAAGCCACTAGGAGAGACTATTAGGCCCCATACTAGGATAGGAGGGATTTTCGGCACGAAAATAAGGTTTCTCGCCTTTTAGGGGACGAGACCGCCGTCTCGCCTCATGTAAGTGACGAGACCGTTGTCTCGTTTGGCGAGACAGCGGTCTCGCCACCTGCGAAGGCGAGACGGCGGTCTCATTTGGAGAGACGGCGGTCTCGCCATTTTGGCATGGCGAGACGACGATCTCGTTTGACGAGACGGCGGTCTCGACCCGGTCAGACGAGACGGCGGTTTCGACCTGTCAGGCGCGAAAAACTATAAATAGGGGCCTCCATTCCCTCATTTCCACACAGTTTCTCCTCCTTCTCTCTAGAATTTCTCTCTCTAGAACCCCTCCGAAGCATTTCCGGAGTTTCTGAGCGTCTCTAAGAGTATTGTTGAGCATTTCGAGAGGTTTACGAAGCTGTGTAGAGTGAAGGGCTGCCAAAAAGCACCCAAGTTATCAAAAAATTAAATAGAAAAGCTTGCTTCGGAGGTTTCTACACTCTCTCTCTACTTTACTGCTTTAATCTTCATTATGCAATAGAAGCTAGGGCCATGTAGTCATAATTTTAATTCTGCAAATAAAAGGGCAAAAGCGTAATTTTCACCGGTTTAAATATTTTTAAATAGTTGACCTATCATAGGGAACCCGAAAGGGGCGTCGTAAAGGAACTAATACTTCCTTTACACGTAACTAACTCCCTTACCCAAACTCTGGTTCTAATGACCAAAGTTGGTTTTTCAAAAACCAACGCCTTTTAATCCCTTTTCCGATGTTTCCGGTAAAAACATCGGTGGCGACTCCACAGAACCTTTCAAAACTAGCTTTTGGATTAGCCCGGTTATCGGACAATCCAAGAGCGCCTTTTCGAAAACCTCGCCCTTAGGTTTAGCCCGATTATCGGACAACCTAAAGGCGTTGTAACCACCAACAAAAAATGCGAAATTTTTGACGGCGGCGACAGGCAGGAATCCACTGGGGATTTGTTAATTTTGACGATGCCTCTTGAGTAGGCGGATGCTTCATTTGAATTGAAGACTTTAGTGTCTGCTGATATTCCACTTGGGGTTGCTGGCTCTTTGCCCGCCAGGTCTTGCCTATGCGCAGGCAAGCAACTCTTTGAGGATGTGAATTTGTAAACTTCCTTTGTAGTAGGCTCACTGGGGATGATGTTTTTCTCTTTTTTGATGATCCACCAGGGATTGATTGCCTTTCCTGGGGATCTGATTTTGGTTTGTCCCCTGGGGGATGGAGTCTTGACTCCTTGATTGATAGATGCTAGTTGGTTTTTCTGATGCTCTTATTCCGTTAGGGGGAATGAAATTTTCGATTCCTTCTTTTGGATGCTTTATTCTAAGGTGACCCACTTGGGGATTGATTAGGATTTCAATTTCGCCTTTTTCCATAATTTTATCTATTTTTTCTCGTGATTTTGAAATTTGGCTTCTTGTAGGGATAATGCGTGTGCCTTTTTACTTTTTAGTTTCTTTTATGCACGTAGACTTTTTCTTCTTTTTGGTGGATCCTAGAGGTTGGACTCTTTTGACTGTTGATGATGATGAGCTTTTGAAGCCTTTATTCTCCATTGGGGGATGTGGATGAGACTCTGAATGAGTGTGCTTGATGACTCATGTGGTGGTGATGTTGAGCTATGAGGTTATTTTTTGTTTTGCCTCTGGAGTAGGCAAAGATCTGCTTGGGGATGACTAAGTCTTTCCGTCAACTTTTCTGTTCTAATGACTGTGCCTTCTCTTTATTTGGGAGCTTTATTTGGAGACTTGTTCCATTTTCTTAAGGGGAGCTTTATTTGGAGACTTGTTTTGAGTGCTTTCTGTTTTTAAACACAAACATGGAGCTAGTCTCCTTATATGCATGAATATTTTTCATTTTTTGTTATTTATCTGAGGCAATTTTTATTTTTTGTTTTTTGATTTTGACAAAGTCGTTTTGTGCGACTACTTGTGTGGATGCCTTAAATGCAATATATTTTTATTTGATGCATCTAGAAAAGTGATTGACATTCTCCTGCTAGACTTTCATGATTATGCTGATGGACTCTTCTTTTATTCATTTTTCTTTTTATTAAGCCCTATCTTTTGCCTAGACCGTCCTTTTGGGGTTTTCGATCTAGCGGGCTGCCATAATTTTGCCTAGGATATCTTAGCGAACTTTTTCCTTTTTATGAGTGCTTTAAATTTTGCCTAGACCGCCTTTTGTGGGTTTTCGATCTAGTAGACTGCCCTAATTTTTGCCTAAGAATCTCCTAGCAGACATCATTCTTTTTATCTTTCTTTTTCTTTTTCTTTTTCAATGTTTTCTTGTTTATGATGCTTAAAAAGACCTTGACAAAATGACATTGCACATATTTATGATTTATCAATGTAGATGCAATTTCATAAACTGGTCAAGAGAAATGAAATGAATGAGAATTTTATTGATATGTATGAGCAAAGGTTTATTATTTTTGCAGAAGGATTACAAATGGAATTTAGAAGAATGGCTGGCCCAGGTTGGCTACACTGTATGGGCTTCAACAATCATATCTTATGATATCTTCCCCCTGGTTTCCTAATTGCATTAGTTGAGATGCTCGAACCTGGAGTGAAGACTATACAAGGCTGCTTGCTTGTGGAAGGGTGTGACCTTAGCCGCCATTTGGTTTTCGACTAAGGCAACCATTGCTCTTAGGGGATTTATCTTTCTTCTCTTCTTCCCCTTTTCTTCTTTCTTCCTTTTTTTTTGGAAAAGCCTCTAAATTCTGCCTAGGACATATCCTAACGAGGTGAGTGGACCCTAACTTTTGCCCAGGATGTCTTTTGCGGATTTTCATCCTGGCAGCTCATGAGCAATGCCCTTCAAGCATAATACTTCTTCACCGTATTGGAGTTGACCGGGTGTCGAAGTTCTTTTTTATCCATGTCAGTGAGGGTAAGAGTTCTTCCCGAGAAAACTCGTTTAATCGCAATTTGCCACCCATTTTCCTATTTTGTCTTTTGGGCCGGAAGCAATTTGTTTACCATTAAATTCCTCCTCATGGTAAATATGGGGGTTGACCTTGTTTTGTTGTAAGCCCTTTGATCTTCTTTTGGTGGGCTTGTCCTTGACATATGGCGTCTAACCGTTCTTCTTCGATTTTGAGTGGTTGCATCAACTTTGGACCGACTAAGCTTTTGTCAGTTTTGCTTCTATGGTAACTCGTCAAGGAAGGTATCTCAACCTCTTTTGGGAGTACGACCTCCATGCCATATGTAAGGGAGAATAGAGTAACTCTCGTGGAGGTTCGTATAGACTTTAGATATCTTATGAAGGGCAGAGGGTAACGATCCTTGTAGGTTTAGACCATGTTCCGGATGATCATCTTAATGCTCTTATTGGCTGCCCCTTACTGCATCGTTCAGTTTAGGTCGATAGAGAGAGGATTTATGGTTTTGGATTTTGAGATCTTGGCATGTCATACGCATGCATCCACATACTTTCTTGGAAATTGTACCAATCCTTCCCTGACATTATTGTCGATTTGGGTATTTTCCTTCTTATCGTTTCCTTTCCCCCAAATTAATGGCCTTGGTTTTTTCCTAAATGGGCCATATAGGTTGAGCTTCTCTTTCTTTTTTTTTTTTTAACAGCCTTTGTATGTTCGGGGAGACGGTTCCCTTCTCACTGTCTGATTCGGTCCATTCGCCTTCGGCTTTCGAATCCCCAAAGAGTCATCCATCATAGACATGATTGTTTTTATTTGGTTTTGTTTAGGCTTAGATTTTATCATCATTTATTTTTAAATAATAATGAGGGAGAAAAGAATGAAAAAGAATATGAATGTTTATGCAAATGCCTCATTGTATTGATAAATGAGAAATATTTACAAAGCCCTTTTAATCAAAGATCCCGCGGCCACGGGCTGGGATTGCGAGAGATGCAGGAAACTTAAAAATATGAGGAGCCTAATCAACTGGCCTTCTCTTATCCAACCCCACTATTTTGGTTGTGATAGAGGCATGGTATCAACATTAGGAGCGGGAGCATCGAAGGTAATCCACCCGACATCAAATAACTTTTGGACCTTATACTTCAGGGTCATACAATTCTCCACGGAATGCCTAGGAGCGCCTGAGTGGTAATCAAATTTTTCGTTCGACTTGTATCAATCAGGGTAGGGTGGATCCATCCTCTTCGGAGGGACACATACTAGGAGGTTGGCCTCTACCAGCTTTGTCAGCAGACTCCCATAGGATGTTGGAAGGGGAGTAAATTTTCTCTCTTGATTCCTTGACTACCTAGCTGATTGTGAAGAGGAAGAAGGAGTAGCAAGATTGATAACATTCACGCTTTTCTCCTCCCTCTTGCTAAGAAACTTTTTGAATGGGGCATTGGATGAGGAAGGTTGTGTGATCCTCCCACTCTTCAGTCCTTGCTCCACTCTCTTGCCGAAGGTTACCAGATCTGTAAAAAGAGTCGACGTGCTTCCTATCATCTTATCATAATAGGGACCCGTTAACGAATTGATGAATAGGGATATGGTTTCCTTATCTGATAGCGGAGGCTCTACTTAGGCAACCAACTCCCTCCAACGCTGAGCATATGCCTTGAAGGGTTCGTCATTTTTCTTACTCAAAGCTTGTAGATCTGGCCTATCTAGGGCCAGATCGATATTATATTCGTAGCGATCTTACGACAGTACATTATAAGATGGATCTTGGGGCAAGTCATTCCCATGTACTTTGGGAAATCTAAAACCTTGAATT
Source organism: Sphenostylis stenocarpa (assembly GCA_963425845.1). Classification (NCBI taxonomy): domain Eukaryota; kingdom Viridiplantae; phylum Streptophyta; class Magnoliopsida; order Fabales; family Fabaceae; genus Sphenostylis; species Sphenostylis stenocarpa. Next base: position 9,552,364 of record OY731408.1, read on the forward strand.
TGGGGGGAAATTGGATATTCTTAACAAGGAACATGTCAGCCGCTCCTTTAACATCAAAATTATACCCCTCCATAGCCCTTAACCTCTCTTCGAGGGCATAAATTCTGTTGCTTGGAAACTTCAGGAGTTTGGATGATTACTGCCCTCACTTCGGGCTGTACGTGAGCTCCCTACTCAGGCTCATGGTCGGAACCCCCTTCTCCCTCATGATGTGAGGCGTGGTGACTGTGAGGGTTTTGCTTGTGTAAGTTCTGCTGATTTATTAACTCCATTAGCTGCGCCATTTGTTCTTTCATGGAGTTAAGCTCAGCGATGAGCTTGCGATTTTGCTCTTCTAATTGTTCCATCCTCTTGGCTTTCTGGGCGCAAGTGAGGATAGGAAGAAGACCAACCACTTTCTAGAATGCATAATGAATTAGGGCTTTTATTAAAAATGAAATATTGGTGTGGGATAGATATGCCTTAAGACAATGACTGTGGTATCTTCCTTAAAGCTTACGCTTTGCGGAGTGCCATACCCACTTCAGTATAATGGTTCCTTCCCCATCATGGATTTGAAAAATATAACGAAGGTGACCATGTACTTTAGCACACTTGTCCCTTCCTTGTGGAAGATTACAAGTGCACTTGGGTCTATTTCTCCTTTGTCTTAGGGATATCTAATGCCCCCTAGCATGGGTGCGTTTATGCATACACTAGTACAAAAAGGCAGCAGATGTTCAAAGTGAGATAACTTTTGACTGGGATGTCGGATTTGGACGCACAACATATCAAAATGAAGAGGAAAAAGTGAAGAATAGGTGACAAATCCCCATAGGAGATTTGACCCAACAATTTTCCCAAAAAATTCTCCTAAGAACCATTTTTTTGAGAGATTTATTAAGATGATGTGTATGCATACTTTTCTTATGCATTTATTTTCTCTCCTATTTTTACCACTTATAAGATGATGCAATATGAATGATACAACTTTTTCAAAATTATTTTTATTGTAAAATATATTTATTTTTTATTGCTTTAAATTGTTTTTATTATTTTTAACCCTTTATCTCTTCTGTCGGTCCACGTGGCTACTTAGTTTACAAAGAACCTGAAACCAGGCTAGTTAAAATGTGAGCTGTCTGAGATAAAGTTGTTTATTATAAAAATTTGGTTTTATATCCCCTTATCTCTTCTATCGACTACTTAGCTTACAAAGAACTTGAAACCAGGCTAGCTAAAAAGTGGACTGTCCGAAATAAGGTTGTTTATTATGAAAAGGTTTTTTGAGAATTTATTTTATTTATTTTTATGCTATTGTATGATTATGTTATGCAACAAAAAAAATGCAACAAACAAATGCACAATCAATTCACTCATCCGCGAACAGAGTGATGTTTTTATTCACGAGGTAGGATTTTCCTGCAGAAAAGTGCATTGACAGAGGTATGTTCTAACTATTCTCACCAAGGCCAGGTCCCCAAGGTACCCCCATTATAGGGACCCTTCAATCTCTCAGTCTTTGAACCATGCATGGCAAAAATTCCTTGTCGACGTTCTTAGAACAAGAGAAGAAGGTTATCACCTTGAGTGGTGGTTTCCGACAATGACCTGCTGGCACTAAGGCCATTACCATGGTCGGCCGTACCTGCCACCCACTCCCTATGTGTATTCACTCTTGCCCCCGGGTATAGAGGGACTGTTGTGTGCAAGGGTTTGTATACAATTCTTTATTTTAAAAAATTACAGAAAATAAGCATACAACAATTATTAAAGCCAACCAATAAAGCATGTTTATAAAAGCAAAGAAAGGTAAAAACGTAATTTCAAGTTTTTATTTCTTAAACTAGTCCATCACTAAATGAGATCAACTCTCTAGCATTCCCCAGTGGAGACGCCATCTATCACCGCCTTCAGAAGAGACGATCAGAGCGATGTGATGATTTTGATTGACTCGCATTTTTTGAAAGAAGTGGTTCAATGCCTTTAGGTTGTCCGATAAACGGGCTGAACCTAAAGGTGATATTTTTGAAAGGGTTTGAGGAGTCGCCACCAGTGTTTTAACCTTAAACACTGGAAAAGGTAAAAGAAGGCATTGGTTTTAGAAAAAACCAACTTTGGCCATTACAACCAGAGTCGGGTAAGGAAGTTAGTTACGTGTGGGGAAGGTGTTAGCACCCCACAACGCCCCTTTCGGGTTCCCTATGATGGACTAGTTTATGAAATAAATACTTAAAGAAACTATGTTTTTACCCTATTATTTTATCTACTTGCAGAATTTAAATGTCTACATGGCCTTAATATCTAATGCATATAAGGAAAGTAGTAAAAAAAAGCAGTAAAAGAGAAGAGATATGAAGGAGAATCTCCGAAGTGAGCTTTTATAAATCTCAAACATCGGGACGATTTTTGGCAGTCCCCTCACTCTACAGAGTCACTCCTCCCTCTAACAAAAAATAAGAGTATCACCCTATCGAGGGCCGAATGTCTCAAAAGGAGACTTCCTTAACCGATTTCTACCTTAAACGGAAATTGGAAAGCTCACTCGAACTCTGGAATAATGCTTAAAGTCACTCTTAAGTGCCAAAAGGCTTCCTAGAGTGCAGGAGTGGAAATGTGTGAAATTTCGAGGAATGGAGGCTCCTATTTATAGGGAACCGCACTAGGAAAAAGTGGACGACCATTTGGACTTAGTGGACGATTGTCCATGGCTAAAAGTTGCCATGGACGACCGTCTGACTGTCCTGGACGACCATCTGTTGTCTCCGACGGATTTTCTGATTTTTATTGCCTCTAAAAACCCTTCCTATCTTAAATAGAACCTAGAAAAAACTACTAGGGACTTAATAAAGTCTTGATCATCTTCGAAATGAGTTATCTCTGGCTTTATTTAGAAACCAGGAAAGATTTGGGGTTTACAATAATCGATTATCAATGTATTTTCTTGGTAGGGATGAAGAAATAATCAATTATCACTGGTGATAATCGATTATTTGGCGACGTTGGAGATAATCTAGCCGTTTGTAACGGGTCTTTATGCTTTAAATTCTTATCAAACTAGCCGTTTATGGCCGTTGGGATCATTTCCTACATATAAGAGGGCTCAAAATCAAATATAAACACTTTCAAACTTCAATTCAAAGCATTCTTCATAGATTCCAAGCTGTCTTATCTTTCTAAAAGATCTTGCTCTTCTCAAAACCTTATATTCTTCATCTTTCCCACATTCAAATCTTCCCAAATGGCTTCCTCTTCCAGACATAAGATTCCTACTAGAAGAAGATCTGCTCCCGCTTCTCATCCACACTCAAATTCTATTGAAGGGTGGATATCTGATGAGGAAGGAAGACAAGAATTTCTCAATTTTTGGAAGGAAAGGAGTATAATATCTCCTAAGTTTCTTATTGGGAGCATTTCATTGACAGGGGATTCACCTTTCCCAATATCCATGAACAACAAGGAGTTATGCCCTTCATTGAAATGCAGGGTACATATTATCCTGACTTGGTCAGGGTATTCTATTCCCGGTTCAAATTTAGAGATAACATCGCCACATCCAGAGTAGAAGGGGTCACCATCATTCTTGATGATGACATTTGACAAAATGTTGCTCATTTTCCTATAAGAGATGATGCTATAAATGTCCTTGCTGATTTGGAGAACACTACAAGAAAAACACTAAATAGTGACTGAAAATTCGGTTACTAAATGACCAAAATCGATCACTAACTAAAATAGTGACCAACTAGAATTGGTCACTATTTCCTTGGTGACTATTTAGTGACCGATTTAGTGACCAAATCAGTGACCGAATCAGTGACCGATTTAGTGACCGAATCAGTGACCGATTCAGTGACCGAATCAGTGACCGATTCAGTGACCGAATCGATGACCGAATCGATTTAGTGACCGAATCAGTGACCGATTTAGTGACCGATTCGAGTGACCGATTTAGTGACCGAATCGTGTGACCGATTTAGTGACCGATTCGAGTGACCGATTCAGGTCGATCGTCGATTCAGTGACCGATTTAGTGATCAGAATATATATGACCAAATCGGTCACTATATCGGTTACTAATTTTATTTTAATTTTTTTATATTATTTGTAAAATAATGATAAACCCGATTAAGGAATATAAAATATTATATATATATATATATATATATATATATATATTTATATATGGTATTAAATATATGAAAATTTCACTACCTAAGATAACTATCAAAATAATACCACAAATTTTGTTCTAAATAAATTCGTCATTCATTAATTAAATACTTTCTTACATATTGAAAATTCAATCTAAAAGTAAGTAGAATAAACTAAAATAAGAGTCATAATTCTGAATATGTCAGAAACTAACAAAAAAAATACAATATACAAAATAGAATCAGTTCACAATTCAGGAGGTTGAACATCCATCTTCTCCATCAAGAGGAACAACATTTTATCATTTTTCTGAATTTGTTTCTCATTAGTTAACATTCTTTCACGGAGATCATCCCTTTCAGTCTCAACTTCCTCTAACTTGTGTTTTAATTGTTCAATCTCCTCTCTCATAAGTTGGACAGATGATGAAGTAGAGTCGTGGCAAAGATTTCTCCCAGTTGCTTTGTTTGACTCAGATCCAAGCCCATATACTTTGCCTTTGTTTATTCCAACAACTTTACACCAAACCTGTAATTCATCAGGCGGAGAGCCTCCTGCAATAGATCCTGATTGGGAGGCTTCTTCCCATGCATGACTAAACTCTGCCTATAAACATTAAAATAGAATAGTAGTGAATTGGATAAAAACATAAAATAGGATACAATTGTTTAAGAAATTAACATAAGAAGAAAAATAAGAAACTTACATCTACATGTGTTGATCTTTGATCCACCCATGTATTATCCTTTCGTTTATGTGTTTTGCGAAACAACTCTGATGGGGTAGGGGGTTTTCCATTCAACTTTATCTAAAATATGGTTACAAACACAAACTTAGAAGTGCAATATCCACCATAAAAGAAAAGAAGTTTGTCAAGTCATGACAATAGGTAATGTAATAACTATTTTTCTCTTCCATCATAAACAACACCATGCAATCAAATTTGAGCTAACTAATGTACATTCTTTCCACACCTAAATGTAGTCCAGGGTTCCATAATTCACATATACATTATAGGTTCAAAAGTACAACATATAGGACTAATACATGCATAAAGGAGTATAAAGCAAACTTTACCAAATGTTCTCTATGTTGAGAAGTGCTAATAGAGCCACCAGTGGCAGTAGCTGCAAAGTATGAAGGTAAAAATCTACAACAAAAATAAAGTGATAAAGTACAAGTTGTACATAGATTGTGAACAAAATATAACATTGTTAACATTTAAGTGATTTACCCATATCCATCAAGTGTTAAAATGGGTTTCTCACAAGTGCTCTGAACATCTGATACATTGTGATCATCATCAGCAACAAATGTACCTTGAGTTTGAGCGTTAGATGCTTGAAGACTTTGTGGGGAAGGTGTCTCATGTGGTGATTTTGGTCCTAATGGTGAAGTAGTTAATGGAAGAGATTTAGAACTTCCTCCAAGTGGTGGAGTACGACGAATGTGTGGTCCAACAGAAGGGACTTCAATAGAACTAACATGTTCTGCAATAGTTCCAACTAATGGATGTGCAACTTGTGGTCCAACCATGTTATTTCTTGGTAATTGATTGAATTGATGCTTCATCAAACGACTTTTTAAAATAAGCTTGGTTTTTCTTTTGTCTGACATCTACACATGTAACAAAAAAGAGCAAAAATATGTAAGCAAATTACATATATTTAATAAGTAATAGTAATGAATTAAACAATAACATATTTACTTGAAATGTTTGAAACAAAAAAATAATAATTTGATGGGAATATTATTAATTGTACTTATAATTATTAAATACTCACCGAAATGAAAATACAAAAATCATTCATCATCGTCATCATTATCATTATAATCATCATCATCATCGACATTAACATCACTTTCTTCATCAAAATTATATGACTCATCAGCATTCTGATCATTATCATCAGAGTTGTAATCATCAACAAATTCACTTTCCTCATCATACTCTTTTTCATTGATTTCTGCATCTTCCACATTATTCATTGTGTTCATTTCCATCAAGTAATTCATTCTCTACTAGCTCTTCATGTTCACCTTCATCGTCTCTTAATTGACCAAGTACTTCATCATTTGACACAAGTTGAGTATTAGAAAGACCATGTTGATAGGCAACCTCTAGTGTATATTGATCATCAACCATACTTCTTGGTTTGGTTTTAATTACAACCCACCAATCTACCTTTTCCTTAACCTTTTCAGGATAAGGCATATAATATACTTGAATTGCATTTGATGCAAGTATGAAAGGATCATAATTCAAATACCTTCTACGATGATGAACCTCCACTATATCATATTCCTTGTGAACTCGTACACCACGATTCCTTGTAGAATCAAACCATTGGCAATTGAATACAACTAATTCTTTTGTTGGCTCTCCTATGTATTCAAGTTGCATAATCTCTTTGATGATACCATAATAATAGTTTTCTTCATTTTCAATATCATCCCCTTTAACACAAACTCCACAGTTGACAGTTTTCTTTCCAATGCTCCATTCTTCCGTATGAAACTTGAAACCATTGACAAAATAAATAGGCCATGTAAAAACCTTTTTTCGTGGACCCCATGCTAAGTCATGTAAAAATTGACTTTGAACCATATTGTTCTTATCGTGAACCTAAACGAATGATAAACATAGTATAAATGAATGGGTCAATATGAGAACATAAATTATTCTTATGATTCATTCACAAAATATTTTTAAAACTTACATATGTTTGAAACCATCTAGGAAAATCGGAAGCAATTCGAGCCTCAATTTCTCTTCAAGTGATGTTGGGATTCACTGCTTCTAGAAATTGTTCAAATATTCTAAAATTTATACATAACATTGTGTTAGTGGTTTTATGCATGAAACATGCATGCCAAAATGAATTGTGGTACTTACTTGATTAATGGTTGAACTTCTTCACAATTAAGTAACACATGCAAATGTGCAGCTTCTAATTCTTTCTTATTTAAGTATCGACATGAAGATCTTCCACTAAAGTGACCAGGATGATTAAAAATTGTTGATACATAATTCAGTTCTACATTTTCACCTCCATTATCATTGCGACTGACTTTATTTCTCATTGTTTGCACATGAGTCTCAAAATAATATGAACAAAAATGAGAAGTCTCTTGCACTAGATATGCCTCACATATTGAACCTTCCACACGTGCCTTGTTCTTAACCATTTTTTTTAACTTATTCAAGTACCTAATACAACACCATCATATTGTTATTATAATTTCAAATAAGACAAGTATGCATGTTCGAATTTGATAATTAAAAAGTAGTACCTCTCAAATGGATACATCCACCAATATTGAACAGGACCTCCTACTCTTGCTTCATAAGGCAAATGAATAGGTAAGTGTTCCATTGAATTGAAGAATGCAGGTGGAAAGAAGCATTCCAATTTACATAATGTAATTGCAATGTTTTGTTCCATTAATAACAAGTCATCCACTCGCAAAATAGTTGAACATAGATCTTTGAAGAATTTACTTAACTCAGCAATTGGTTTCCAAATTTGATTTGACAATGCACTAAAAGAAATAGGCAATAACTGCTCCATAAATATATGACAATCATGACTTTTCATTCCAATCATTTTTCCTTGCTCTATGTTTACACATTTCTGCAAATTTGATGCATAACCATCAGGCATTCTCAACTCATTAATCCACTTATAGACAACAATTTTCTGCTCCTTAGATAAAACAAATTGTGCTTTAGGCTTTATAACTTTTCCATTAGGTAATTGTTGCAATTCTAACTCCTTTCTTTGACAATACTTTTTTACATCCATTCTTGCCTTCATATCATCTTTAGTCTTATCTTTAATATCCATCACTGTATTAAAGACATTATCAAACACATTTTTCTCAATATGCATCACATCAAGATTATGCCTTAACAGGTTGGAATTTCAATATGGTAACTCCCAGAAAATGCTTTGTTTTATCCAATTATGATATACACCACAACCATTACATGTAAATTGTCCTTCCTTAGTGACTTTTGGAAAATAAGCAACTTGCTCCCACACATCATCTCCAGGAAATATCAATGGAGGTTGAGAATCTTCAATGCGATTCTTTAAAAATGCATTCTTATTTCTTCGATATGCATGATTCATAGGCAAAAATTGACGATGACAATCAAACCAAGTAAACTTACGACCACTATCCAACCAAAAGCTCTTTGAATTATTCATACAATATGGACAAGCCAATCTTCCAACTGTACTCCAACCAGACAACATACCATATGCAGGAAAATCATTAACAGTCCACATCAATGCAGCTTTCATGATAAAATTTTGTTCTTTGCAAATGTCATATGTCAACACACCTTCACTCCACAATATTTTTAACTCTTCTATCAATGGTTGCAAATATACATCTATTTTTTCCTTTGGATTTTTGGGCCCAGGAATAATTAAAGTTAAAAACATATAAGGAGTAGTCATGCACAATTGTGGTGGTAAATTGTAAGGAGTTAAAATTACTGGCCAACAAGAATATGGTTTTCCTAATTGACCATATGGGGTGAAAACATCAACACATAATCCTAATCTTACATTTTTTGGTTCTATTGCAAAATCAGGAAATGTCTTGTCAAAATGTTTCCATGCTTCTCCATCTGATGGATGACACAAATGTCCCTCCTTTCTCTTATTTTCACAATGCCACTTCATATGCAGAGCAGAACTCATTGAAGCATATAATCTCTTAAGCCTAGGAATGAGGGGTAAATAGTGCATTCTCTTCACAGGAACATTCTTATATTTACCTCTACCCACTTTTTTTGTCTTATAACGAGGTTTTTGACAAAACTTACATGTAGATAGTTGCTTATCTTCATCTGAGTAGAACAACATACATCCATCAACACAACAATCAATTTTTTCTACTGATAAACCAAGTTTTGAAACCAATTTTAAGGTTCTATAGTAATCTTCTGGGATAAAATTATCTACAGGATGTGTCGCTTTCAAAAGAGCCAATGTTTGATTAAAACATTGATGGAACATGTTTCCCTCTAATTTAATTGTCAACAATCTAACAACAACAGATAATTCAGTGTGATTAGTACATCCTGGCCACAATGGTTTTTGTGAAACATGTAATAAATCATAAAACTTCTTTGCTTCAATATTTGGAAACTGCTCATTTTCTTCATCAAAATGACTCACAAACTCTGCACCTAAAGCATCATGAATCATGTTGTCAAAGTCTTGTCTATGAACCTCGTGTGCATTATTGGATGAATTTGGATACATATTATTCACATCACACATATTTGGATCCATTTCTCCATGACATGTCCAATACCAATATGCAGGTGTAAATCCCCGACGATAAAGATGTACTTCAACATCTTCAGAATGTAAAAAGTTTTTATTTTTGCATTTACTACATGGACATCTAATTTTTCCATTTGACATGTTTGCATGTTGAAGAGCAAATGACACAAATTCAGTCACACCATTTAAAAATGCATCAGTATACCCCTTTCGACCAGGTACAAATCTATTATACATCCAACTACGATTTTCACGAACATCCATATTCTGTCATATGCCAACAAATAACTTATTTTAAGGACTAATATACCATATAATTATCCACAACATAATTACATTATAAACTCTAACACAAAATCTATAGGCCTTGCTAGAAGTTATACCTCTGCCACTAAATTTTCCAAATTGCAGTCCAACAAGATCTGGTTCCACGATTTATTCCCTGCATAATAAAAGCATGTCAAATGCAAACACATAAAGACCTTTAAATATGACAAATCCAAACTTTACTGCAAAAGACAATTCCAACACTTTAAGTTCAATACCAAGTTTTCTAATAATTAGAATATACCAAGTTTTCTAAAAGAGCTATGTATTATCCTAAAACAATTAGGTAAAACTTATTAATTTTGACAAAACTATAATCACACTGAGAAGAGTTACAAGAATACATGCTCGAAAATTCATTATGTTTGGTACAAGAATACATGCTCGATAATTCATTATCTTTAACAAAAATAATCTAAACTTATAAATAAGAAATTACAAAAAAATACCATAACCAATCAGAAAGATAATAAATAAATAATAAATTTTAAACTAATAAAAAATATAATAGTTTATTGATTCTAATTTATTGTCCTTCTGAATAACATTTCTCTGATTACTTTACCATTATGAAAACTAGTGTATCTCCCTGTTACTATACAAGCATTGTGGATCTCATTTTACCATTTAGAAAGCACGAACAAAACACAAGCTATTTACAGGTGGATTGCACTGTTTAAAAGTCAAAGGTAAGAAAAATAAAGAAGCCCTAGAGTTAAAAATGCTCTAATAATAATGGAAAGTCTCACCGTACAATAAGAAAAACAACTTAACAAGTTAAGAATTTCTCTTTTAGGACTATTTCAATTATTGCCACCTTTGACAAAATTTACTAATTGGAACACAGTTTTTGAGGTGAAGAAGATCCTTAAAATGTGAAAATGAAGGTCCTATGCTTTAGATGCTGTGAAACAAATAGAAGCCTATGCTTTAGATATGTATCTTGATCAGCTCATTCTTGACAAGTTAACAACAAAGTAGATATGCTTAGCATTTGTAAAATTTATAGTAATAATGTTTTGATTCAAAACTCCAAGTACAAAACAAGGAGACAGTAAATTTACCTAAAAGTAGGTGATTTTAAAGTTTAATGACAAATAAATTGGGAAAAAGTAAATTTACAAGAAGTGTAAGCTAAATCAATAGTGCTCTTGGATGAATATCTGAACCGGGTTCAATTTTTTTTTACATTTGACAGCATAACTAACATGTATGGGCAGAGTGCAGTGGAGGGGTGTTTGCACCTTCTTAGCCTTATCTGTTCCCAGGTTCATAGCTCATAACAAGTAAAAAAAATACTGGTATTATCTCCTAACTTTATCAATTATCACAAAAGTTACACTATGCACCTCCGTCTTGTTCATCAATTAAATAAAGTCCAAGTAAAAAAGACCAAAAGAAGTGGAATGTTAAGTATAATGTCACATTACTTTGGGATAATTATACAGGTTCAATAATTGAATCAATTGCGTGATGCGTGAATTACTCTTATTCTATCCACGTTCATATGTTTTTGTAAGAACGTTCATCATACTTTTACTTGGATTGAATATTTTGAATGTCAGGAACAATCCCAAAAGTTTAACATGAGAACATTGACTATTCTGAATGATAATAAACGTAATCAAATTTATAATATGGTTCATTCAAAATAAAATTATGAGCAGTAACATCTAGACTTCTGATTGTGACAGAGCAAGAGCACTGAAGCAAGTAAAAAAGAAGGAATAACAATAATAATAATAATAATAATATGCTAGGTTATTAACTTTAAGGTACTCACCTTTTGGCCGTTTGGAAGGTGTATGATTATATCTCAAGCGTATTCTCCATATGAGAATCGTGACAATTGCAGATAAAGTAACCAAAAGAGAAATTGAACCTAAGACTATTCCAGCCAGTGCACCTTTACTTATCCCTGAACTTGGAGAGGTAACACTCACTGTGACAACATAAGAAGTAGCAGAACAACCATAAAACAATTCAAAAATATGTCTTTCTATATATAGATGGCTATGGATCACACTATGAAGCAGCATATTCATCATTGACGAGTGGTAGAGCATTAACTTTCCAATATTAATTGGATTCGTTTAAATTCTTAACTTGACAGCATAGCACAGTATTTTCGTTTAATTGTCATGGTATCTCAAAAAGACTAAAATGAGAAAATGAATAGAAGTTAAATTGAGAAGCAACCAAAAGATGGATACTTTTCCAGAATACCATGAGTAGAGAAATGCTGACAAAATGACGTTTACCCCTGTTTCGGAGCAGTCACATCAAATACTAATAGAATTAAAGCAAAATTTAGTTTCACAGTTTTAATCAAACTTTTGAAAGATGAGACATGAACTATAGTAGAGAATTCAATTAATAAGACTGAAACTTAAAACTGATATTATAATATTTAACCACCTAAAGAGAATTCAACCAATGTTATATTGTTTAGTGTCCAACTTCCGCTAAACACTATATGGAAGTTTTTGTGACTTACCAGAGATCCAGGAGAATGAAGTCTACAATTTCATAAGGTCCAAGGAAGTCATTTCCTGGAAGATTAAAGTCTATGAACAAGTCTCTGATCCGAAGAACCTCACTTTTATTGAAAACATGAGAGTTGTTACTATCAACATATATAGGAAAAATCTTCAAGTTCATTCCCAATCGAGGACCTTCTTCCCATTCAAATTTGTCGATATAGAGTTGGTTAATATTTATTTTAATAAATTTCACTTTCAAATTCACTTCTGCTTTCTGAACTGCATATCCATAAAATTAGAATATATTGCCAGTGTATGTTTAGGGATTGGAAAAATTTACACTATTTATGTTCCTTCTTCTTGTAAAACAAAATTCAGATTCAAACAGCAGAATGACAGAAAGCAATTAGTACATAAACAAGTGATATGGAATGATATGGAAGAAGTCGCCAGAACACATAAACACAAATACACAATTAAATAAGCCATAATCAAAGCATTGAAACTTGAACCGCATGGCAATACACCTTAATGATTAAACATCGTATGTATTGAAATAATGAACAAGCACCACCCAATGAACCATAATTATAACGAAACACATGCTGAAAGTAGAGTACCTGTTGCTTGATAGTAGCCTCAACAACTTCAAGTTCGTCGGGGTTAGGGTTCTAGTACGAAGTTTCGTGGGTTTTGGTTGGAACTGAGGTCGCCAGGGTTAGGTTCAAGCTCACAGAGGCTTAGGGTTTCAGGTCGCTTCGATTCAAGGTCGTCGAGGTTTGGGGTTAGGGTTGGGGTTCGATGTCGCTGTTGGGTTTCAGGTTGTCATGTTGGATTACTGAAGGCCGGAGGATTGGGGATGGAGAGACGAAGGCGACTAGTGGAGCGCGGGATGAAATGGGGCAGATTAGTGGAACAAGATGAAATTGGGGCAAATCAATGGAGCGCGAGATGAAATTAGGGCAAATCAGTGGAGCGGGATGAAATTGGGGCAGATCAGTGGAGCGGGATGAAATTGGGGCAGATCAGTGGAGCCCGGGATGAAATTAGGGCAAATAAGTGGAGCGGGATAAAATTGGGGATGAAATTGGGGCATATAAGTGGAGCGGGATGAAATTGGGGCAAATTAGTGGAGTGCAAAATGAAAATTTGTTAGGGTATGTTACAGTGAGTGAAATAATTAAATAATTAAATTAATTAAAAAAAATTAAATTAAATAAAAGAGTGACTGAAATAGTAACTGATTTTTTGTAACCGAAAATTCAGTTACTATTTCAGTTACTAAACTAAAAAATAATAATTTGGTTACTGATTCAGTTATTGATAGTAACTAAATTTTTCAGTCACTGATTTCGGTTACTATTTGACATTTTTCTAGTAGTGGAATTTCAATTGCATTCTGGCACATCGTTCCTTTCTTCACAATCCTTCCATGGAAATTGGCAGAAAACTTTTGGCCGGTCCTTTAAAGAAAGAAGAACGTATGTTACTACATCTTCTTGTCTGGATTCTATGTCCTCGAGCCACCAACCATGCACAATGTTCTTCTGCTGACCTTCGCATCATCCATGCTATCATGAACAATGAGCCAATTGATTGACCCAACCTTGTCACTTTGACAATGCTCAAAGCGAAGCGACATCCCACCTTCAAGATTCCTTACGCTCTTCTTATCTCCAGGATTCTTGAATACAAAGGTGTAAATGTTGAAGGGGAACAACGAGCTAGGACATTAAATTCTAACAGAATGCTTACTCAGCTACAAATGGTGAATGTAAATAGAGTTTACGTTCATAAAGATGATGCTCCTCACATGGCTGATGTTGCTCAAGATTCTGATGATTAGGACATGCCTACTGCTAATGTTCCTGCTGCTACAACGTCTTTTGCTGTTCACTCTACATCTCGTCCTCCCATTGAAGACATGTTGTTCGATATGAATAAGAGAATGCAAGAATTCTTTTCTATATCTCAAGAACGACATCAAGAAATTATAAGACGAAATTTGGACGTGGACGAACGTGTATGTAATCTAGAAGATAGATTTGATGCACAATTCAACAGTGATGAAAGTGATGAGTTTTAATTATTTTATCTTGTTTGTACTATATTGAATTATTGAATAAAATTCTATGTTTGCATTAATTGAGGGGGAGCTTTTATTTCTTTTGATAATAATCAAACTAGGGGGAGAAATTATTTAAAGCCTAATATGTTTAATAATTTTAATGCTGCCCGGTATGTTTAATAATTTTGTTAGTTGTGACAATAAAAATAAGTTATTACAAAGGGCTTTAAAACAAATTTGGATCATCATAAAAAAGGGGGAGATTGTTAAACATACAAGGATATGAAGCTTGAAGATTTTGATGATGATTCAAGAACAAAGGACTTAAAAACTTGAAGACTTATAATCATTCGTATTTACTTGTATTAACTCTGTTTTATCTTTTTGAGTCTGTAAAATTAAAGTCCAAGATAGCCAACACATAGTCCATCATCTGAAAGTTCATTTTTATCAAAATCACTCTGTGATAATCGATTATCACTTAGGATAATCAATTATCCTGCATTGAAACATGTTTTGTGAAAACCTTGCTGGAATAATCGATTATCTGGGTTGATAATCGATTATCCCAACTGAAATAATCGATTATCAAGCCAGATAATCGATTATCTTGGTCCTGTTTTACTCCTCTGCGAAATGGCTATGTAATAATCGATTATCTACGTCTGTTATGAGTTTTGAATTTCAAATTTGGACCAATTTATGAAAACTCTTTTTCCAATACTTCAAGTTTTGAAAATCATTATTTCCCAGACCCTATTCTCTCTAGTTAAGGTTCTCTAAGGCTCTCTGCAAAACAATATTTTTTCATACAAAAGTTAAGAGTTGTGGTTGCTAGAGAACTTTCTATAGGGAAGAAAAAGGGGCTTTTGAAAACCTAGTGTGGGCTAGAAGCGATAAGAATCACTGAGTGGGTTTCTTGGTGGACTGTGTGCTATGCCGTCTCTAGGAAAAGTTGTTGTTCATCCTTTGTGGATTCAAAGGATGTGTTTATCTCTTGTCTGACTCAAGAGAGGTGTTTTCTAATATTTATCTTTTTCAATTTGTAATATGTTGTAAACTGTGATTATAGTGACAACGTTAATCCTCTTTTAGAGTGATTAATAACTGGACATAAGGTCTTTTGATCCGAACCAGTATAAAACACTTGTGTAAAATCTTTTTATCCTTTATCTCTTTACTTTACAAACATTTTAATCGGTGAAATTTGGGGAAAATTCTCAAAACCCTAATTGTTTATAAGAAACCAATTCACCCCCCTCTTGATTTTTTTCTCTAAACCAATTTTAATTAAGTAATATTCCCAACATTCCTCCTTACTTTAATATCTATTTATTTGAATTTGATTCTTTTTTCTTTTATTTTGCTTATAATTTTTCCTCTTTTTTGTTTGTACTTCTTGTCATCTTCTTTCTTGTATGAGATCACATCTTCATTGGTGCGTATTGTATCGGATAAAAGGCTACGAATAGGCCTCCTCTTCACTTGGGCGAAAGATAAGGCTAGAGGAGAGCGTTGGAAAGAGAGGACTTTCCTAACAAGCCTTAAGCTTGAATGAGACACCAAGCATCTATCTTTTTTTTTTTCACAAAAACTCAATTGATTGCTCGTGACGGGATGGAGAAAGATGGGGGTAGGGACTCTTGGGCAAAAAAAGAATCCTTAATAAATATAATATAGATAAATTGTATGTTAGGGCTAACCTACCCGAAAGCAAAGGAAGGATAGGGTAAAAGGTTATTCCAATCTTTCGGATTAAAAAAACCTAACCAACGATTTATATTATGGCAAGGCACTTCTTACTGGGCGTCTCTCCGCAAAGACACTTCTTTCTGTATGAGTTACTGATCTACTAACAATGTAATGAGAGTGGAGGGCAATGGAATGGAATGGAATAGAAAGAATTTTCTCCCTATGAGCACTATTGTTCTTTCCCACCCTTTAAATCTATATCTTTATAGTAAGCTTGATTGGTCGAATGACCAGGAGGGGCTTGCTAAAAAAAAGCCATTCACCGCGTTCGTTTCAGTACTTACCATAAGATATGGCCTTCCTTTTAACATTCGTAAGAAGGGGAGTTTCCTTATACTTACTGAATTTCATAAAGAAAGAAAGATAGGGTAGACAAAAAAAACACCAATAAGTCAGGCTCGTGGCACACTAACTATATTCCAACTTCTCTGCATCAATGCACTCACTACCTTCTAGCCAACCAAGTCAAGAAGTCTTTTCAAGAAGAAAGTCACACCACTAATAGATAGGCAGAAGAAGAGATTCTCAGCTACTTACTCTAATAAAACTAATAGCCGTACCACAGAAAGAAGAGATCGAGATCTTAGTCGAATCTAATTGGCCTCTCGTTGTCCTAGGGGAAATATATCAATTCCTACTACGTTCCAAAAACGTCTTCCTCTTTGGTTATCCTAATAATATCTAGGAATCTAGTCCCGCCCCAGGGGTATCTAGTCAGTCATATTCCCGCATGCCATATTCTCCCTACAGTAACAACGTTGGTATTGCCATAGATGATGGTATGAATAGGTGTTGCGCATTAAGGCCTCTACATCGCCTTATCCCTTTTTGAGTAATACAGCTAGTACCAAACCTTAGGTTGTTTGTACTAATCCTTACTCAGTTAAATAAGGGGGAACCCACCCTGTAACTAAAACTAAATTAAAAAAAAAGTTCAAGGATTTCAAGGAGCCCGAAGGGCGACTTCGTTTGGCAATATCAGGAATACTTCGCTTCTTTGACCCGAAACGGTCGAGCAACCGCTACCTCTGAACGGCTGCTGCCTACACCATATCCCCTTTTACCAAGGAAGTGGGTATCAGACCTCCTGTAGTTCTAGGCCCCTTTTATTGATTTATTTATTGATTTTGTTCGACTAGTTCCTTTCAGTGCTGAGTTCCTTACAGCCCCTGACTGTACTGAAGTAGCTTATTCACTCCAGCACAGAAGTAGTCTAGTGAGGAATCCAATCCCCTAAAGAGAAATAAGAAAGAATGGAATTGATTCGTTACTTTTTGTTTTGGGGTCCCCTTTATGTATGTTATGGAAGACAGGAGCAGAAGTCGACCTTTCCCCCACTTCGTGAAGGAAGTGGTCTTGGGCCCGGAGTTGAAGCTGGGGGGAATTCATAACCCCTTCAAGGGTTGTCGCCGCCGTCCGTTCTGACGTCCCGGGGACGTCTCGAACGTTAATGCGAGCGGTCGCGAAAAGATGGTTGAGACTCGCGTTTTTTGTTAAAATTGTGTTCATTGCTTACGAGGTGCTCAACACTGAACTATCCTCTAATAGAAGCAAGGTTTTCGAAAAGGGGTTCTTTTGGAGTCGCCACCAATGTTTTGACCAGAAACATTGGAAAAGGAAAAAAGGCGTTGATTTTATTAAAAACCAACTTGGCCATTATAACCAGAGTTGGGTAAGGGAGTTAGTTACGTGTGGGGAAGGTGTTAGCACCCCACAACGCCCCTTTTGGGTTCCCTATGACGGATTTATTCATTAAGTGAAGATTATGAGAAATTATGCATTTACCCTTATTTTATTCGTACAGTTATTTAGATATGATTATCTACATGATGTATCTACATTGCATACAGAAAACAATAAATAAAGCAGTAAAGAAGAAGAGAATTGAGAAAAACCACCGTAGCAAGCTTTGTATTATGATTCTTGTACAAAGAGGACGCGTTTCGGCAGTCCTTCGCTCTACAATTGTTCTCTCCTCTCGATTACGAGACTCGACTCGACTAAATTTTCTAGAAGAATTGAATGCCTGGAATACAAATTCCTTAAGCGATTGTTACCTAAAAAAGGCAATCGGAAAGATCATTCGAGAGAGGGAGAGAAGAAGACAAGTCTCCGAGTTGTCTCGGTGTGTGGAATGAGACAAATGAGGCTCCTATTTATAGCATTTTTCGCCCTGGAAGTTTGGGACGGCCGTCCGGGTTGGGACGGCCGTCCCAAACGTGTTTTCTGCGTTGTGCCAATCTGGGACGGCCGGTCCGGGTTGGGACGGCCGTCCCAAGCGCAGTTTTCTTCACGTTGGGACCCCTGGGGTTTGGGACGGCCGTCCACATTCGGGACGCGCGTCCCAACGCATTGCGTTGGGACGGCGTCCCAACCCTGGATGGTGGTCTCGACCCGTTTTGTCCAGCCTTTGTATTTTGGGACCCCGGGAAGCTTTCCTTGCCGTTTTCGGACGTGGATTGATGCCGATATATGTCTGTTGAAGCTTTATCTTTATGAAGGAAGTCTTCTTGGCCTTCACTAAAATGTTGGGCGAGCTTTATCTACGTATAGGAAGTCTCTTTTGCGTTTATCGTGCATACGAGCGAACTCCATGTTGTTGCAGGAGGTTTCCTCGGTTTTGCTGGGGAAGCCGGATGAACTCCATCTTCGGGTGAAGTTCCTCTAGCTTTTATTTTGAGAGGCCGGGCAAAATTAGGGGTCTACAGCTGCCCCCCCTTCACCTGCCTAACTAATTTGTTGGTGTTAGTATGCCGACAAAATTAGTTGGTAGGGAAGGAGTTAACCCTTTGCTCGGCTATCCTTCGGATGCTCGCTCCTTGCTGATCCTCCGGATGATAAATATTTTGATAGGTACTAACCCCTATCCGGTTTGAGCCTTCTTTTGTAAAGCTCTTGGTGAGTACTTACCCTCACCCGGTATAAGTCCGTATTTTGTCTGGACTCTTGTGGGTACCTACCCCCACTAGGTATAAACCTTGTTTTTCAAGGCTTTGATGAGCACTTACCCTCACCTGGTATGAGTTCGCATTTTGCAGAACTCTTGTGGGTACTTACTTCCGAGGTGTTCAACACCGGACTATCCTCTAATAGAAGCAAGTCTTTGCACCCGTTTTTAGTAATGCTTCAGGTGAGTATTTTTTACTCCACCTAATGCATTCTGCTAAGTTTTGATGAGTACCTACCCTCATCCGGTATAAACCTTATTTTATAAGGCTTTGGTGGGTTTATTCTTCCACCTGGTACGAATCTGCATCTTGACAGATTCTAGTTTTTACACCCCCACTGGGTGCGAACCTATATCTTGGTAAGGCTCTAGTGGTTTTTACACCTCACTCGGGTGCGAACCTATATCTTGGTATGGTTCTAGTGGAATTTTTTCACCCCCACCGGATGTGAACCTCGAATCTTGCTAAGGTTCTAGTGTATTTTTTCACCCCACCGGGTGTGAACCTATATCTTGGTATGGTTCTAGTGGAAATTTTTCACCCCACCGGATGTGAACCTCGAATCTTGCTAAGGTTCTAGTGTATTTTTTCACCCCACTGGGTGTGAACCTATATCTTGGTATGGTTCTAGTGGAATTTTTTCACCCCACTGGATGTGAACCTGAATCTTGCTAAGGTTCTAGTGTATTTTTTCACCCCACCGGGTGTGAACCTATATCTTGGTATGGTTCTAGTGGAATTTTTTCACCCCCACCGGATGTGAACCTGATTCTTGCTAAGGTTCTAGTGTATTTTTTCACCCCACCGGGTGTGAACCTGAATCTTGCTAAGGTTCTAGTGTATTTTTTCACCCCACCGGGTGTGAACCTGAATCTTGCTAAGGTTCTAGTGTATTTTTTCACCCCACCGGGTGTGAACCTGGATCTTGCTAAGGTTCTATTGTCGGCGGCTTACTGTTTTTTATCATGCGCCTCTGGGGAGTAATTGATTTTGACTTTTTTTTGTTTAGTCATCCGGCTTCTGCCGGGGATTCTTTGTTGGTTGCCTCTTGTTTAGGCAGGAATCCTCTGGTAATTGTGAATTCTCTTATTGATTCTGCCTCTTGATTAGGCGAAGATCCACTTGGGGATTTTGTTGTGCCTCTTGATTAGGCGAAGATCCACTTGGGGATTTTGTTGTGCCTCTTGATTAGGCGGGAATCCACTGGGGATTCTGTTGATTTTTGATTGTGCCTCTTGATTAGGCGGGTGCTTCAATAGTGGTGAAGACTTATGTTTTGGATTGCCTCTTGTATAGGTTGATTTCCGTTTCTTGGGGATATTGGCTTTACGCTTGCCTATTGGAAGTGAAGACTTTGCTTTTCACTCGGGAATATTTGTATTTGGGAATTTATATGCGATTCCCCGAGGTTATAAACTTGTAGTTTTGCCTTTATTTGGTAGGCTCGCTGGGGATTTTCTTGTTTGATGATCCATTGGGGAATATTTTTGAATTGCCCCCTAGGGAGAAATGGAGTTTTGACTCCTTATTGGCTGCTGTTGGTTGAGCTGGCTTTTGCCCAAAACTCTTATTTTGATGGGGAAATGGTTTCTACCCTTTTCTCGCAATTCTTCTTTTAGCGATTTTAGTTTTTTGCGTATGTGCTCTTTTTATGCACATTGGCTCCTTTCTTTTTTGAATGAAGAGATATATTTTTGTGATCCCTGGGGAATTTTCCTTCACTTCTTGGGGATCCAACTTTGATGATGGGGTCTGAGCTCCTGAATTTTTTGAGAAGCTTCTTTATTGAGTGAAGATATTTTCTTCTTTTCCTTTTTGTGGATTCACCGAGGAGTCTGTCAGCTTCCTGGGGATCCAAATTTGATGATGGAGTCCTGACTCCTAGCTTTGTGAAGCTCTTATTTGAGCTGGCAGATGGGAATTTTCTTGTTTTTCTCTTTTTGTAGACTGTGCTTTACTTGGAGATTTTTTTATTTGGCCTTTTTTCGTTGTGGCCTCTATTTGGGGAATGAAAGTTTTTCTTTCTTTTCCTTTGGTTGCCCCCTAATGATGTGGAGGATTTGATTCCGTATTTTCTTTGATGGACTCTTATGCAGTCCTTATTCTCCTTATTCTCCTTATTCTGCTTTGGGGAAGTGACGGAGACTCTTGCATGCGTGTGCTTGATGACTCATGTGGCGATGAAGCTGAGTCGTGTGGTAATCTTTGTTTTGCCTTTGGAGTAGGCAAGGATCCTCTTGGGGATGGTCAAGCCTTTCCATTGGCTTTTCTATTTTTGATGGTGTCCTTCTTTCTTGGATGGAAGGATGCTGATTGCAGCTTTGAATGACTATGTTTGATGACTCATGTGGTGGTGTTGAGTCAGGGAGTATTTTTCTGTTTTGTTTTGCCTTTGGAGTAGGCAAGGATCCGCTTGGGGATGATCGAGCCTTTCCATCGGCCTTTTTTGATGTACCCTCTTTCTATTGGGGTTTGAGGAGAATGGTTGGAGCTATGGTTTTCTTAAAACTCTTTATTCTGCTAAAATGATTTTGATTTCACTTGTTGCGATTTTGATTTTTATTTAGAGGCTGGATTCTGGCGCCTCCTGTTTTCAATCACAAGTATGGAGACTATCCTCCTTATATGCATATTTATTATTCTTGTTTGAAGAAAATTATTTTTCTTGATTTTGGCAAAGTCGTATTATGCAACTACTTTGTGTGTGAATGTCCTAAATGCAATCTATTTGTTTTTTCATTTTTGATACATTTAGAAAGTAACTGGCTTTCTCCCGTTGGCTTCTCATGAATACGCCGATGGGCTCCTCTTTTTATGACCTTAATGATGGGCTCATCTTTTACTCATTTTTTGGTTTTGGCCCTATCTTTTGCCTAGACCGCCCTTTACGGGTTTTCGATCTAGCGGGCTGCCTTAATTTTTGCCTAGAATATCTTAGGGGGCTTTTGCCTTATCTTTTGCCTAGACCGTTCTTTTTGAGATTTCCGATCTAGCAGGCTACCCTGGTTTTTACCTAAGAATATACTAGCAGGCCTTTATTATTATTATTATTTTTGTTATGCTTCCCTTTTTTAGATGCATGTTTGATCTTTGATTAAAAGTCTTTGCGCATATTTATGATTTATCAATAAAGAGGCATTTCCATAATATTTGGTCAAGAGAAAGGAAATAAAAGGGAATTTTATTGATAAATGAGCAAAAGTTTATTTCTTTTACAGAAGGATTACAAAAAGGTATTTAGAAGAATGGGTAGTCAGGGTTGGCTATACTGTATAGGCTTAAACAGTCATGTCCATGATATCTGCCCCCTGGTTCTCCTAATTGTTTCAGTTGAGATGCCTGAGCTCAGAGTGAAGACCATGCAGACTGCTTGCTTCTGGAAGAATGTTACTTTAGCCGCCTTTTCGGTTTTCGGCTAAAGTAACCATTGCTCTTAGTTTCTCTATTTTTTTATTTACCCTTTTTTTTTATTACCTCTACTTTTTGCCTAGGACGTATCCTAGCGAGGAATATGGACCCTATCTTTTGCCCAGGAATGTCCTTTGCGGATTTTCATTCCTGACGGGTATTGAGCAATGTCTTCAAGCATAATACTTCTTCACCGTACAGGAGTTGATTAGGTGTCAAAGTTCTTTTCCATCCATATTAATGAGGATAAGAGCCCCTTCCGAGAAAGCTCATTTGACCACAAGGAGTCCTTCATAGTTCACTGCCCATTTTCCAATTTTATTCTTCTGGACTAGAAGCAACTTATTTACCATTAAGTCCTTCTTATGGTAAATATGAGGGTTGATCTTTTTTGTAAGCCTTTTTATTTTCCTTTGATAGGCTTGTCCATGACATATCATATTCAGCTGTTTTTCTTCAATAAGGTTTAGCTGGTCATATCGGCTTTGAACCCATTTAGCTTCTGTTACGTTTACTTCCATTATCATGTGCTTTTGTCAGCATGATTAGCTGTACCGATTTGCCGTCTTGGATCTTTGCTATAACCGAAGAGTAATCCTTTTGAATGTAGAGCAACTGTCATGTCAATGCCCCTCTTCCTTTCCTTTAGGGATTTCAATCCTCCTATTGATCACCATATTTCCACATTTCCCAGTCAATTACTTGAATGCTTTATGATGAAGGGTCAAGAGAATAGAAAGAAAGGGATTTATTGCAAAGGATTGTGTTTTAGCGAGATTTTTTATGAAATAATAGTTTCTGTAAGAATGGCTAGCCAAGGTGGGTCAGTGTTTAGGCTAGTTTAAACAAACGTTTTGTTTTAATGAGGTAGCGTCTTCAGCTGATTACTTTATGACTGATTAACATTCCTAGTCTGCCTAGGATTTTGCCCTTTTATCTTTTTGTCTTGGCCCTTTGACCTTGACGGGCTTCTTTTAATAATAATTTCTTTTCTCAAAATATTGTCGAAACACGATTTTCTTATTCGTGTCTCTAGCTAATCAACCATGTTAACTTTGGCTTCATTTTGTCTATGTATTTTGGAACAAAACGTTTGTCTAAACCTTGGTTATTTATGGGGTATAGACATTTTTAGCGAGAAAAGAAGCAGATAGTAAGAATAGCATTCTTTTGTAATTCAAAGGGAAATGCGTGCCCTAAAGATGCTCGGGGGTCGGGCATACCCCGAGGAGTGATCTCTAATAGTCATTGGGTTTACATCCCTTAAAATCGGAAGAAGGACATCTAATGATTAATGCTACTCTTTGCGCTAATATCCCTCTTTTTTGGAAGATCGTCTTTTTAAGGTACGGAGGGGAGACTTCCCTTTTCTTTGTACGACTTGATCTTTTGTAGGGTCGTACTTTAAAGGATTATCCTTAAAATTGGGTGGCTCTCTTATTCTGTGAGCATCCTTTCCAAGCCCTTGTCTGGGCTGTATCCATATCTCTTCATTATATGGGCCACTTTTAAATTTCTAGGAAGTATTTCCATATTTTCAAATGTCTTCTTCAGCCGTATCCATTTAAGGTATGGTAGACGGTTCGCTGATTCGAATGTAGTCTTTAACTTGAACCATGATCAATTTGTCGCCTACCACGAATTTGATTTTTCGGTGGAGCGTTGAAGAAAGTGCCTTAGCACTTTGAATCCAAGGTCTGCTCAATCTTCCCCTTGGATTTTTTTTCTCTTCGGTTTCTTTATTTTTCCTTTGTTTTTAGGAACATTATCTTGTAGCTCCTTGGGGAATAAATTCTTTTGCTTCCCGTCGTGCCCCCAATACCGACTATATTGGAGATATCTTCATTGACGGACAATTCTTCTGTGCATATCCACAGTACAGCTTTTATCCAGTGTATAAGCGTAAAGGCGTTATTGCCTCTTCCCTGACATTATCAATTTGGGTACCGACATTTACTTCTTTCTTATTATCTTCTTGTCCCGAATTGAAGGCCTCAGTTTTTTCTTATGGGGCTGTATCAATTAAGCTTCTTTTCTCCAATAGTCTTTGCATGTCCGGGGAAATGGTCCCCTCCTCACTGTCTGACTCAATCCATTCGTCTTCGGCTTTCAGATCCCGCAGAGAGTTTTCAATCACAGACATGACTGTTTATATGGTCCTTATTTGGGTTTAGATTTTATTCAATTATTTTGGAATGAGAGAGAAAAGAATGAGAAGCATATGAATATTATGAAAAATGCCTCATTTTATTGATAGATGCAAATATTTACAAAGCCCACTTTAATCAAAAATCTCGTGATCATGGGCGGGGATCACGAGAGAGATACATCGGAAGCTTTTTGATATATTTTTTTTATTATCTATTTTTTATTACATTTTTAGAGATGGTAAAAATGATGAGCCCTAGATTGCTGGTCTTCCTTATCCCGTCTTTCATTCGGGCTTTGATAAGGGCTGATCGTCCACCTTTGAAGTAGATGCGTCAAAGGTAATCCATCCCGCATCTATTAAATCTTGGACCTTATCCTTTAAAGCCATGCAGTTATCTACAGAATGTCCCGGAGCGTCTGAATGATAATTGCATTTTTCATTTGGCTTATACCATTCTGGATATGGTGGCTCCATTTTCTTGGGAGGGACGCGTACTAGGAGTTTGGCATCCAACAATTTTAGCAACAGGCTTCCATAAGAAGTGGGTATTGGAGTGAACTTCCTTTCCGGCCTGCGTGACTTGGTCTGCTACGAGGAGGACGAAGGAGTGGCCAAGTTGATTTCATTTACGGTTCCCTCCTTCTTTTTTCCGAAGCTCTTTTTAACGAATTGAGTAGAAGAGTTGGAGGAGTTCTGCTGTGCAATTCTTCCGCTCTTCAGGCCTTGTTCTACTCTTTCTCCTATGATGACTACATCTGCGAAGAGTGTTGATGTGTTCCCTATCATTTTGTCATAATAGGGACCTGTCAGAGAATTGATGAACATGGATGTAGTCTCTTTGTCGGATAGAGGAGGTTCCACTTGTGCTGCCAATTCCCTCCATCTTTGGGCATATGCTTTGAAGGATTCATCGTCTTTCTTGCTTAATAGTTGTAGATCTGCTCTTTCAGGGGTCAGATCAATATTGTATTTGTAGCGACGAAGGAAAGCATCTGCCAGATGTCTCCAGGTTTGGATTTGGTTCCCTTCCAGCTGCATATACCAGTTTAGAGCTGATTCAGCCAAGCTCTCCTGAAAGCAGTGGATCAGGAGTTTTTCATTATCAGCATATGCAGCCATCTTACGGCAGTACATTGTAAGATGGCTTTTGGGGCAGGTTAGTCCCATGTATTTTGGGAAATCTGGAGCTTTGAACTTGTTAGGGAATTGGATATCTTTGACGAGGCACATATCAGCTGCCTCTTTAACATCAAAATTATGCCCCTCCATGGCTCTCAATCGCTCTTCAAGGGCAGTCAGCTGTTGTTTTGATACTTCTGGTGCATGAATATGCACTGCCCTTGTATCAGATTGGACTTGTTCATCATTGGGTCCCTCCTCTTCTTCTTGGTGGGAGGCTTGTCCACTTTGAGGACCCTCTTTATGAAGATTTTGTTGGCGCATCATTTCTAACATCTGTGTCATTTGCTCTTTCAGCGTGTTAAGCTCAGTAGTAAGCTTTCTATTTTGTTCTTCCAGATGTTCCATCTTCTTGGCTTTCTGAGCACGAGTGAGGACGGGCGGAAGACCAGCCACTTTCTAAATGATTTTAACAATTTTATTATAGTTTTTTAAATGATTGGTGTATCCTAGAATGAATGTGTTTATGTATGCACTACAAAAATATTTTTTTTATGACAGCAGATATTGAAAGTGGCATAACTTTTGACTGGGTTGTCCGATTTGGACGCACAGCATGTCAAAACGAAGAGAAAAGGGTGAAGAACCAAGTTGCACGTTGCCGAAGGCGATTTGGCCTAGTAATTTTCCCAAAAAACGTCTCTAAGACCCATTTTTTAGGGGTTTATTAAAATGATGAGCATGCTGTAATTATTTTCTCTCTTAGTTTTACCACTTATTGGATGATATGGTATGAATGATACGACTTTGCCAAGAATCTTTTTTAAAGTAAAAGGCATTTTTATTGCTTTAATTGTTTTTATATTTTTTATGACCCTTTATCTCTTCTGTCGGTCAACGTGGCTACTTAGCTTACAAAGAACCTGAAACCAGGCTAGCTTAACTGAAGACTGTCCGAGATAAAGGTCTTTTATCTTATCACTTTTTGTGATTTTTTTAGGGTTTTTCATTTTTTTGTTTGTTGTATGATTACCCTATGCTAATGCATCAATACAAATGCAGCAAACGTATGCA
This sequence comes from Sphenostylis stenocarpa, assembly GCA_963425845.1. Lineage (NCBI taxonomy): Eukaryota > Viridiplantae > Streptophyta > Magnoliopsida > Fabales > Fabaceae > Sphenostylis > Sphenostylis stenocarpa. Next base: position 9,579,135 of record OY731408.1, read on the forward strand.
CACACAATTCATACATCCACGAGCAGAGCCACGCTTATTTAATCACGAGGTGGGATTTTCCTGCAGAAACGTGTTTGGTTTAGGTGGTTCTAACTGTTCTCACCAGGCCAAAGGTCCCCAAGGTGCCCCCATTATAGGGACCTCTCAATCTTTCAGTCCTTGGGTCATGCACGGAACTCCGTGGCGACACCCTTAGACCAAAAGAAGAGAGTTATCACCTTGAGTTGGTGGTTTTCCGACAACGGTAGTAGCCCCGTGTGCCAACTAACCGATCGTATCTGCCACCCACTCCCTATAGGTATTCACTCTTGCCCCCGGGTATAGAGGGACTGTTGTGTGCAAGGGTTTTTGTGTGCAATTTATATTTCAAACAATTGCAGAAATAATCATACAGCAGTTATTTAAAGCCATACAATAAAAACATACAGAAGGGTAAAGGCGTAATTTCAAATCTTTGCTTAATTTGAATTTATCCGTCACTAAATGGGATCAACTCTCGGACTTCCCCAGTGGAGTCGCCATCTGTCGCCGCCGTCCGTTCTGACGTCCTGGGGACGTCTCGAACGTTTATGCGAGCGGTCGCGAAAAGATGGTTGAGACTCGCGTTTTTTGTTAAAATTGTGTTCATTGCTTCCGAGGTGCTCAACACTGAACTATCCTCTAATAGAAGCAAGGTTTTCGAAAAGGGGTTCTTTTGGAGTCGCCACCAATGTTTTGACCAGAAACATTGGAAAAGGAAAAAAGGCGTTGATTTTATTAAAAACCAACTTGGCCATTATAACCAGAGTTGGGTAAGGGAGTTAGTTACGTGTGGGGAAGGTGTTAGCACCCCCACAACGCCCCTTTCGGGTTCCCTATGACGGATTTATTCATTAAGTGAAGATTATGAGAAATTACGCATTTACCCTTATTTTATTCGTACAGTTATTTAGATATGATTATCTACATGATGTATCTACATTGCATACAAAAAACAATAAATAAAGCAGTAAAGAAGAAGAGAATTGAGAAAAACCTCCGTAGCAAGCTTTGTATTATGATTCTTGTACAAAGAGGACGCGTTTCGGCAGTCCTTCGCTCTACAATTGTTCTCTCCTCTCGATTACAGACTCGACTCGACTAAATTTTCTAGAAGAATCGAATGCCGGAATACAAATTCCTTAACTGATTGTTACCTAAAAAAGGCAATCAGAAAGATCATTCGAGAGAGGGAGAGAAGAAGACAAGTCTCTGAGTTGTCTGGTGTGTGGAATGAGACAAATGAGGCTCCTATTTATAGCATTTTTCGCCCTGGAAGTTTGGGACGGCCGTCTGGGTTGGGACGACCGTCCCAAACGTGTTTTCTGCGTTGTGCCAATCTGGGACGGCCAGTCTGGGTTGGGACGGCCGTCCCAAACGCAGTTTTCTTCACGTTGGGACCCCCTGGGGTTTGGGACGGCCGTCCCACATTCGGGACGCGCGTCCCAACTGCTTAATTGCAGTTGGGACGGCCGTCCCAACCCTGGGATGGTGGTCTCGACCCGTTTTGTCCAGCCTTTGTATTTTGGGACCCCGGGAAGCTTTTCTTGCCGTTTTCGGACGTGGATTGATGCCGATATATGTCTGTTGAAGCTTTATCTTTATGAAGGAAGTCTTCTTGGCCTTCACTAAAATGTTGGGCGAGCTTTATCTCTGTATAGGAAGTCTCTTTTGCGTTTATCGTGCATACGAGCGAACTCCATGTTGTTGCAGGAGGTTTCCTCGGTTTTGCTGGGGAAGCCGGATGAACTCCATCTTCGGGTGAAGTTCCTCTAGCTTTTATTTTGAGAGGCCGGGCAAAATTAGGGGTCTACAAGGGTCTGCCTCCGAGTTACAAGTCGGGCCTCCGTTTGAGAAAGGGGTTCGATCCATTAGGGAGTTAAGTTTTGCCTGTTGTCGCGCATGTTCTTGGCTACGAACCAGATCTATTTCTCGGGCTTGATCCAACCGGCTGTCGATCTCGTCAAGAATTGTCTTGAGGCGCTGGAACCTTTCTTGTCTGGCCTCCTTACCTTCGGTGGGGGATTCAGCCAAGTGGCGAATCTCCCTCTCCACTTGACTCTCCACTTGCTCGAGCTCCGCGGCAAGGTCAGAGAGCTCGTCCCAGGCTCCAGGGGGGAGGTTGAGATCTACATGCACCGGGCGGTTCGAAGAACCGTCCCTGCTTCCACTGGCAGGAGCCATCATACTTATATTGAATTCTGTAGCTGCCGCTGCAAAAAGCAAAGCCAAAGTCGTGAGAGTGAGACCTTCCCCCCATCATCCGGCTTAAAAGGAAGGTGATGGCCTTATGTAAATGGCCTCCTGTCTTTGCTTGTGTTGTGTAGTATGACGTCCATGTCGTCTTTTACTCTTGTTCCTTAACTCGTCCCTTCGCGTAGCCCACAGAGCAATTCCTAGGTTAGCTCGTTTGTAAAGCAAGGAAATCCTACTGGCGGTAGCGGTTGTACCTTTGACCTTTGTCTAACCACTTCTTTGATCATCGTATTCATTATTGATTCACATTCTATCTTCGAGCGGGAAGTCTCAAATCTCTTTTGCCAGCATTGAGGATGTAACATCCAAGTATTTCCCAAAAATATTTCATTAATATAATAAAATATTTTGTCATTAACTTTAAAAAAATGGTATTATGAGTTATTTTAAGACTTGATAATTTTTAAAGATATTAATAAATAATATATATATATATATATATATATATATATTATGAAATTTTTAATAGAGTGAAATAGATAAATTTACAATTGAGTTTAAAATGAAGTAATAATAATAATAAGAGTAATATCATTAAGCAAAAATTAGTAATATAATTTACCATTGATGAAAGGATTTAATTGGTAAGTGAAAAAGTAAGTGAGGGTAATTATGGAAAGGAGGTTAAATTTAAAGAAGAGAAAGATTCAATTTTCTTTCTCACTTACGGAAGCCATTTTGGGAGCACGGGAGGAAGAAGAGAAGCTTGATTTTGCTTGCCCACACCATCTTGGTTCATCCTTTTAGCAATTAAGAGTAAGATTCATGAAATTAAAGCATTGGATTCACTACTAAAAATTCTCATTTTTCATGGGAATATTTTTGCAAATTTTTTGTAAAAATTGCAAGAAATAAGTTTTCTGTAAATTTAAACAATTTTTTGCAAGAAAATTGGCAGAAAAAAACTAGTTTTGTAGTAGTGATTTCAATATTATCTCCTAAAATCTTCTTAATCTCAAATATATAGTCATTTTGATGCTTATAGGAGACATACTTTTCTTGAACTAAGGATATCCATTTTCTTGTTTGAAAGCTTCATTTGAGGTAATGAGAGTCTTCTTGTCATCAACCCTAGGCTAAACCATCATTTATCTCACTTCTACATTAATTGGAACCAAATTAAAATGTTTTATAAAAATTTCGTATGGCTATTCTAGTATATTTAGATACTCTACAATGCTCCTTTCATATTTTAGAATTTAGAAATGGATTCCTTGGATGTTAAAACCTAGTGTTAGCCATAAAAATCACTTAAATTGGATTTTTCTAGAGGAAGATGATGAAATATGTGTTGAGAGATGTTATTGGACAAGAATCTGCATGTGAATAGAATCTTTGGGAAATTATGTAAAAATATTTACTTGGTATTTAATTCTAAAATTTTGATTACATGTTCCTTTATATATCTAGTTTGTGTGTGATTTATTTCAAAATTTTCTGACCAGTTGATTTTCGATGAAAAATCTTGGAAGTAAATATGTTTTGAGTTGGGTGAAACAGAATTGTTATGTTCGCTCAGGAACTTTGAAAAATCATAGAAAATCGAAATTGAAGTTTTTTTGAGATGAAATTTTTATCATAGTTGTGATTGTAGGTATATGTTAAGTGTATTTATTTTCATAATTTTATGACCATTATTTTATTTTATAAAAATATATCTTTGAGTAATGCCCTGATAGTGGAATCTTCAAAACGTATGAAAATGGAGGAAAGTTTTGAATGACTTAGAAATCTTTAAATTTTGAATTATAATTTTTATTATAATCCTAGAATATATGTATTTTGGACTGGAAAATTTCATAGAATTTGGAGTTAGTTTAGATGGCAAAGAATTTTTCCAAAGTTACACTTTTCTAATGCTTATGATAGATTTTTCTTCCTAGAGAAGTGTAAACAAAACTTTAGTTCTGGACCTATTATTTATTTTATGAGTATGTATGATGTGAGAATGATAGTGTAATGAGACATTTTGGGACACAAGATTAGAATAACAAGAGTTTAGAAAATTTGATGGATCGCAATGTGTGCTGAGTCCGAGAGTGTCCGACTCTCGACAAATTTTTATTGTTCTTGTTTAATGCAGGAAAATGTGTTTATAAATTTGATTTGAATGTATTTGTAAATTGGGAAATGTCCAAATTACAAAGGAGACTCTGTCAAATTTTTGAAATTGATGAAAAATAAATAAAGCTTAATAAGAATGGTATAAAGAAACGTTATGAATAGTTAATGCAATCATAATCATGGTAGTTAGTGAAAATTATGTCTATAAGTTGTTTGTACTATGTGCTGAGTCTAAGTCAGAGATGTTGGTCATCTAAAAATAGGGTATTATGTCTATAGTGATATGGTCTGTATGATGTAGAGTTTGTTCCTACCAAATATATTGTTGTTAAAGAGTTGGTGGTGTCACTCAGTGACGAGATATGTGTGTGGATGGTACGGAGATACACTGGGGGCTTAGGAGATAAGAGAAGATCAGATTGATCTTGGGGAAATATAGAGTGCATTGTTTGGCCACGCTCTATACTCCCGACTTGACTCTTTGACTTTGCCTTTTTGCCAAGGGATCGTTATGCGTAAGCATTGTATCTGTGATGCGCAGATCAACCGACAACTATCTATACTTCTGTGAGCCATTTATGCTCGTGTGTAATTTTGTTATGTTTGTGAGAGTTGTTTGTACTTATGTGTGATCCTTTCATGGATTGAAAGATGGGATTGATAGTGTATCCTAGGTGCATGAGCATTTCAAATGTGGCAAAAATGAACGAATGAAACACAAACATGTATTGTGTGTTTTTAGTTTGAGTAATGTGATTTGTGGAAATTGTTTGAAATTTCTGTGTGGGATACTTTATTGAAAAAAAATGAAATGTTTGACTATAAATGTTACATATGGTTTTAGATTGTAGAGGTTGGAAAAATTTTCGGTTTAGTGTTCTGGAGTGATGAGAAAAGGAAACTCATCCTTACTGTTATATTTCAGGTAATGATGGAACAATTGTGGTGGAGGAACCACAGTTTGATTGAGTATCATATACATATGTATGGAAGAATGCTGCCCTCCGGGAGGGGTATGATCTTGTATAAGAAAGTTAGGAATTTTGGGTACTTGCTCTGATTAGGATTTGCTTTATTTTGAGATGTATAAATTTAAATTAAGTTCTAATCGTTTAAGGGTACCAACTTTATGTAATTATAATATGATCCTTGTTGGATTAGTTATTTTGAAAAACAATGTATTATGATTATGAATGTTATGTATGAACATGTTCGACACCTTATTTATATATATTTATTCACGCATGACCAATTTTAAAGTTCATTGTCATAAAGAAATAATATTGTAAAAAAAATTATTCCCATTTTTGAGAAATTAAATAAATTAGAAAAAAAATGACGTTACAGAGGAACCTAAGAATTTTGATTGATTAAAGTAGTTATCCGATAGACGCAATTTGACAATTAGCAGAGGTGTCACCTTCTAAACCTACTTTTCTTGAGTCAATAGAGTACGACCTAGATCAACAAAACCCATCCCCGTCTGAGTAGATACTTCCTAAGAAGTTTTCAAAGCAAGGGAGGAATGAACTTCTAGCTTGATTACCGGGAACCCTCTCTTGATAGATGAATAACCCCTGGCCAAGCGCTCGGAAAGTGCTCCTCCTATTGTCTGTCCCACATAGAGGTAGTTAGAATAGACTCCGAGACAAGAAGCTGACAGATAAGCAACGGTCTTGAGGGGTGAGCCCTATGACTAAAGATACACGAGCTCCTCTACACCCATTTCCTCGGAAAGCCCTTTTACCAGCTTTGCATAGAGAGATAGCAAAATTAAAGGAAGAAGATATGGGTAGATCAAAGTCGTTTGAAGGCCCAGAATGGGATATGAGGATGAAAGCTTAGAGACCATTTGTTCAACTTTTCTCCAATAATTGAACAACACTTAACAAATTATGATTAATATCAGGAACATATAAAACATCAAAAATTAATTTGATACCCGAATGACTTTTAACTGCAATTGTTCCCATACCTTTCACATCCATTTGTTCTCCATTACCGATTCTCACTTTAGAAATATGTGATTCATTGAGCTCTTTGAAAAATTCTCAATCATGAGTCATGTGGTTTGTACAACTTGTTGACAATTCAAGGACTTGATGTTGCACTTGATGAATATGAAGAATGGATTTTGATGATGATCCAAGAACTAAAGACTTAGAATATTGAAGATTGAAGATTGGTGATAATAGTATTGTAATAACTCTGTTTTATTTAAGATTGAGTCTGTATTTTTAGAGTCTAAGATAGCCGGTACATAGTCTGTAACTTAGAAGCTTCAAAAAGCTCAAATTTATCATTTAGGCTCGGCTTTAATCGATTATATAGGTAAATAATCGATTAAAACAGTGAGAAAACACTTTCTATACAAACTCACTGTTTTAATCAATTAAAACAGCAAAATAATCGATTGTTTTGTACTGATCCGTACAGATAATCGATTATTTCACCAAATAATCGATTAATCCAGAGAGGTTTGGGTTCTGACGTATTTGGCTCTATTTTAATCGATTATCACTCCAAATAATCGATTATTTCAGTCTGTTTTTCATTTTAAATTTCAAATTAACCCTATTTTCGAAAACCCAATTACCAAGAACCCTAGTTTCGAAATCCCCAATTCCTAAACCCTAATTTCCCTACTTAAACTCTGCTTTGGCACTCGAGAAAATAAGAACAACTCTTTCCATACAAAAGTTAAGTGCTGTGAGTGCCAGGAGAACTGTTTGTTGCAAGGAAAGGGGGCTTTTGGAACCTGGTGTGAGGCTAGAAGCGATAAGAATCACTAAGTGGAGTTCTTAGTGGATTGTGTGCTTGTGCCGTCTCTAGGGAAAGCTGTTCTTCATCTCTTGTGGATTTCAAGAGAGGTGTTTTCTCGATCTTTATCTGTTCATTTGTAATCTGTTTGTAACAATTTGTTCTTAGTGACAGGCGTTAATCCTCTTTTGAGTGATTAGCAAGCTGGACGTAGGGTCTTTTGATCCGAACCAGGTATAAACCTACTTGTGTAATCTTCTCTACTCTTCTCTATTTACATTTACGCAGTTTTTAATCGGTAAAATTTGGGAAAATTTTGAAAACCTAATTTTTATTAAGAAACCAATTCACCCCCCCTCTTGGTTTTTGTCCGACCACGCGAACATTCCGCTGCGCGATTCTAACAAGTGGTATCAGAGCTTGCTTTGATAGTCATTCAAATATTTTCGAAAATGGCCGGACAAAATCAAACTTTTGCCGAAGGTGCGTCTATCAACAGACCCCCACTTTTTGCGGGTCAAAATTATCCTTTTTGGAAGGTACGTATGCAAATATTTTTAGAGTCTGTTGATAGAGGCGTTTGGGACGCAATTTTAAACGGTCCATTTGTTCCTAAAATTACAGAGAACGGTGTTGACGTTCTTAAACCTTTTGATAGATGGATTGCCGAAGAAAGTCGAAAAGCACAATTTGATGTTAGGGCTAGAAATATTATTTCATCTGCTCTAACCCTTGATGAGTTCTATAGAATTTCAGTTTGTAAAAGTGCACAAGAAATGTGGGAAATGCTTAGAGTAACCCACGAAGGAACTGACGACGTCAAAAGAGCACGTAAAAATTCTTTAATCCAAGAATACGAGATGTTCCGGATGCAACCCGGCGAAACGATTTTCGACGTTCAAAAGCGTTTCACTCATATTGTGAATCATCTCACCGGATTAGGTAAAGTATTTGATGTTGATGAATTAAATGTTAAAATTTTGAAATCTTTGGATAGGAAATGGCAACCTAAGGTGACGGCCATCTCGGAGTCACAAAATCTTGCCACTATGTCTATGGCGGCGTTATTTGGAAAGCTTAGGGAGCATGAACTTGACCTTGGAAGACTAAATGAGGAAGATGGTCAATATCAAAAGAAGAACCTAGCTTTCAAGACCAAGATTTCAAAAAGCAAAAATAAGAAAGAAGAAGAAGAAGACTCCGAAATTGATGAAGAAGAGATGAGTCTTTTTATAAAGAAGTTCACCAAGATGATGAAAGCAAAAGGAAGACATCCTTTCAAAGGTAAGGGAAAGTTAAAAGAAAATTATTCCGTTAATATAAAATGCTTTGGTTGTGGTGAAGCAGGGCATATAAAGACCGAATGCCCAAACAAGAAAAATGATGAACACAAGGGCAAAAAGCAATTCAAGAAGAAAGCATATATTGCTTGGGATGACAGTGATTCAAATTCAGAATCAAGCGACTCAGAAATTGAAGCAAACATTTGCTTGATGGCAAATAACAACATTTCTTCGGATTTTGAGGTTAGTGATTCCGATTCATCCTCTAGTGAAGAAAATGACCATGATGAATTGCAAAATGCTTATAATGAGTTATTTACTGCATTTATGGATATGAAAAAAGAATATAAAGTTGTAAAGAAAAATCTAAGAAGATCCGAAAAGGAAAATGAGTCCTTAAAATTGAAAATTGCATGTTTAGAAGAAAAGGAGGTAGCTAATACGAAAATTGTATGCTTGGATGAGAATAAGGACTTAGCTTGTGCAAATTGTAAAGAGCATGAATATGACATAGATATTCTTAACCATTTGCTAGACAAAGCGGAAAAAGAAATTGATGATCTTAAGAAGCATGAAATGGTAATTGCTCAAAATAATGTAAATCAAAGAGTTCCTTTGAAAAAGAGTAAAACTAAAAAGAAAAGAGTATGGGTAGAAAAAGGAACTAGAGCTTGTCATGTTAATAATGTATCTTGTTCTAAAGCTACTCCAAATGCATGCTTCTATTGTATGAAACAAGGTCACACTTCAAATAAGTGTAAAATTAAACATTTTGGTGTACCTAAAGGTAAATATATTTGGGTTCCTATAGTTAAATGAACTATTTGTATCTTGTATTTATTCAAAGAAAATGGATCATTTAGTATATTTTAAACAGAATGTTTAGGTAAAAACATTTTATCTTTTCTATTGCATGAAGGTTCTTCACTTAAAGATTTTTGCGAAAAGCCTCTAAAATTGTTTTAAACAACTAAAAACAAAGTTTTTTTTTTTCAAAAACTTTCTTAAAACATGTTTTTAACTGATGCAGTTTTGAAAAAACCAAATAAAATCACTTAGAATGTTCAAAGAAGTGTTTTTACAGTATTTTAATCGATACAACTTGTTTTTAATCGATTAAAACCATTTAGAACTCATTGTGATCGATCAGATTTTTATTATGAGCGGTCATAATCTTTTAAATCGATTAAAAACACGTTTCAATCGATTAAAATCACTTAAAGGGTCGGGATGATCGATCAGAATCAAATTATAAGCGATCAGAATTCTTTTCAATCGATTAAAACACGTTTCAATCGATTAAAATCATTTAAAGGGTCAGGATGATCGATCAGAATGCAATTATGACCGATCAGAATCAGTTATGATCGATCAGAATTTAGTTATGACCGATCAGAACTCTTTTAATCGATTAAATCTCGTTTCAATCGATTAAAACAACTTAAAAATTTTTTCTACACTGCGTTTTAATCGATTAAAAGACGTTTTAACAGATTAAAACTGCACTTTTAACAGATTAAAAGAATCTTTTAACAGATTAATTAAACCAGCAGATTAATTAAAAGAAGTTTTGCAGTATTTCAATCAATTGTTATGTTTTAAATAGAATGCTCATTAGGTTAATTATTAAATCTACTCCATATGAATTGTTTAAAGGTAGAAAACCTAATGTTGCACATTTAAAGATTTTTGGATGTAAATGTTTTGTGCTAAATAATGGAAATGACAATCTAGGAAAATTTGATTCAAAAGCTGATGAGGGCATTTTTCTAGGTTATTCTCTAACTAGCAAGGCATATAGAGTGTTTAATAGGAGAACTTTGAATATAGAAGAATCTATACATGTTACCTTTGATGAGATTGTAGACCTTGGGGGAAATCCTCTTGAGTCAAATAAAAGACTTGCAGGTGATGATGAATATATAAGAGAGGCCCTTGATGAATTATACTTGGAAGATAATGTGCCTTCTCAAACTCCTCAATTAGCAAAAGAATGGAAATCACCTAGAGGACTCTCAATGGACAACATTATAGGGGACATCTCAAAAGGGGTAAGAACTAGAAATATGAATAATTTATGTATGTCTGTTGCTTTTGTGTCACAGATTGAACCTATAAACATTGAGGAAGCACTTAAAGATGATCAATGGTGCATAGCCATGCAAGAAGAACTTAACCAATTTGAAAGGAATCAAGTCTGGGAACTAATCCCAAGAGAAGAGTCACATCAAGTTATTGGAACTAAATGGGTATTCAGAAATAAGCTTGATGAAGATGGTAATATAACAAAGAATAAAGCCAGACTTGTTGCAAAAGGCTATTGTAAGGAGGAAGGTATAGATTATGATGAAACTTATGCTCCTGTGGCCAGGTTAGAGGCTATACGCCTACTTCTTGCTTATGCATCTATGATGAAATTTAAATTATATCAAATGGATGTTAAGAGTACATTTTTAAATGGTTTTATTAAAGAAGAAGTGTATGTAGAGCAACCCCCTGGTTTTGAAGATTTTAATAATCCTAATCATATTTTCAAATTGAAGAAAGCATTATATGGGTTGAAACAAGCTCCTAGATCTTGGTATGAAAGATTAAGTAGTTTCCTAACTGCAAATGATTTTTCAAGAGGAAAAATTGATTCTACACTATTTATTAAGAAAGTTAAAGAACATATCTTATTGGTCCAGGTATATGTTGATGATATTATTTTTGGATCAACTCGATAATTCTTTGTGTGTAGAATTTGCTAAGATTATGCAGGGAGAGTTTGAAATGTCTATGATGGGAGAATTAACATTCTTCCTTGGACTTCAAATCAAGCAACTTAAAGATGGCACTTTCATCTCTCAAACTAAATACTGCAAGGAGATTCTCAAAAAGTTTGGTATGAACACCTCAAAGGAAGCTAACACACCCATGGGAACTTCATGCTATCTAGACAAGGATGAATCAGGTTTGGAAGTTAATCAAACTATGTATAGAGGTATGATAGGATCACTATTATACTTAACTGCTAGTAGACCCGATATTATGCATTCTGTCCGTGTGTGTGCTAGATTTCAGGCTTGTCCTAAAGAATCTCACCTAATTGCAGTAAAACATATTTTAAAATACTTAAAAGGAACTACTGGGTTTGGCTTGTGGTATCCGTCTGATGCTTGTATTAGTTTATTAGGATATTCTGATGCTGATTATGGTGGATGTAAAATTGATAGGAAAAGCACTAGTGGGACATGTCATTTGTTAGGTTCATCCTTAATATCATGGCATTCTAAGAAACAAGCATGTGTAGCTTTATCTACCACTCGAAGCTGAATATATTGCAGCAGGTAGTTGTTGTGCTCAAATTCTGTGGATGAAACAACAGTTAGAGGATTATAGTATAAATTTAAATGACATACCCTTAATGTGTGATAATACGAGTGCAATCAATCTAACTAAGAATCCAGTAATGCACTCTAGGACTAAACATATTGAGATTAGACATCATTTTTTAAGAGATAATATCAGCAAAGGAAACTGTAAGATAGAGTATGTAGACACTAAACGTCAATTAGCAGATATATTTACTAAGCCTCTACCAAAGGATAGATTCTATGATCTTAAAAGAGACTTAGGGATATTAGAAATAGCTTAAATTCTGCTTAATTTGACTGTTTTTAGATGATTGTTATGATAAAATTCGTGTTGTAGGATATTCATAGGTTATAATGTGTAAAAACCTTAAAAACTTGATATAGCCTCTGGAATATTCGATTACTGGAAGTAATAATCGATTATTTTTTCTCAAAACGTCCAAAACAGGGTATTCTCCTCTGGAATAATCGATTATTTCGTGATATAATCGATTAAATGCCTTTGATAATCGATTATTTGCTTGAAATAATCGATTAAAGCTGTCAGATATTGAAATAATCGATTATCTTGAAATATAATCGATTAAATGCGACCAGTTTTGCCTCCTAGCCGTTGCCAACGGATATTTTGCCATGGAATCTCTACTATATGATCGTTGGAAGTATTTTCTCTATAAAAAGAGACCTCTAGTTCAATTATACTCACTTCTAATTCTTGTAATCAAGTTTTATTGCAATCTATACTCTCTTTGCTTCATTATTCCCTCACTTGTCTCCAAAATCTCTTCAAGATTATCTACTCTCTCAAATGGCCTCATCCTCTCGCCCTAAGATTCCTACAAGAAGAAGATCTGCACCTTCCTCTCATTCCCGTCCTAATTCTGTAGAAGGATGGATCTCTGATGCAGATAGCCAACAAGAGTTTCTAACCTACTGGAAAGAAAAAGCTATTATTTCTCCCAAATTTCTTATAGGTGAGCAATTCATTCGTAGGGGTTTCAATTTTCCTAATCTTCTTGAAATTCAAGGAGTTCTCCCGTTTATCCAAATGCAAGGTACATACTATCCTGACTTAGTTAGGGTATTCTATTCTAGATTCAAGTTTAGGGATCAAATTGCTACATCCCGTGTAAAAGGGGTTAACATAATTCTAGATGATGATATTTGGGAAAATGTTGCTCACTTCCCCATTAGAGAAGATGCTATTAACGTTTATGGTGAGCTAGATGACTTTGACAGGTTTCTAACTTATCGCTCTTTTCTACGGAATCCCTCAATGGAGATTGGACGTATCCTTCATGCTGGACCTTTAAAGAAGGAAGAACGCATGCTTCTACATTTACTTGTATGGATCTTATGTCCCCGGGCTACGAATCATGCCCAATGCTCATCCATTGATCTTCGAATTATTCATGCAATAATGAATAATGAACCTTTAGATTGGGGTGTTCTTGTCACAATGACCATGCTTAAAGCAAAACGTCATCACACCTTCAAAATTCCATATGCCCTTCTTGTATCCCGTATTCTTGAATATAAAGGAGTGAATGTTGAAGGTGAGCAAGCAGTTAGAACAAACAATTTAAACCGCATGCTGGATAGCACATTGACTCAACTTCAAATGGTGCGAGTCAATGAAATCTATGTTCACAAAGATGACGTTCAAAATCAAGGTGATGCAAATGAAGACTCTGATGAAGATATGCCTCCAGCTACTGATCTTCCCTCTAACCAAATCCAAAGTGTTGGAACATCCTCTTCTCATCAAGAAACAAGACAATCCATGGAAGATATGCTTTCCGACATGAATCAAAGAATGCAATCATTCTTCAATCTTTCTGGTGCACGACATGATGAAATTATTCATCGTATATCCGATGTAGATGATAGAGTAGGTAGATTAGAAAATAGATTTGATACTCACTTTAATGATGAGGATAGTGAAGAATTTTAGATTTTATTTTGTTTATATCTTTGTATTGTTATGAATGAATGATTATGAAATAAAATTTGATGTTTCTTTCATGCTATGATTGAGGGGGAGCTTTCTCTAACTTATGCATATTTTGAGGGGGAGCTCTTATGATTGATGTTGCAGAGTTCTTTTTGATTATAATCAAAATAGGGGGAGAAAAATTTAAAGCCTATGATTCAATTTTAAATTTTATCTGGTATGTTTAATGTGTTTGTTAGTATGACAGATAAAACAGGTTATTACAAAGGGCTTTAAAAGAAAATTTTGATCATCATCAAAAAGGGGGAGATTGTTGACAATTCAAGGACTTGATGTTGCACTTGATGAATATGAAGAATGGATTTTGATGATGATCCAAGAACTAAAGACTTAGAATATTGAAGATTGAAGATTGGTGATAATTGTATTGTAATAACTCTGTTTTATTTAAGATTGAGTCTGTATTTTTAGAGTCTAAGATAGCCGGTACATAGTCTGTAACTTAGAAGCTTCAAAAAGCTCAAATTTATCATTTAGGCTCGGCTTTAATCGATTATATAGGTAAACAATCGATTAAAACAGTGAGAAAACACTTTCTATACAAACTCACTGTTTTAATCGATTAAAACAGCAAAATAATCGATTGTTTTGTACTGATCCGTACAGATAATCGATTATTTCACCAAATAATCGATTAATCCAGAGAGGTTTGGGTTCTGACGTATTTGGCTCTGTTTTAATCGATTATCACTCCAAATAATCGATTATTTCAGTCTGTTTTTCATTTTAAATTTCAAATTGAAAGTGATCCTAGCAAAGATCTCATTGATTTGATGAAGTCAAAGATAAAGTCAAGGGTCAACTCTGCAGCAGTCAAACAAGTCACTCAGAAGAATGGAGCTGAAGACTTAGTGTGTCTTAACAGAAAGCTTAGGTAAAACCACTTTACCTTTTCCACTGCATAAAGCTTCTTCATTCATTTTGCAAAATGCCTCAAAAACAGTTTTTAACAAATCAAAAACAAAAGCATTTTGGCAAAGAATTTTCTTAAACAAGTTATTAACTCGATACAGTGTTTGAAAGAATCAATTTAAAACACTTAGAATGTTTTAAAAAGTGTTTTTACAATATTTTAATCGATACAAACTTCTTTTAATCGATTAAAACTCTTTATGACCGATTAGAATTCGAATATAATAGGTCAGAATGCAATATAATCGATCAGATCTTAAATATGAGCGATCAGAATTATTTGAATCGATTAAAACACGTTTCAATCGATTAAAATCACTTTGGATGTCAGGATGATCGATCAGAATGAGATTATGACCGATCAGAGTTGGATATGATCGATCAGAATTGAATTATGACCGATCAGATCTGTTTCAATCGATTAAAACGTATTTCAATCGATTAAAATAACTTAGAAAATCTTTTCAATCGATTAAAACGAATTTCAATCGATTAGAACAACTTAGAAAATATATGTGCAGGTTTTTAATCGATTAAAACGACTTTATATCAGCTAAAATAACTTGGAAAGTTTTATAAAGAGGTTTTTAAACAAATCAATCGATTAATACGCGATTCAATCGATTGTTTTATACTTAGAAAATGTTTGTAAAACGTTTTAACTGATATAAACATGGTTGTATCAACTAAAACATTTTCTGTTAAAGATCAAGAATGCATTAATGGGTTGAAAGGACTTTTAACAGATTATAACGGCTATTTCAACAGATTAAAACAAACTTTCAACAGATTAATTAATGCAGCAGATTTGAAAATACTCTTTTATAAACGATAATTGCTTGAAACTTTTAAACAGAGATTGAATATCAGCTTTTACACAATTCAAGCAATCAATACAAACAACTATTAGCATTTTTCAAGAAAGATACACAACCGTTTTTGTGAACTTCTTTTGAAATCTTTCTTGAGGCACTTTGCATTTCTTTGAAGAAGAAACTGACTGTGGATTGGTGTAATCCGGTTTGAGCTTTCTTTGTTTCTTCTTTTCAATTTCTATTCATTCTTTTGTACTCGTTTTGTACCTGGAATTTGGGTACAAGTTTTCTGAGCTTGCTCGTAGAAAGTTGCCAAGAACTGGAATTTGGTTCTTGGTGGAAAGGTTAAAGCAAGAGCTGGAATTTGGTTCTTGTGTGTGGTGCCTGGAATTTGAGCACTTGGTTTCTCTGCGCTGGAATTTGGTTGCAGAGGTTTCCAAGAGCTGGAATTTGGTTCTTGGTGGAGAGTTAGAATAGGTGTAAGAGGGTGAGTCTGGAAACATCTATTCTAGTGGAACCCAGCTTGGAATTTGGCTTGAGATCTGGACGTAGCCCTGGTATTGGGTGAACCAGGATAAAATTACCGGTGAAATCTTTCCTAACCTTTCTCTCTTTAATTTCAGCTTGCCTGCGCTTATATTGTTTGATTGCTTGGTAATTCAAAAAGATTTTTAGAAACTTAATTTTCGAATTAGATAATCTGTGTATTGCGAAAACTTTCAAAAAATCAATTCACCCCCCTCTTGATTTAAAACTACTTTTCTAACAATTGGCATCAGAGCAAGGTGCTTGAAAGTTATTCAAGTCTCTTGATCCATGGCTCGAGAACAGATTACCATTTTCTGAGGGGGCATCTATTAACAGACCTCCACTATTCTGTGGAACAGATTATCCTTTCTGGAAAATTAGGATGAAAATCTTCATTGAATCCATTGACAGAAATGCTTGGGATGTTATTACTAATGGTCCTCTAATTACAGATAAAGGATGGTCAAGCTTGAATGAAGAAGAAAAGAAGAAAGTTCAAAGTGACTGTAATGCAAAAAATATAATTACTTCTGCTCTTAACATGGATGAATTTTTCAGGGTGTCCCAGTGCAATTCTGCCAAGGAGATGTGGGATGTTCTTGAGGTCACTCATGAAGGGACTGCAGATGTTAAAAGAGCCAGAAAACACACTTTGATAAGAGAGTATGAGCTGTTTAAAATGCAGAATGGTGAAAGCATCGCAGATGTGCAGAAACGCTTCACTCACATCATCAACCATTTAATGGGCCTAGGTAAGACCTTTGATAAGGAAGAACTAAATATTAAAGTATTGAAATGTCTTGACAGGTCCTGGCAGCCAAAAGTCACTGCAATATCAGAATCAAAAGATCTGTCCACCATGACAACAGCCTCACTGTTTGGAAAACTCAGAGAACATGAAATGGAAATCACAAGATTCAATGAGCAAGAAGTCTATGAGAAGAAGAACAGAAGCATTGCACTTAAAGTTGAAGAAAATCAAGAATCAGAAGAAGATAATGAGAACCTTGGACTGCTTGTTAGGAAATTCAACAAATTCCTCAAGAAAAAGATCCAAGACAAGGAAAGACACAAAAGGTATGAGAAAAGAACTGATTCTTCTAACTTTAAATGTTATGGTTGTGGCAAACAGGGCCATGTTAAAATGGAATGTCCAGAGAGAAATAAACAAGGTGAAAAGAAAGAGGAAAAATCAAAAAGAAGAGCCTACATAGCCTGGGATGATAATGATACGTCATCAACAGATAACTCTGAAAATGAAGAAGCCAATCTTTGTTTAATGGCGAGTCAAAATCCACAAACCAGCCAGGTAAGTTCTAGCTCCTCTTCAAATATAGTTAATTATGATGCATTACAAGAATCATTTAATGAAATGCATGAAGAGGCTAAGAAACTTCAAAAAGAAAATGATAGGCTGAAAGGGCTAAATAACTGGCTAGTTAACAAGGTTGATTCTCTGGAAAAACAGATTAGTGAAAATGAAACTGATAATGAATTCTTGAAACTGATTCATGCTAACTCTGATTGTGAATGCAATAAACCATGCAATAACTGTCCTGAATTGCAAAAGAAAATTGAATTCTTATCTCAAACTGTTTCAAAGTTCACTCAGGGGCAAGCTAATCTTGATATATTACTTGGATCTCAAAAATTAATGTTTGAAAAAACTGGAATAGGCTTTAAATCTAGATCCAGTAAAACAAAAACAAATAGGAATTCATACTCTACAATCAAATGTTTCTACTGTATGAAGAAAGGGCATTCAGGAAAATACTCGCAGAATTAAAAAGTATGCTATTCCTAAAGGGAGAATGAAATGGGTTCCAAAGATTAATTCTTTTCAAATAACATGATCAGGACCCAATAATTATAAAGGGTACCAGAAAAATACTTAATTGTTTTGCAGGAACAAGTCTGGAATCCTTGAAGATCAGAAGCTGCGAAACCAGGTTCTGTGTATTTAAATTAATTGTTTTAATTGATATAAATCAATATTAATCGATTAAAATAACTTACTGATATCTGTCCGTACCATTTTAATCGATTGAAATATCGAAATAATCGATTGAACTGATCTCTAGGATTTTGGTTTAATTGTTTTAATCGATTGTAATATCTGTATATCAACTAAAAACACTTAGGTATCAAAATTAATCGATTCATTTACGTTTTAATCGATTTAAATTCTGGTGTCATGTTATTGATTTCATTCTTGTACCTATCTAATCGATTCTTTCATAAAACAATCGATTAATTCACTGTAGATGTTTTCAACCCTAATGTCAAGAATCAAATTAATAGATAATGAGTTGATTAATCAATTAATTAGGTTCTGAAAACATGATTTACAGCATCTAATTAAAGTTTGATAGGCCAATTCGATTAAAAAACCCAGGTCTTTATGATAATCCAGAATCTGCATAATGTGTTTAAATGTCTCTTTGAATTTCAAAAACTTGAAATCCGTTTCTTCATCAAACCAGGTTCTGAACTTATCATTTCTCAACTTATCATCTTTCTTCTGTTTTCATATTTTCAAAATCTCCTCTCAATTCTCTGCTGTAAACATGATCAAAATCATGACTCGGTTCGAGCAGTCTGTTTCGAAACGTATCCATATTCAATTTTCTTTCAATGACACAAATTTTTAAATTAGAAAGCGAAGGTCTGAACAAATCTTTGAATTGGGAACTCGACCAGTTGACATAATGTGGGAAAACTATTACTGTTATTCATGAATGAAAGAGTCTTTTATTTTGACAACAACATAAACATGATTCAAGCTGTAGATGTTTACATTTCTCTTAATACTTTACATGGAATGCTGCATGGTAATACACTGAAAATCAAAGAAATTATCAAAGAATGGACTTGGAACTTTTCTTATAGACACTAGTTACAAACAGTGTCAAACTGTTAGGACTGAAAACATAGTTTATCAAAAATTTTTTAGTGATAATTGTTTCTGGTAATAAGTTATTCATTACTAGGAAATCCAATAAATACATGTTTTCATTAAATTTCTTGATATTACATTGCAATATATTTGAAATAATTTTGAGCATGCATTGGTTCAAAACTCTTGGTGAAATTCATTGGAACTTGTGCAACTTTGAATATTTGCTTTAATCATCAATGTCACGAGGTGACACTATAAGGGAACCAATCTGGAACAAGAATTCAAAAATTGAATAACGTGGTACAGGGAATGTATGTTTTATGGTCAGGACAGGGATAAATTTTATATTGTTTTAGAATTCTGGATTGATTGTCATCACCTGTCCTCATTACTAATCATTGCCCACTCTACCAGAATAACATTCCTCAAAAGATAATGATGACTGGTTCACTATAAGTGAGAATAACACCCATCATACTACATTAATAAGAATGCAGTTATTTGCTTGGATAATGACAACCTGCAGGGTTCAAAATGGGTTGGCTATTATGAAAGAAAATTCCTATCTCGAGGACATCATTAACCTGTGATTCATGCAATTTATGGTATCATGCATTCTGTGTGGGATTTGGTCAGGACATGATTATGCCTCTGATGTGTAGTAGAAATTCCAGTGTGGTGTCAACCATGGACTGGAATGCAGTCAATAATAACAGGAAACTGCTAAAAGATTTCTTTTCAGGAAAAGTTTCGTTGTCGCTGATACAGGAGTGACAGCAGCTTGTTGACTCAAATAGTTGATAGAGCAAAATTAGTTCCAGCAAAAAGGAAAGCCTATTATCTTTTGATATTGGTGGGGATCAAATGAATGATCACCAAGCTTGGTGGATAAGCAGTTCAATCAGGGAAATTGGGATGACTAGTTCCCCTCATCATCTTTATCTTCTGCTTATTTCTATCTTTATATTGTTTGCATGGACTGTGATATTAACTGGTGTTATACCAGGAACATTTGCCTTAACCTTTGGTTAAATATGGTTTAGGATCTAATCTAGATCAGACTGGCGTAAATAGAATTTAAATAGATCCCTGAGAGCTTTAGCTAAATAAGACTTTATTCTGATAGATCTATTAGCTAAGATAGTCTGTTAGTATTGTTAAAACATCCTTCTAAATGATCAGCTTTACAAAATATGCATTAAACATTACTTCATTTTCAAAACTGATTGTTTTAATCAATACAACATCTTGTTAATCGATTAAATGAACTTATACAACATGTTTTAATCGATTGAAAATCGAAATAATCGATTATTTTTACTAAAGTTTCATGTTTTCAAAATCTTAAATGTTTTAATCGATTAAACTTTTCTTTCAATCGATTAAAATCATTTACCAAGAACATTTTAACCGATTATACTCCGTTTTTAATCGATTTTTATTCTGGAAGAAAGATTAAAGGCTTTAGTTAATGGCTCGTTCCTGTAACATGCTACTAAAGCGTGATTCCCTTATCTTTACACGTGTTAATTGTATTCATTACAAACGTGTTAATGGAGATAAGTTTGAATCAACTTTAATTGATTCTTTTCATGAGTGAAATATTGATTCACTTTGTATTTTCAAAAACTTGAGCATATTTTTCGAAACCTTACATTTTATTTTCTCTTCTATTCCCTATTTTTGATGAAGTCAAAAGGGGGAGAAATAGTTGCATCACTTTAAGATAAATTTAAGTGCAACATTTTAGGGGGAGAAATAAGTTTTAGGGGGAGAAACAAAACTTTATTACATTCTTATATTTCTCACCTAACTGCATTATCAAGTGACTTATTTTGCAGAGATTGTTTTTTCAAAATGGTGTTTGTCTTCATCAAATAGGGGGAGACTGAAAGTGATCCTAGCAAAGATCTCATTGATTTGATGAAGTCAAAGATAAAGTCAAGGGTCAACTCTGCAGCAGTCAAACAAGTCACTCAGAAGAATGGAGCTGAAGACTTAGTGTGTCTTAACAGAAAGCTTAGGTAAAACCACTTTACCTTTTCCACTGCACAAAGCTTCTTCATTCATTTTGCAAAATGCCTCAAAAACAGTTTTTAACAAATCAAAAACAAAAGCATTTTGGCAAAGAATTTTCTTAAACAAGTTATTAACTGATACAGGTTTGAAAGAATCAATTTAAAACACTTAGAATGTTTTAAAAAGTGTTTTTACAATATTTTAATCGATACAAACTTCTTTTAATCGATTAAAACTCTTTATGACCGATTAGAATTCGAATATAATAGGTCAGAATGCAATATAATCGATCAGATCTTAAATATGAGCGATCAGAATTATTTGAATCGATTAAAACACGTTTCAATCGATTAAAATCACTTTGGATGTCAGGATGATCGATCAGAATGAGATTATGACTGATCAGAGTTGGATATGATTGATCAGAATTGAATTATGACTCGATCAGATCTGTTTCAATCGATTAAAACGTATTTCAATCGATTAAAATAACTTAGAAAATCTTTTCAATCGATTAAAACGTATTTCAACCGATTAGAACAACTTAGAAAAATTCTGTGCAGGTTTTTAATCGATTGAAACGACTTTATATCAGCTAAAATAACTTCGAAAGTTTTATAAGAAGGTTTTTAAACAAATCAATCGATTAATACGCGATTCAATCGATTGTTTTATACTTAGAAAATGTTTGTAAAACGTTTTAACTGATATAAACATGGTTGTATCAACTAAAACATTTTCTGTTAAAGATCAAGAATGCATTAATGGGTTGAAAGGACTTTTAACAGATTATAACGGCTATTTCAACAGATTAAAACAAACTTTCAACAGATTAATTAATGCAGCTAGATTTGAAAATACTCTTTTATAAACAGAATTGCTTGAAACTTTTAAACAGAGATTGAATATCAGCTTTTACACAATTCAAGCAATCAATACAAACAACTATTAGCATTTTTCAAGAAAGATACACAACTGTTTTTGTGAACTTCTTTTGAAATCTTTCTTGAGGCACTTTGCATTTCTTTGAAGAAGAAACTGACTGTGGATTGGTGTAATCCGGTTTGAGCTTTCTTTGTTTCTTCTTTTCAATTTCTATTCATTCTTTTGTACTGTTTTGTACCTGGAATTTGGGTACAAGTTTTCTGCAGCTTGTTGTAGAAAGTTGCCAAGAACTGGAATTTGGTTCTTGGTGGAAAGGTTAAAGCAAGAGCTGGAATTTGGTTCTTGTGTGTGGTGCCTGGAATTTGAGCACTGGTTTCTCTGCGTCTGGAATTTGGTTGCGAGAGGTTTCCAAGAGCTGGAATTTGGTTCTTGGTGGAGAGTTAGAATAGGTGTAAGAGGGTGAGTCTGAAAACATCTATTCTAGTGGAACCCAGCTGGAATTTGGCTGGAGATCTGGACGTAGCCCTGGTATTGGGTGAACCAGTATAAAATTACCGGTGAAATCTTTCCTAACCTTTCTCTCTTTAATTTCAGTTGCTGCGCTTATATTGTTTGATTGCTTGGTAATTCAAAAAGATTTTTAGAAACTTAATTTTCGAATTAGATAATCTGTGTATTGCGAAAAACTTTCAAAAAATCAATTCACCCCCCCTCTTGATTTAAAACTACTTTTCTAACACAAATTAACCCTATTTTCGAAAACCCAATTACCAAAAACCCTAGTTTCGAAATCCCCAATTCCTAAACCCTAATTTCCCTACTTAAACTCTGCTTTGGCACTCAGAAAATAAGAACAACTCTTTCCATACAAAAGTTAAGTGCTGTGAGTTCCAGAGAACTGTTTGTTGCAAGGAAAGGGGGCTTTTGGAACCTGGTGTGAGGCTAGAAGCGATAAGAATCACTAAGTGGAGTTCTTAGTGGATTGTGTGCTGTGCCGTCTCTAGGGAAAGCTGTTCTTCATCTCTTGTGGATTTCAAGAGAGGTGTTTTCTGATCTTTATCTATTCATTTGTAATCTGTTTGTAACAATTTGTTCTTAGTGACAGCGTTAATCCTCTTTTGAGTGATTAGCAACTGGACGTAGGGTCTTTTGATCCGAACCAGTATAAACCTACTGTGTAATCTTCTCTACTCTTCTCTATTTACATTTACGCAGTTTTTAATCGGTAAAATTTGGGGAAAATTTTGAAAACCTAATTTTTATTAAGAAACCAATTCACCCCCCCCTCTTGGTTTTTGTCCGACCACGCGAACATTCCGCTGCGCGATTCTAACACAACTGCTGTCTATAAGCCAACCTGTTGATTTGTTGATTGTAGAGCATGTTGATGCAAGGAAAAGTTCTCCTCCTACTCCATCCTCTATAACTTGAAGAAGTTCCCCTTCTACTCTATCCTCTATAATCTTGACGACTTATTCTAGTTGTGATTTGTATATCTTTTCTATATGTCCCAATTGACCACATTTTCGACATTTCACATCAGGCCTCCACCAACACTTGTTGGGTGTGTGTGATGAGTCATTATATTTCCGTATTTTCTTCCCTTTCTGAACTTATTTTAATTAGTGTTTTGGGCTTAACTTTCTATTATTAGTGAATTTTTATTAATTGGGTTTCATTGGGCCAATAATTAGATTTTAATTAATTTAAATCTATTTGATCTAATTTTTTCTCATTATTAATTTTAGGACAGTTAAAGCAATTTTAGGCCTAGAAGATTGGGCTAGATGCCATTTTACAGTTTAAAGCAATTTTGGGCTTGGAAAATTGGGTCAAATGTCATATTTTATTCTATACGGGTACTAACATTGGTTTACTGATTTATTTACCATTTTTTCTACAGATCTCCAAAAATTATTATTTTCAAAACAATATAATCTAGACACATTCATCTTTCCATAGGATCCAAAATCATTCAATTCGGAGATAAATTGGATTTTACATAAATTATCCAACAGGTCAAGCGCACCAGGTCGGCCCAATGGACATGCTTCAGTAATTTAAGTCTCCTAAATTCATTAGACCTCCAAAAGTAGTAGCAATGGTGGCGTTTAAAAGCTAACTCAAAAGGCTTTCAAAGGATACTGAAATCGCTTAATTTGGATAAGTATTGAAAATACTGCACGTGTTTGAAGTTCACGGACCTGCACTAAAGCCAACTTATGATGTGTTTCATGGACCAGTTGAGCCCAAACCTCAATAAAGACTAGGGTTAGGGTTATTTATATAAGAGAGGCACATCACACATCACACAAGGACTACGCAGCCACCACACTTCCACCTTTCATCTTCTGTAATTTATATTCAAGTTTGTTTACTCTTTTGTCATTATTTTTAAATTATTGTTTCGATTTTAATTATGTTTCTGCTATTGCGTTTTCAACTTTCCATGGATAGCTAAATCTTTGTATTGATTTTCTAGAAGAATGCAAGTATATCTTTGAGGTTTTGTTCTTCAATTTCATTTTGTTTGTTCTCTTAACTCTTCATCTTCTAATCTCAGTGTTGAATTATAATCTGTTTATGCTTAATAAACCGAAACTAATATCACAGTTTGCTTAATTCTGTGTTAGAGATGAGATTATGTGATGTATGCAATGATTAATTGTATAAGGATAATTTGGGGTTAATCTTCGCTTAGTTGGTTAATTTCATGTTGGAATAAGGGTTAAGGAAAATTTGGGATTAATCTTCGCTTAGTTGGTTAATTTCATATTGGAACAAGGGTTAAAGCTAATTTGAGATTAATCTTCGCTTAGTTGATTAATTTTGAATTAGAATATAATTTGGGATTTATCTTCGCTTAGTTGGTTAATTTCGAATTAATTTCGTAATCTAGGATAAGTGACACTACATTAGAATCGGAAATCAATTGCATTTTAATCTGCTTTTAATCCGCATTTTTATAATCTGCTTTTGTTCTGTTTCATCTAATATTTTAATTTTGAAAAAACTCCCCTTTTAATATTTTGTTACTAAAAATTGATAAGCTTTGATAGAAATTTGTGGTCTTTGGGAGACGACCTAGGAAAGCTTCCTAGTACTACATTTATCTCGTTTTAATTATTTGACCGAAGTACGACATCGATCAAATTTGGTGTCGCTGTCTGGGACCAAGATTTTTGTCTAGGTTTTCAATTTTTATTTTCTCGTTTCTCGTTTTCATTTTTTTGTTTTTATTTTATTTTATTTAAATATTTTATTTGATTTTCAGTTATTTAAATATTTTATTTGATTATTAGTTATTTAATATTTTATTTGATTTGTCTGTTATTTGAATATTTTATTTGATTTTTAGTTATTTAAATATTTTATTTTATTTTCAGTTATTTGGATATTTTATTTTCAGTTATTTGGATATTTTATTTGATTTTTAGTTATTTAAATATTTTATTTGATTTGTTGTTATTTGGATATTTTATTTGATTGCTAGTTTTTAATATTTTATTTGATTTCCAGTTATTTAAATATTTTATATGATTTTAAGTTATTTAATATTTTGATTTTCAGTTATTTGGATATTTTATTTGATTTTTAGTTATTTAAATATATTATTTGATTGTTAGTTATTTAATATTTTATTTGATTTGTTGTTATTTGGATATTTTATTTGATTTTTAGTTATTTAAATATTTTATTTGATTTGCTTGTTATTTGAATATTTTATTTGATTTTTAGTTATTTAAATATTTTATTTGATTTTCAGTTATTTGAATATTTTATTTGATTGCTAGTTTTTAATATTTTATTTGATTTCCTATTTAAGTTAAAATTCTTACTTCTCTTAATACTATTTTGATAGCCCACTGTGTTCTAAAACTCTTTTTGGTTAAAAATAAAAATAAAAAAATTAAAATAAAATAAAATAAAAATAAAAAAATAACAAAAAAATAAATATATAAAAAAATATATATATAAATAATAATTAAAAAAAAAACAATTTCATCTCTAATTTGTTTTTCTAGCTTTATTTAAAAAAAAAAATTTATAATTTCCATTCTCATAAGAAACTCTGGATATAGCTTGGTAGTGTGAGAGTGCATGTCTAGGAGGATTCCGGCTAGGAAAGATTTGGTATTTAAGCGTGTCCATTAGTGACCCACCTCTCTTTCCCGGGAACCTACCTGGTGTACTTGTTCACTGCCTACCGTTGTCATTCCAAGAAACAACCGATTTTTTTTAGGAATTTTTTTTTATTTTTTATTTTTTTATTCTTGGGAAATACATGAATTGTTGAATATAGTGCATGACTAGGAGCAATCCCGACCTTTTACAACCTTTTGATCCCGAGATAGACAGAACCTTTCATAGATTAGTTAGACATTCTAGGAATTCATCTCTTGAGTCCGAATCATTAGATAGTCATAGTGAGAGTATTGCACCTAATATACCTTCTTCCGATAATTTCCAAACTAATAACATGGGTGATCAACCTATTGGACCTCGTGAGAGGACTCTCGTGGAGATGGCTGCACCCGATTTCACTTATGCAAATTTATGTATCCAATACCCCGAAGAGGATGTACCATTTGTGCTTAAAACTGGACTAATCCATTTGCCGCCCAAGTTTCATGGTCGTGCAGGTGAGGATCCACATAAGCATCTCAAGGAGTTCCATATAGTGTGCTCCACCATGAAGCCACAAAATGTTCCCTGAAGATCACATATACCCGAAGGCTTTTCCTTTCTCTTTGGAGGATCTTGCCAAGGATTGGTTGTACTACTTAGCTCCTGGTTCCATAACGAGCTGGGATGATCTCGAAGAGAGTCTTTCTAGATAAATTTTTCCATGCTTCCAGGACCACCGCCATCGGGAAGGATATATCGGGTATCGTGCAACAGATGGGAGAGAGCTTATACGAGTATTGGGAGAGGTTCAAGAGACTTTGTGCAAGTTGCCCTCACCACCAAATATCGAACATCTACCGCTGCAAGTACTTTTATGAGGGGATGAACACAATGGATAGGAGTATGATAGATGCAGCTAGTGGAGGAGCTTTAGGAGACATGACACCTGCTGCCGCTAGAGATTTAATTGAGAAGATGGCATCCAATTCCCAACAATTTAACATGAGGAGTGATGCCATAGTCCTTAGAGGTGTACATGATGTGGGTTCATCAGATTTAGTGGAGAAGAAGCTAGAAAGTAAGATTGATGCCCTCACCACCCTAGTCTCCCAACTTGCCGCAAATCATAGACCTGCACCACCTACAAGGGTTTGTGGCATTTGTACTTCAATTGAGCGTCCCACCGATTGCTCGCCAATTATTGCATGAGTCTACAAGTTCTCGAGCTCCACAAGCTTATGCAACGAAACATTTTCAATAATAGGGCTCCGAACCAACAACATAATTCCGACCTCTCAAGCAATAGATACAATCCAGGGTGGAGGAATCACCCAAATCCGAGATGGTCCAATCAAGCAACACCAACAGACAGCAGTAATCCTTTGCCACCACCACCATTTCGAATTCTACTGGTCCAAGCAGACCTTATGTGCCTCCACCAATGCAACAACAATATCGAGGCAGCAAAATGAAGCACCAAGCTCCTCAACCTTCTTCACCTTCATTAGAGGAATTGGTCAAACAAATGGCCGAGATGAACATACAGGACCAACGAAAAATGATGCCTCCATTCAGAGTTTAACCAACCAGATTGGTCAACTAGCTACTCGTCGTGAATCAATTGCAAAATCAAAATTCAGACAAGCTCCCTGCACAGCATCGTGGTTAATCCTAAGAATGTGAGTGCCATCACATTGAGGTCAAGGAAACAGATTGACATACCCACTGCAACACCTCCACCCTCATTTGTAGCTGCCTCAGTTCCTGCACCTGAGCAACTAGTTGGTAGTCAAAAATTGCATATAGATGGACCTTCTTCCAGCCCCAGTTTTGACCTGCAACAGCCTCCTATCCCTCTTCCATTCCCTCCCAAAGCAATTCCAAGCAAAAAGATGGAAGAGGTTGATAAAGAGATTCTAGAGACCTTCAGGAAAGTTGAGGTGAACATACCTCTGCTTGATGCCATCAAGCAAATTCCCAGATATGCTAAATTCCTGAAGGAGCTGTGCACCCACAAGAGGAAGATGAAGGGCAGTGAGATAATCAGTATGGGCAGAAATGTGTCTGCTTTGATAGGTAAATTTGTTCCTTACATTCCTGAGAAATGTAAGGACCCAGGTACATTCTGCATACCTTGTATTATTGGCAATAATAAATTTGAGAATGCCATGCTTGATTTGGGTGCTTCAATTAATGTTATGCCTTTGTCCATTTTTAATTCTTTATCTCTTGGACCTCTGCAACCTACGGGTGTGGTGATACAACTGGCAAATAGGAGTGTAGCCCACCCTACGAGGTTTCATTGAGGATGTCTTAGTTCGAGGTTGGTGAACTCATTTTTCCCGTCGATTTCTATGTGCTTGATATGGAGGAGGGATTCTCCCATGGATCTGTCCCAATCATTTTAGGTAGACCATTTTTGAAAACAGCCCGAACCAAGATTGATGTGTATGATGGTACATTGTCCATGGAATTTGGTGATATTATTGTCCATTTTAATATTCTGGATGCCATGAAACATCCATCTCGAGTGTCATTCTGTTTTTCGTGTTGAGATCATTGATGATGTTATTGATGAGTATGTTTCGATTTTCATTCCTTACATGCTAGGAAACATTGTTTTCTTTCTGATCTGTATACTTCTTTTGCATGCACCGAATCCGAATCTGATTTTGATATTGACATTGATCTTCATTCTAATCCTGAGTTATATTCCGAATTTAAATCTGATCATATGTCTGATGTTTTGGGTGTTGTACCTCCTATGGATATAAGTTCTTTAGAGTCGAATGCACTAACCATGTTGCAATAAGTATACATGAATCGACTTGCGAGGTTGAGGTACGAGGTTGTGGAACCCATTCTTCTTCCCTCTCTGGTTCCTTCTGTTCAGCCACCACCCACTCCAGAACTAAAGACTTTACCAGAAAACCTCAAGTACGCTTATTTGGAGGATGATGAGAAGTTTCCAGTGATCATTTTCACCTCCCTTGATGCTGTTCAAGAGGAGAAACTGTTGCATGTTCTAAAAAGGCATAAGAAAGCCATCGGCTGGACCTTGGCGGACATTTCTGGTATCAGCCCATCCACATGCATGCATAGGATATTATTGGAGGATGGAGCCAAACCAGTGAGACAGCCACAGAGACTACTCAACCCCGTGATTTTGGATGTTGTGAAGAAGGAGGTGACCAAGCTTCTTTAGGCTGGGATCATCTATCCTATATCAGATAGTCAGTGGGTGAGTCCAGTCCAGGTGGTCCCCAAGAAGATAGGCCTCACTGTTGTGAAGAATGAGAGGAATGAGCTCATTCCCACCAGAATACAAAACAGTTGGAGGGTCTGTATCGACTACCGAAGGCTCAATCAGTGCAACAAGGAAGGATCATTTTCCACTGCCTTTCATTGGCCGGATGCTTGAGCGTCTGGTAGGTAAATCTCATTATCGCTTTCGGATGGTTTCTCCGGTTATTTTCGGATCCATATTGCTCCCGAGGATCAGGAGAAAACCACATTCACCTGCCCCTTTGGCACTTTTGCCTATAGGAGAATGCCTTTTGGCCTATGCAATGCCCCTGGTACCTTCCAGCGATGTATGCTTAGTATCTTTTCAGATTTCCTTGAAAATTGTATAGAGGTGTTTATGGATGATTTCACTGTGTATGGATCCTCGTTTGATGCATGCTTAGATAATTTGGATAGAGTGCTTAATAGATACGTTGAAACTAATCTTGTTCTGAATTTTGAAAAATGTCACTTCATGGTAGAACAAGGTATAGTTTTAGGGCATATCATTTCTAGTAAGGGCATAAAAGTGGATCCTGCAAAAATCTCTGTTATTTCACAATTGCCTTACCCCTCTTGCGTGCGAGAGGTTCGATCTTTTCTTGGCCATGCAGGTTTCTACAGGCGGTTCATTAGAGACTTCAGTAAGAAGGCCCTTCCACTATCCAATCTGCTTCAGAAAGATATTGAATTTGATTTTGATGACAGGTGCAAAAAGGCGTTTGACTGCCTCAAGGAAGCATTGACCACCACTCCTATCATCCAGGCACCTGACTGGACAATCCCATTTGAGTTGATGTGTGATGCATCTAATTATGCATTGGGGTCTGTCCTAGCACGGAGAGTTGACAAGCTGCCTCGGGTAATATATTATGCTTCCAGGACTTTAGATGCTGCCCAAGCAAACTATACCACCACCGAGAAAGAGCTTCTTGCCATTGTGTTTGCTCTTGATAAATTTAGATCATATTTGCTTGGTTCTCGTGTTATTGTGTTCACTCGACCATGCAGCTTTGAAATACCTACTAAAGAAGGCTGAGTCAAAGCCTCGATTGATCAGGTGGATGCTCTGGCTCCAAGAATTTGATTTGGAGATCCGTGATAGGAGTGGAGCACAAAATTTGGTTGCAGACCATTTGAGCAGAATAGAGAGGTGTGCTGATGATGCTTCACCAATCCGGGATGACTTTCCCGACGAGGGTTTGTTTGCACTTTCTGCTTCTTTTCCAACACCTTGGTTTGCAAACATTGTTAATTATCTTGTAGCTTCTGTTTTTCCTCCCTTAGCATCCAGAGCTCAATGTGATAAACTTAAGAGCGATGCTAAGTATTATATTTGGGATGACCCATATTTGTGGAAGTTGTGCAGTGATCAGGTTACCAGGAGATGCATTCCAGACCATGAGATTGACTCGGTCCTGCAATTTTGTCATTCTTCTGCAACCGGTGGTCATCTTGGCATTCAGAGGACAGCTCGCAAGGTGCTTGACTGTGGTTTCTATTGGCCCACCACCAACAACCCATGTTGTTTTGTGAGGTGTTTGATGTCTGGGGTATCGATTTCATGGGTCCCTTCCCTGTTTCTTTTGGTTTTTATTATATTCTCCTTGCTGTTGATTATGTTTCAAAATGGGTGGAAGCCAAAGCCACCAGGACTAATGATGCTCGGGTTGTTGTGGATTTTGTTAGATCTAACATCTTTTGCAGATTTGGAGTACCCAGAGCCATTGTTAGTGATCAAGGCACCCATTTCTGTAACAGGTCCATGCAGGCCTTGCTCAAGAAGTATGGGGTTGTTCACAAAGTCTCTACACCTTACCACCCCCAAACTAATGGGCAGGCTGAAATCTCAAATAGGGAGATAAAGAGGATTTTAGAGAAGATTGTCCAGCCTAACAGAAAGGATTGGAGCAACAGACTAGAGGATGCTCTTTGGGCGCATAGGACCGCTTACAAGGCACCTATAGGGATGTCTCCCTATCGAGTTGTCTTTGGTAAACCATGCCACCTACCAGTGGAGATAGAGCACCGAGCATATTGGGCTGTGAAATCATGCAACTTCTCACTTGATGAAGCTGGAAAGGAAAGGAAACTACAGATAAATGAATTGGATGAGATCCGTTTGGAAGCTTATGAGAACTCCATGTTCTACAAAGAGAAAACTAAGAGATTTCATGATAGCTCCATAGCTAGGAAGGAGTTCTTTGTTGGTCGGCAAGTGCTATTGTACAATTCCAGATTGGGTCTCATGGGTGGTAAGTTGCGTTCAAAGTGGATTGGACCTTTTATTGTTACTAATGTTTATCCTTATGGTGCAGTTGAAATTAAAAGTGAATCCACGAGAAAATAGCTTCAAGGTTAATGGCCATCGATCGAAACCATTCCTCAGGCAATCCTTCTCTAGTGGATGTAGTTGTGGAGGAGATATCCCTGATTGATCCCACTTACCTTCCACCATGACTTAGGGAGTTCTCTTTTTCCTTCTCTTTACTTTTACTTCACTTGTCCAATTGGTGATTTGATTGCTTGATTTGATGTTATGCTACATTGGGACAATTTGTAGTTTAAGTGTGGGGGAGACTGTTCTTTGTTTTCTTTGTTTAGGATTTTTAGTTTTCTTTGTGTTTCAGGTTCGTGTTTTGTGTACAATTTGCATGTTTCTTTTGGATCTCTGGGTTTTGTTTAGGTTTTGGGTACTTTCTTCACTCTTAGATAGGAGTTGCTTTATGCTTTTTGGATTGAAATCCCTGTTTTTCTCTGCTTGTCAAGTTGGTTACGATGTTTGAGAGGTTGAATTAAAGGCGACAATCTTACCCTTTGTGAGGAATTGAGCCACTACCTTTCTTTCTTGAGTGTTATGCCTCTTGATTGCTTGCGCAGTAGCCTTGGCGTGACTCTGATTGATACTTCTTGATTCACATGCATGTTTGGAGATGATTAAGGCATTTTTGTTCTAATTAGCCTCTAGCCAAATGAGCCTACCTTGAATTGATTCCTTTGATAGCCCCTTTGAGCCTATGTTTCCCTTTATTTCTTTTGAAGCTCATTAAAAGCCTTAAGTGAAAAACCATGATTACCTTAACCTTAGGGATTTTTGGAGCTTTGGAATTGTTTTGGGAATAAGTCATTGAATAAGTGTGGGGGTGCATTTTGTATTTCATTGGATCATGTACTCGGCTAGTTGGTTATCTCTGCTATACAATTTTTGTGTTTTCCTTTCAGTGTATTTCATGTAGTTTAAAAAAAAAAGAAAAAAAAGAGATATATAAAAAAAAGAAAAAAAGAGAGAGAAAAGAAAAAAAAAGGAAAGTTGTGGTTGAGGTAAAGGCGATAGTGGAGGTTTGATATTAGAGGTTTTTGGGTATGCATCTTGTGCTTATTTTTGACTTATTCCCCATTGTTCCTCTAGTTCCTCTGGTTCACAACTACTTATCCCATATAATATCTTCTACCTTGTCCCTACCCCCATTACAACCTGAAAAGACCTTTTGATCTTTTTATGCATGTGCGTTGGGTGTTGAGTTTAGAGGCTTGCCAAGTCTATCTGTTGTTTGCTTTTCTTGAGTATTTTGAGAGTATACAGTAGCCTAGACACATGAGAGATACAGTGCTTGGATGATTTCCATGAGTATCTGGTTCCTCTGACTCTTTGTGTGTTGGATGTTGTCTACTCCTTTCGTTTCCTAGGTTTCATTGATGAATATGTATATTTGTTTATGTTTTTGTTTGTCTTTATTTTTGTTTTTGTCCTTTGCATAATTTTCTTTAATGTTTTTGAATTTATTTCCTTGTTTTGCTTCTTGATTTTGCCCAGGAGTGCAAAAGGCTAAGTGTGGAGTTATTTGATGAGTCATTATATTTCCGTATTTTCTTCCCTTTCTGAACTTATTTTAATTAGTGTTTTGGGCTTAACTTTCTATTATTAGTGAATTTTTATTAATTGGGCTTCATTGGGCCAATAATTAGATTTTAATTAATTTAAATCTATTTGATCTAATTTTTTCTCATTATTAATTTTAGGACAGTTAAAGCAATTTTGGGCCTAGAAGATTGGGCTAGATGCCATTTTACAGTTTAAAGCAATTTTGGGCTTGGAAAATTGGATCAAATGTCATATTTTATTCTATACGGGTACTAACATTGGTTTACTGATTTATTTACCATTTTTTCTACAGATCTCCAAAAATTATTATTTTCAAAACAATATAATCTAGACACATTCAGCTTTCCATAGGATCCAAAATCATTCAATTCGGAGATAAATTGGATTTTACATAAATTATCCAACACAGGTCAAGCGCACCAGGTCGGCCCAATGAACATGCTTCAGTAATTTAAGTCTCCTAAATTCATTAGACCTCCAAAAATAGTAGCAATGGTGGCGTTTTAAAGCTAACTCAAAAGGCTTTCAAAGGATACTGAAATTGCTTAATTTGGATAAGTATTGAAAATACTGCACGTGTTTGAAGTTCACGGACCTGCACTAAAGCCAACTTATGATGTGTTTCATGGACCAGTTGAGCCCAAACCTCAATAAAGACTAGGGTTAGGGTTATTTATATAAGAGAGGCACATCACACATCACACAAGGACTACGCAGCCACCACACTTCCACCTTTCATCTTCTGCAATTTATATTCAAGTTTGTTTACTCTTCTGTCATTATTTTTAAATTATTGTTTCGATTTTAATTATGTTTCTGCTATTGCGTTTTCAACTTTCCATGGATAGCTAAATCTTTGTATTGATTTTTCTGAGAAGAATGCAAGTATATCTTTCAGGTTTTGTTCTTCAATTTCATTTTGTTTGTTCTCTTAACTCTTCATCTTCTAATCTCAGTGTTGAATTATAATCTGTTTATGCTTAATAAACCGAAACTAATATCACAGTTTGCTTAATTCTGTGTTAGAGATGAGATTATGTGATGTATGCAATGCTTAATTGTATAAGGATAATTTGGGGTTAATCTTCGCTTAGTTGGTTAATTTCATGTTGGAATAAGGGTTAAGGAAAATTTGGGATTAATCTTCGCTTAGTTGGTTAATTTCATATTGGAACAAGGGTTAAAGCTAATTTGAGATTAATCTTCGCTTAGTTGATTAATTTTGAATTAGAATATAATTTGGGATTTATCTTCGCTTAGTTGGTTAATTTCGAATTAATTTCGTAATCTAGGATAAGTGACACTACATTAGAATCAGGAAATCAATTGCATTTTAATCTGTTTTTAATCCGCATTTTTATAATCTGCTTTTGTTCAGTTTCATCTAATATTTTAATTTTGAAAAAACTCCCCTTTTAATTTTTTGTTACTAAAAATTGATAAGCTTTGATAGAAATTCGTGGTCTTTGGGAGACGACCTAGGAAAGCTTCCTAGTACTACATTTATCTGTTTTAATTATTTGACCGAGTACGACATCGATCAAATTTGGCGCCGTTGCCGGGGACCAAGATTTTTGTCTAGGTTTTCAATTTTTATTTTCTGTTTCTGTTTTCATTTTTTTGTTTTTTTTTTATTTTATTTAAATATTTTATTTGATTTTCAGTTATTTAAATATTTTATTTGATTGTTAGTTATTTAATATTTTATTTGATTTGGATATTTTATTTGATTTTTAACTGCAATTGTTCTCATACCTTTCACATCCATTTGTTCTCCATTACCGATTCTCACTTTAGAAATATGTGATTCATTGAGCTCTTTGAAAAATTCTCAATCATGAGTCATGTGGTTTGTACAACTGCTGTCTATAAGCCAACCTGTTGATTTGTTGATTGTAGAGCATGTTGATGCAAGGAAAAGTTCTCCTCCTACTCCATCCTCTATAACTTGAAGAAGTTCCCCTTCTACTCCATCCTCTATAATCTTGACGACTTCTTCTAGTTGTGATTTGTATATCTTTTCTATATGTCCCAATTGACCACATTTTCGACATTTCACATCAGGCCTCCACCAACACTTGTTGGGTGTGTGATTATTTTTTTTGCAATAAGGACAAACAGAAAAGACTCGTGATTTTGTACCTTTGTTGTTCTTGGATTGGAGAGAACCTCCATCATGATATAGTAAAGAACCTTCACCAGCAGCATGATCTCCTCTCATCAATCTTTGTTGCTCTTCCGCTTGTAAAACATGTAACACTTTTGCCAAAGTAATATTAGACAAATCCTATGTATTTTCCAATGAAGCAATAAATGTTTCATATCTCTCTGGCACAGTTACCAAAATTTTCTCAACTATTCTGGAATCAGAAAATTCCTTGCCTAACAATTTTATTTTGTTAGCAATACCCAAAAATTTGTTTGAGTATTCATTAATTATTTGAAACTCTTGCATCTTTTTTATCCCAAATTCCCTTATCAAGTTTAGAACTTTCATACCTCGAGTTTTCTTATCCCCTTCATATTGATCTTTTAAATAATTCTAAATTTCTTTGGGTGACTTTAGCGTCATGATTCTGGTGAGGATCATTTGTGAAACACCTTTAGCTTTTGCCTTCCTCGTTTTTATTTCTCTTTAAAATTTCATTTAAGCTATGGTGGGATTTTCAGGTAGTGGATCAACAATATAATCTTCTTCTACAGCTTCCCATACATTCAATCCTTCAAGATAGGATTGCATTCTCACAACCCATAAGTCACAACTTTCGCCATAAAAAACTGGAATAACGACTTGTGAAAAATTTCTTTCTCCTTCCATTGTGTCGAACCAAAGCTCTTGATACCACTGATGGGAAATTTTAGGGTTTTGTTTATATATATTTCTGATATATTATGTGGGTATACTTCTATTCATGTACTCTATGTATATATAGAGTAAAAATATTACAAAATATCAAATAACAATAATATCTCAACCATAACTGCCTAAATCAAAATAATAACCTAATATCTTTTTACCTTCTCTCTTAAAAGATAATAAAATCTCTTAATACCTAATTTATATAAAAGATAATAAAATAATATTCCCAACACTCAGTTCCCCCAGAGAAATATCCCTATGAAAATAAAGAATCAGTTGAAAATATAAATAAAAGGTTAAATATGTAATTTAGTCTCTTTATTTTTTAAAATGTTTCAATGTGGTCCCAAAATTTTTAATTTTAGGATTTGCGACATCGACATGGAGAGAGCGAGTTGTTTCCGACGACGAGGGAAGGGGGATCTATGATGACAGCGAAGTTGAGCACGTGGGAGGGACTACCTGCGACCCATTGTGACGACGAAGGAACGACGGTGACGAGAGAGGAGCGTTGATAAGCGACCGTCATCGACGAGAAGGCAGAGACGAAGAAGGAGCCAAGCGAAGAAAGTAAGTGTCATGGCGTAAACCCTAAATCCGGAATATATATATATATATATATATAGCTGTTTGTTGTTGGCCAGTAAGGTAATTTGTTGTCTAGTGGTCCCGGATGGCCATAGAAAAGTGTGGCTTGTTTAGGGTGATCCCGTATGTATCCTTTTGATATTTGTGTTTACATTTGTTTTGTATGGTTTAGGTTTTTGAAAAGTAGTGATATGTGGTCCCTATGTGTCGATGTTGTAAGTTAATTGCACATTATTTAACATATTGCCAACATGTTGAGACTATTTATTATTCCTGATGATGACTTTAATCTAGTGGCAGCATGTTGATACCATGACTTTATTCCTTATATTGGTTCTTATTTTATCATGTGCTGAACTATTTTGGCAACCAAAGGCTATTTTATGTTTAAATTTGATTTTTAATATAATACACTTGTTAGTGTTAGTTGATTAAAAAATAGTGCAGTATATGTGTAACTGTTGTTGATATTTAAATCATGATTTTATAGGTGTTGGTGACATGGAGGGGCATTTTGAAGTAGTTGTGTATCATGGGGGACAGTTTATAAACAAGGGTAAATTAGACTATGTAGGTTTAGATTCCCCTTGGAGTTGTGACCCTGATAGATGGAGTTATTTTGAAATAGTAGGCATTATAAAAGAAAAGGGTTATTTGGTAGAGAAGTTATGGTACTATGTTGGTGGAGAGAGGTTTGAGGATGGTTTAAAATTGTTGACTGATGATGTAGGTGCAATGGAGATGATTGAAATTGCAAAAGTGTTTGCAAAGTGTTTTGAAAGGGTATTTTGGTGGTCAAATATTGGCAGCAATTGGAAGAGATCCTAATGATCAAATGCTTCCAATTGCTTTCGCTGTTGTGGAAGGAGAAATAAGAGATTCTTGGGAGTGGTTTCTTAAACTAATGATTAAAGACCTTGGAGGGGAACATGTTTGTGCAACTTACACATTCATTGCTGATCAGCAAAAGGTAAATGTTATTCATTCTAGTTCCTTGTATTTATCATTATATTGTTGTTATATATTTCGGTTTGGTGTTAACAGTTTGCATTTATTTTGTAGGGTTTACTTCCAGCCATTAATGAATTGTTGCCTGGTGTAGACCAAAGGTTTTGTGTTAGACATTTGTACAATCATTTCAGGAAAAATTATCCGGGCAAGCAATTGAAGCATCTAATGTGGAAGGCTGCTAGAGCAACATATCCTAAAGCTTGGGAGAAAGAAATGCATGAAATCAAGAAGTTAAATGTTGATGCATTCAAACACTTGAATAAGATCCTACCAAGGTAATATTAAATGATTTATTCGTTATAATTAATGTATTGATGGATGACATAGAATTTGAAAATTCTATTGTAGATTTTGGAGTAAATCTAGATTCAAACCAACTCCACAGTGTGATGCTTTGGTAAACAATATGAGTGAGGCATTCAACAGTGTGATAGTGGAGGCTAGAGGTAAACCTATCATCACAATGTTAGAGGAAATTAGAGTGTACTTGGAGAAGTGGGCTGCAAATCGGAAGAAAATTGTTGAATTTGAAGGAGATATTCTGCCCAAGATACAAAAGAAGTTGGATAAGGAATGTTTAAGCACTCGATACTGGATACCCAGGTTAGTAAGTTGTTTTATACTACATTCATATTCAAATATTTGATATCACATCTGTTGACATGTTTTCCACATCTATATTTATTTTGAAGCTGGTCAGGAGAACAAACATTTGAAGTTCGGAACATAGATTTAAGTGGAGATAAGTTTGTTGTCAATTTGAAGGAAATGGGGTGTAGCTGCAGAAAGTGGATGCTAACTGGGATACCCTGCTACCATGCTGTTTCATGTATGAATTACATGAATATGAAACCTCAAGATTACATCCCTCCGTGCTACAGGAAAGCAAGATATGAAGAGGTATATGCACCAATGCTATATCCAGTGAATGATCCTCAGTTGTGGTAGAAAACATCATATTCAAATGTCCTTCCACCACATGCAAGGAGAATGCCAGGAAGACCAAAAAGGAGAAGAAATTTGGAAGCTTGGGAACAAAAGAAGGATGATTCACAAATGAACAAGGCAGGAGCTCCAAAGAGATGCAGTAGATGCTTAAGGTTAGGCCACAATGGAGTAACTTGCAAGATGGACCCACCTTAGCCTACTCAGCCTGAAACAAGCCAGACCCAAAGTCAGTAGTCTCAATTTTAAACCATGTTTGTAGTACGTTTTGTGTTGTCCATGTTTCTATAATGGAACAAAGTTTTTTGGGTTTTATATATTGGACTGCTGATTTCTACTGCTATAGTGTAGTCCAATGTAGTCAAATGCTTTAATTATAGATAGGAAACCAATAATAAGTATAAAATTAGTTACTGGTACATTATTGTCTTACAATATCTAATTATAAAGGAAATAAATTTCAGATACCCAAATACTAAGATATGGTATTCTATGCTACGATCAACAGTTTCTATCAATCATGCTATTATGGGTTAAAATCAGCTGTTTTAGAAACCGTAGTCAAGATTTCTCAGACTGCTTGGAGAGCTCTTTATCAGCAAAATGAAGAAGTCTTCTTAGTCTTAGAACCATGTCACAGCAAGAGACTTCACTGGAGTGAAACCTTCTATGTAACCTAATATATACAAATCACTACCACTTTCAGTTCCTCCAAAAGTTTTTCCTATCAATACTTCCATGATTTAGTTAATAAAGAATATTCAAATGAATTAGCACCACAAAAATTCAAAATTTGTATCTTGGTTGGTTGTGAAATTCTCTCCATTGCCATTACTATACAAGTATAACATTTTTATCCAGAAATCATAAGCTGACAATAATGAAATGTTATTATTATTATATTCTAAATCAATAATAGATTCAAAGTCCTTGACTGGATACTTATTTTAATTTTCCTTGATTTTGGTATTTATACTGTCATATATGCCAAAACAGGGTTCTGGTGTTTTTGGTGTAATGTAACTTTAAAAAATGTAATCAGTCACGGATGTGCTATTACCTATTCAGCATATTCCCATTAATTAGGTTAAGTGAAGCAGACGAAAGAAGTAATGATCAATGTTATCAAATAACCATTATGGCAGAATCATTAAGGTATAACATGGCATTTTTGGACAATGCCACCCCAACCCAATTTTTCCTCCATCCATTATTTCCCATTCTACTGCTTATGTGTAATAAAATCCTGGAGGAACTTTTATTTTCATGATAGCCACATATGACATAGCTCCACCAATCCTATTTTGTATCCAATACCAGAGTTTCACATAACAGAGAACTTTAATTAAAAGACCTCACCCATTCATACATATTTCTCATTACAAAACACCTTAAATAGTTTTGCCCAAATCCTTCACAACAGTGACAAATCAAGTTCATGGAAGCATCATTCCATTCAACTGCTTGTTACATAACAAAAATATACATACGACACTAATCAAAAGTAACACAAACACCAAAATGATCATCATCTTCATGCATAATTTTGCTGATTTTAATTCACTTTGCATGTTTTGATT
This sequence comes from Sphenostylis stenocarpa, assembly GCA_963425845.1. Lineage (NCBI taxonomy): Eukaryota > Viridiplantae > Streptophyta > Magnoliopsida > Fabales > Fabaceae > Sphenostylis > Sphenostylis stenocarpa. The sequence continues at coordinate 9,619,224 of OY731408.1, forward strand.
CTTTCTCTTCAGTTTCGAAATCAACAAGTCCCTTCCATCAACGTCGTTTGCAGCCCATTCAAAATAATTACATCCGATTTCTTCATCCTCCCCATTCTACAAAAAAAATTCAAATTCACTAACAAACTCCCTAAACACTAAACGTAGAACATATACCCCTGTAAAAAATAGGACATCATACCTTAAAATTAGGACAACCTCATAGCAGTTCGAAGCACCATGAGCTCACACAATGACAACTTGGAAAATGACTTCTGCTTCCAAAAGACGCCTTGCTTGAAATGGTGGCTGACGACATCTTCCTTCAAAGATCAATTACACAACCTACAACCTAAATATCAACTACAACAAATCAAAAATAAATATAGAAAAACGCATAAAGGGATAAAATGGAACCAACTTGTCGTTGGCAGCAACTCGCACCTCCACGACAATATTGCAGATCCTCATGCTTTCCCTAACCTATTTGTACAAACTCTCAATTGTTCATATCCTAAACACATCCGCGACCCCTATTCCTTTCTTCCTGTAATTATGTGACGTGACAAATATGCCACGTAACTACAACTAATCACCTAACCACATCAGAAATGATACTCCAATCCAACTAGACATCTATTATAACAGAGTCAAAACATAAATAATGGTAGTCCAAAATTGACATCAATTTCAATATTTATGTCTAAATTGAAAATTTTTAAAATTTTGGGATCACATTGAAACAATTTAATAAATAAAGGGACTAAATTACCTATTTAACCTAAATAAAAGTTTCTTTCTCTAAAGCAAAATCTTGAACTTACACAATTATTATAAAATAAAAATGCAAGTAAAATTAAGAACCTTAAATATTGACATCAAAACAATCACAGCTTATCCAACTAGCTTTTATCAGCTATATGTATCGAAATTGATTCCATCATCGTTGTCATGACTACTATACAAGTATTAGATATGATTCGTATCTGATACCATGATACGTTAATTTAAAAAAATAGTAGATACGATACGTATAAGATAAATTAACTTATAAGATTTCCTTTATAAGTTGAAGGACAAGTCTTTGAGCCACGCTTTGTTTCTGTAACAATAATGTAAGCATAACTGGTCTCTAAATTTTGACATGTGATATCTGTAGCTTCATGTTGATTCTACAGAAAATGTAGTTGCTCTTCAACAGTGGCGGATCTTGACTATTGATCTTGGAAGAACCAAATAATATATTATTAATAAATGATAAATAAATATAAAAGGAAGAAAGAAGATGAAAGGGTGAAAGGATAAAATTATAGATATATACTTAAATATATTAAATGATCATCAAGTTTAAGGGACAAAATCATAAATTATATGAGAGTTACAAAAGCGAGGAGGAGCCGAGAGGATAGAATTGTAAATATACAAGTAAATATATTAAATGTTCATTAAGTTTGGGGGATCAAAATTATAAATTACATGGGAGTTACAAAACTTTGGGGGGCCACGATCCCCTTAAGCTCCCAAGAAGATCCGTCAATGCTCTTCAATGATTTTTAATGTCTTGTTTTTATGAACTGATGAATGTCCTGAAAACATTGAACTTAAAAGTTAGGTACCTATCTAAAAAATTTGGTTTGACAATTCCAAATACGGGCAGCTTCAAGAGAATAACTTTGTTTTCAATTCACCAGAGTGGATGTTGTTATAAATTGTGATTGATTAGTTTAATTAAAGTATAGCTAAATTGTAATAAAATGAAACTGGGCATATTTTTGTTTTGTACGTGTTTGGAACTGTCTCTACATAATTATCCAGAATTGCATTTGGACATCTAAAGTTATGAAATTCTATCTTACAACTGATCATTGTTTTGCAGTTGGTTGGGGATGCTTCCGGGAACATGGGCTTATGTTAGTGCAGGTGCTTTTAGAAGAACAATAATTGTGAGTTTGTACTTGGTTTTTCTCCCTGTTCTTCCTTGGTTACTCAATCATTATTCACTCTTCATTAGCTAAATGTTTATGCTTTCTTTTCATCCTTTTGTGTTTGTTTCGTGGGAGGGTTATGAGACGGTGATAAAGAAATGGATGATGCGTAAAGACATATTGATGTACTGCTAGGTATTGTTTCTAACAAAGATATTACTGCAGTTGTTTATTGCCAATATCATAAAAACTTGCTGCTAAGCCAGTTTTGTGTACCTTTGGCAGAAACAATGGAAAACTGAGAAGCTTAGGGCACTGAGGAGGACTTAAGGGATATTTTCATTAATTTGAGATCAGAGTCAATCACATTTCATATGTTGTATTGTGTTGCATCCATGATTGCAAGAGGTATCTTCTAGGTAGCGTGTAGTATAAGGAATATTTTAACATTCCTTGGAAAGATACTTTGTGAATTAGTGAGAATAAACTTTCTTTGAGAAGTGAAAGTAAAACTTTCCTGTGATATAGTTGACTATACAGTCACTAAATTTTCTATCGGTGATTGACATTAAATGTATTATTCTTTCAAAAGTTGAGTATAACCAAACATAATTTATTATACTTTTAAGCAAAGTGGATTAATTGAGAATGAAATTTTCCCTACACCAAATACAGCGACAGAAGTTATAAAATAGATTCAGAAGAGTTTATGGTTTTTCACCTCTTGTTTGTTGATGATGCTATCCTTTAATGGACGATGATAGTGACATTTCAGTTAATGATATCTCTAAATTGAAGTTATTTAAGGTTATCCCACTCACTTTTTTGAAGGTTAATGGTTTTAATTTGGATAGTAGGATGTTTTCTACTTGGGCTTCTCTGTCTAGACTATACCAGAAATGGAGAGTACATTCCTTATATATATATATATATATTAGTAGATATCAGAGATATTATTCATGTTTTTGTTTTCCTTAATTTCTTTCCGACTTTTGTTAAATGTAAAATTTACAAAAAGATTAAAAGAATAAATAGAGAGAAAAGGGATATTGGATAGTTGAAAGGAATATTTGAAAAAGGTATATTATCGAGATAGAAGAATAATCGAGTATTGAGTTTTTGAAAATGTCGGAACATTGATAAATTAGGAATTGAGAAATTAAAGGGTGAAGAATATCAACATAGGTATATTGAGAGGAAGTTATACTGAAAGGTGAAGTGATTACCACTTCATTTTATTTTATTGAGAGGAAGATAATATAAGATAAGATAAAAATAATCATAATTAACTGCCAACATATCTGTCTAATTTATAGTTTTATTATGATTATTTTTATTTTATTTTATTTTGGTGATATTTTGGCAGTTAAAAAAAACAATATTTATATAAGATAAAATAAGGGTAATTAAAGGTGATTGATTGTCAAATTGTATAACTTAGATTCTAAAAAACATTACGAAATGAGAACAAGTATTTTCAATGAAGTTCTTTGTAATTTGCATTGTCACTTTAATTGATTTTCTCTATTAATTTCTGTTTTATCCTTGGTAATAGGTTAGATTTATTTTTATGCTATTTAATTTCCAGCACATTTATTTTTTCAACAATTTACTTTTATAATTCTTTATTATTCTTGCAAGTTATCCTAAATGTTTTAGATTGTATTAAGTATAAAGTTTGAATATGAACAATATGTGATTGAAATTTACTGTGTATTAAATTTTGAATGAGATTAAAAAACTCACATGGTGTTTAAGTAATTTATCACGTAATCAAAATTAATTATATTGAACAACGAATTATTTACACTAGAAATACTTAGATTGCATATTGTATAATATATGATGAAATACAACACAGTTCATTCTCCGAAGTTAGTACTAGAGCACTTGGTTTGACTGAAATTGTTGTTCAGTTACCATAGGAACTGAAACCTGAACCTTGCTAACATGGGTTGTAGTTGATGTTAGGAACCACCATCACCAACCTCAAGATTTCTGGTCAGTCTACACTGTAAGCGCTGCTGCCAGAAAGCTGCTTACAGTGTAGGCGCTGCTGCTAGAAAGCTGTTGATGCACCTCCATGAGTAGCTTTTGCATTGCTGCTGATCGATGTCGTACTCGGTCAAATAATTAAAACAGATAAATGTAGTACTAGGAAGCTTTCCTAGGTCGTCTCCCAAAGACCACAAATTTCTATCAAAGTTTATCAATTTTTAGTAACAAAAAATTAAAAGGGGAGTTTTTCAAAATTAAAATATTAGATGAAACAAAACAAAAACAGATTATAAAAATGCGGATTAAAAACAAATTAAAATGCAATTGATTTTCCGATTCTAATGCAGCGTCACTTATCCTAGATTACGAAATTAATTCGAAATTAACCGACTAAGCGAAGATAAATCCCAAATTATATTCTAATCTAAAATTAATCAACTAAGCGAAGATTAATCTCAAATTAGCTTTAACCCTTGTTCCAATATGAAATTAACCAACTAAGCGAAGATTAATCCCAAATTTTCCTTAACCCTTATTCCAACATGAAATTAACCAACTAAGCGAAGATTAACCCCAAATATCCTTATACAATTAAGCATTGCATACATCACATAATCTCATATCTAACACAGAATTAAGCAAACTGTGATATAAGTTTCGGTTTATTAAGCATAAACAGATTATAATTCAATACTGAGATTAGAAGATGAAGAGTTAAGAGAACAAACAATATGAAATTGAAGAACAAAACCTCAAAGATCTACTTGCATTCTTCTCAGAAAATCAATACAAAGATTTAGCTATCCATAGAAAGTTGAAAACGCAATAGAAGAAACATAATTAAAATTGAAACAAGAATTTAAAAATAATGACAGAAGAGTAACAAACTTGAATGTAAATTGCAGAAGATGAAAGACGGAAGTGTGGTGGCTGCCTAGTCCTTGTGTGTTGATGTCTTCTTTTTGTGTGATGTGCCTCTCTTATATAAATAACCCTAACCCTAATCTTAATCGAGGTTTTTGGGCTCAACTAGTCCATGAAACACATCATAAATTGGCTTCAGTGCAGGTCCATGAACTTCAAACACATGCAGTATTTTCAATACTTATCCAAATTAAGCGATTTTGGTCTCCAACGAAAGCCTTTTGAGCTAGCTTTAAAACGCCACCGTTTCTACTATTTTCGGAGCTTTAATGAATTTATGAGACTTAAATTACTGAAGCATGTCCATTGGGCCGGCCTGGTGCGCTTGACCCGTTTTGGATAATTTATGTAAAATCCAATTTAGCTCCGAATTGAATGATTTTGGATCCTGTGGAAAGCTCAATGTGTCTAGTTTATAATTATTTTAGAATCATGTTATTTGGAGATCTGTAGAAAAAATGATAAATAAAACAATAAACTAATGTCAGTACCCGTATAAAATAAAATATGACATTTGGCCCAATTTTTCAAGTCCAAAATTGCTTTATGAGTAAAAATTAGATCAAATAGATTAAAATCTAAATTATTGGCCCAATGAAGCCCAATCAATGAAAATGCACTAATAATAGACAATTAAACACAATGCACCAATTAAGATAAGTATATAAAGATAAGAAAATGCGGGAAAATAATGACTAATCAAATTCCCCCACACTTAGCCTTTTGCACTCCCGGGCAAAATCAAGAAGCAAAGCAAGGAGTAATTCTAAAGACATCGAAGAGAGTGACATAACAAAAAGGAGCAAGAACAAGAAGACACACAAAACACAAACAAATTTACACAATCCTTAATGAATCTTGGGAAAAGAAAGGAGTAGACAACATCCTACACACAAAGAGTCGGAGGAACCGGATACTCATGGAAATCATCCAAGCATTTCAAAACCTGGCAAGAGGTCAATCGAGTCAAAAGGTGAATCAAAGTGACAAAACCTCACAAGATGCACTGTATCTCTCATGTGTTTAGGCTACTGTATACTCTCAAAATACTCAAGAAAAGCAAACAACGAGATAGACTTGGCAAGCCTCTAAACTCAACACCCAACGCACATGCATAAAAAGATCAAAAGGTCTTTTTAGGTTGTAATGGGGGTAGGGACAAGGTAGAGGATATCATATAGGATAAGTAGTTGTGAACCGGAGGAACTAGAGGAGCAATGGAGAATAAGTCAAAAATAAGCACAAGATGCATGCCCAAAAACCTCTAATATCAAACCTCCACTACTTGCCTTTACCTCAACCACAACTTTCCTTTTTTTTTTTATATATATATATATATATATATATATATATATATATATATTTTTATATATATATCTTCTTCTTTTTTTTCCTTTTTTTTTTTTTTTTTTTTTTTAAGAAAGGAAAACACAAAAACTATATAGCGAGAGATAACCAACTAGCCAATACATCATCCAATGAAATACAAAATGCACCCCCACACTTATTCAATAACTTATTCCCAAAACAATTCCAAAGCTCCAAAAATCCCTAAGGTTAAGGTAATCATGGTTTTTCACTTAAGGCTTTTAATGAGCTTCAAAAGAAATAAAGGGAAACATAGGCTCAAAGGGGCTATCAAAGGAATTAATTCAAGGTAGGCTCATTTGGCTAGAGGCTAATCAGAACAAAAATGCCTTAATCATCTCCAAACATGCATGTGAATCAAGAAGTATCAATCAGAGTCAAGCCAAGGCTACTGCGCAAGCAATCAAGAGGCATAACACTCAAGAAAGAAAGGTAGTGGCTCAATTCCTCACAAAGGGTAAGATTGTCGCCTTCAATTCAGCCTCTCAAACATCGTAACCAATTTGACAAGCAGAGAAAAACAGGGATTTCAATCCAAAAAGCATAAAACAACTCCTATCTAAGAGTGAAGAAAGTACCCAAAACCTAAACAAAACCCAAAGATCCAAAAGAAACATGCAAATTGTACACAAAACACGAACCTGAAACACAAAGAAAACTAAAAATCCTAAACAAAGAAAACAAAGAACAGTCTCCCCCACACTTAAACTACAAATTGTCCCAATGGAGCAGAACATCAAATCAAGCAATCAAATCACCAATTGGACAAGTGCAGTAAAAGTAAAGAGAAGGGAAAAGAAGAACTCCCTAATCATGGTGGGTCCCGGATCTATCTCCTCAGATGGTACAGGTGTTGAGGTCATCAAGTAGCAACTTTGTTCCGCTAAAACAAACAAAGTCTTCCTCATCATGGTGGTTCCTGGATCTATCTCCTCAGATGGGTGTTTCATGGCATTTAGAATATTAAAGTGCACCACAATGTCATCAAATTCCATGGATAAGGTCCCTGCATGCACATCAATCTTGGTTCTTGCAGTCTTTAAAAATGGTCTTCCTAAAATGATTGGGACAGATCCATGGGAGAATCCCTCCTCCATATCAAGCACATAGAAATCAGCAGGAAAAATGAGTTCATCAACCCGAACTAAGACATCCTCAATGAAACCCGTAGGGTGGGCTACACTCCTATTTGCCGGTTGTATCACCACACCCGTAGGTTGCAGAGGTCCAAGAGATAAAGAATTAAAAATGGACAAAGGCATAACATTAATTGAAGCACCCAAATCAAGCATGGCATTCTCAAATTTATTATTGCCAATAATACAAGGTATGCGAGAATGTACCTGGGTCCTTACATTTCTCGGGAATGTAAGGAATAGATTTACCTATCAAAGCAGACACATTTCTGCCCATACTGATTATCTTACTGCCCTTCATCTTCCTCTTGTGGGTGCACAGCTCCTTCAGGAATTTAGCATATCTGGGAATTTGCTTGATGGCATCAAGCAGAGGTATGTTCACCTCAACTTTTCTGAAGGTCTCCAGAATCTCTTTATCTACCTCATCCATCTTTTTGCTTGGAATTTCTTTGGGAGGGAATGGAAGAGGGATAGGAGGTCGTTGCGGTTCGAACCAGGGCTGGAAGAAGGTCCATCTATATGCAATTTTTGACTACCAACTAGTTGCTCAGGTGCGAAGCGAGGCGGCTACGGATGAGGGTGGAGGTGTTGCAGTGGGTATGTCAATCTGTTTCCCGACCTCAATGTGATGGCACTCACATTCTTAGGATTAACCACAATGCATGCGAGGAGCTTGTCCGAATTTTGATTTTGCAATTGATTCACAGCAGTAGCTAGTTGACCAATCTGGTTGGTTAAACTCCGAATGGAGGCATCATTTTTCTCGTTGGTACTGTATGTTCATCTCGACCATTTGTTTGACCAATTCCTCTACTGAAGGTGAAGAAGGTTGAGGAGCTGGTGCTTCATTTTGCTGCCTCCGATATTGTTGTTGCATTGGTGGAGGCACATAAGGTCTGCTTGGACCAGCAGAATTCGAAATGGTGGTGGTGGCAAAGGATTCTGCAGCTGTTGGTGTTGCTTGATTGGACCATCTCGATTTGGGTGATTCCTCCACTCTGGATTGTATCTATTGCTTGAGAGGTTAGAATTATGTTGTTGGTTCGGAGCCCTATTATTGAAAATGTTTGTTGCATAAGCTTGTGGAGCTCCGAACCCGTAGACTCATGCAATAATTGGCAGCAATCGGTGGGATGCTCAATTGAAGTACAAATGCCACAAACCCTTGCGGGTGGTGCAGGTCTCCGATTTGCGAGCAAGTTGGGAGACTAGGGTGGTGAGGGCATCAATCTTACTTTCTAGCTTCTTCTCCACTAAATCCGATGAACCCACATCATGTACACCCCTAAGGACTATGGCATCACTCCTCATGTTAAATTGCTCGGGAATTGGATGCCATCTTCTCAATTAAATCTCTAGCGATGCTAGGTGTCATGTCTCCCAAAGCTCCTCCACTAGCCGCATCTATCATACTCCTATCCATTGTGTTCATCCCCTCATAAAAGTACTTGCAGCAGTAGCCGTTCCGATATTTGGTGGTGAGGGCAACTTGCACAAAGTCTCTTGAACCTCTCCCAATACTTGTATAAGCTCTCTCCCATCTCGTTGCTCGATACCCGATATATCCTTCCCGATGGCGGTGGTCCTAGAAGCAGGGAAAAATTTCTCTAGAAAGACTCTCTTCGGATCATCCCAGCTCGTTATGGGACTAGGAGCTAAGTAGTACAACCAGTCTTTGGCAAGATCATCCAAAGAGAAAGGAAAAGCCTTCGGGTATATGTGATCTTCGAGGAACATTTTGTGGCTTCATGGTGGAGCGAGACTATATGGAACTCCTTGAGATGCTTGTATGGATCCTCACCGCACGACCATGAAACTTGGGCAACAAATGGATTAGTCCAGTTTTAAGCACAAATGGTACATCCTCTTCAGGGTATTGGATACATAAATTTGCATAAGTGAAATCGAGTGCAGCCATCTCCCCGAGAGTCCTCTCACGAGGTCCAATAGGTTGATCACCCATGTTATTAGTTTGGAAATTATCGAAGAAGGTATATTAGGTGCAGTACTCTCACTATGACTATCTAATGGTTCAAACTCAAGAGATGAATTCCTAGAATGTCTAACTAATCTATGAAAGGTTCTGTCTATCTCGGGATCAAAAGGTTGTAAAAGGTCGGGATTGCTCCTAGTCATGCACTATATTCAACAATTCATGTATTTCCCAAGAGTTAAAAAAAAAATCGGTTGTTCTATCGGAAAGACAACGGTAGACCGTGAATAAGTACACCGGGTAGGTTCCCGGGAAAGAGAGGTGGGTCACTAATGGACACGCTTAAACACCAAATCTTTCCTAGCCGAACCCTCCTAGACATGCACTCTCACACTACCAAGCTATATCCAGAGTTTCTTATGAGAATGGAAATTATAAATTTTTTTTTTTTGAATAAAACTAGAAAAACAAATTAGAGATGAAATTGTTTTTTTTTTATTTATATATATATATATATATATATATATATATTTTTTAATATTTTTTTTTATTTTGTTATTTTTTTTATTTTGTTATTTTTTTTTTTTTAACCAAAAAGAGTTTTAGAACACAGTGGGCTATCAAAATAGTATTAAGAGAAGTAAGAATTTTAACTTAACTAGAAAATCAAATAAAATATTCAAATAACAACAAATCAAATAAAATATTTAAATAACTAAAATTCAAATAAAATATCCAAATAACAACAAATCAAATAAAATATTTAAATAACTAAAAATCAAATAAAATATCCAAATAACTGAATGTCAAAATATTAAAAAACTTAAAATTAAATAAAATATTTAAATAACAGAAAATCAAATAAAATATTAAAAACTAACAATCAAATAAAATATTTAAATAACTAAAAATCAAATAAAAATATCCAAATAACTTAAAATCAAATATTAAATAACTAAAAATCAAATAAAATATCCAAATAACAACAAATCAAATAAAATATTTAAATAACTAAAATTCAAATAAAATATCCAAATAACAACAAATCAAATAGAATATTAAATAACTAACAATCAAATAAAATATCCAAATCAAATAAAATATTAAATAACTAACAATAAAATAAAATATCCAAATAATTGAAAATCAAATATTAAATAACTTAAAATCAAATAAAATATTAAAAATTAGCAAATCAAATAAAATATTTAAATAACTGAAAATAAAATAAAATATTTAAATAACTAAAAATAAAATAAAATATTTAAATAACAGCAAATCAAATAAAATATTCAAATAACAACAAATCAAATAAAATATTTAAATAACTAACAAATCAAATAAAATATTAAAAAAACTGAAAATCAAATAAAATATTTAAATAAAATAAAATAAAAACAAAAAAATGAAAACAGAAACAGAAAATAAAAATTGACAACCTAGACAAAAATCTTGGTCCCCGACAACGGCGCCAAATTTGATCGATGTCGTACTTCGGTCAAATAATTAAAACAGGATAAATGTAGTACTAGGAAGCTTTCCTAGGTCGTCTCCCAAAGACCACAAATTTCTATCAAAGTTTATCAATTTTTAGTAACAAAAAATTAAAAGGGGAGTTTTTCAAAATTAAAATATTAGATGAAACAAAACAAAAGCAGATTATAAAAATGCGGATTAAAAACAAATTAAAATGCAATTGATTTTCTGATTCTAATGCAGCGTCACTTATCCTAGATTACGAAATTAATTCGAAATTAACCGACTAAGCGAAGATAAATCCCAAATTATATTCTAATCTAAAATTAATCAACTAAGCGAAGATTAATCTCAAATTAGCTTTAACCCTTGTTCCAATATGAAATTAACCAACTAAGCGAAGATTAATCCCAAATTTTCCTTAACCCTTATTCCAACATGAAATTAACCAACTAAGCGAAGATTAACCCCAAATATCCTTATACAATTAAGCATTGCATACATCACATAATCTCATATCTAACACAGAATTAAGCAAACTGTGATATAAGTTTCGGTTTATTAAGCATAAACAGATTATAATTCAATACCGAGATTAGAAGATGAAGAGTTAAGAGAACAAACAATATGAAATTGAAGAACAAAACCTCAAAGATCTACTTGCATTCTTCTCGGAAAATCAATACAAAGATTTAGCTATCCATAGAAAGTTGAAAACGCAATAGAAGAAACATAATTAAAATTGAAACAAGAATTTAAAAATAATGACGAGAAGAGTAACAAACTTGAATGTAAATTGCAGAAGATGAAAGACGGAAGTGTGGTGGCTGCCTAGTCCTTGTGTGTTGATGTCTTCTTTTCGTGTGATGTGCCTCTCTTATATAAATAACCCTAACCCTAATCTTAATCGAGGTTTTTGGGCTCAACTAGTCCATGAAACACATCATAAATTGGCTTCAGTGCAGGTCCATGAACTTCAAACACGTGCAGTATTTTCAATACTTATCCAAATTAAGCGATTTTGGTCTCCAACGAAAGCCTTTTGAGCTAGCTTTAAAACGCCACCGTTTCTACTATTTTCGGAGCTTTAATGAATTTATGAGACTTAAATTACTGAAGCATGTCCATTGGGCCGGCCTGGTGCGCTTGACCCGTTTTGGATAATTTATGTAAAATCCAATTTAGCTCCGAATTGAATGATTTTGGATCCTGTGGAAAACTCAATGTGTCTAGTTTATAATTATTTTAGAATCATATTATTTGGAGATCTGTAGAAAAAATGATAAATAAAACAATAAACTAATGTCAGTACCCGTATAAAATAAAATATGACATTTGGCCCAATTTTTCAAGTCCAAAATTGCTTTATGAGTAAAAATTAGATCAAATAGATTAAAATCTAAATTATTGGCCCAATGAAGCCCAATCAATGAAAATGCACTAATAATAGACAATTAAACACAATGCACCAATTAAGATAAGTATATAAAGATAAGAAAATGCGGGAAAATAATGACTAATCAGCTGCTCCACTGACACATGGTCACACTCCACCTTTGCCATCATTTTCAACAAATGGATACATAGGAATTGTAGAGACATGTTTGTTTATTTGCCTTTTTGTATTTTCTTTTTATGTTTCTTAGGATAGAGTTTAGGGTTTGGGCTGAGACCCATATCCTCTCTGTTGTATCTCTTTTACCTATAAGTATAATGGAACAGTGTCTTTAGACATTGTATTGAACCTTAAATAACTTTCTTAAGTTGGTATCAAAGCGGATAAGATCTCGCACTTATTTCCAGTCATCCCTATCATCTATAACCACTGTGGGCCGTCGTTCGCTGTCGTTGTCACCGACCACCATCTCAGTTTTGTCCAGTGAAGGTGGGTTTTGTGCACACGAAAGAGTGTGACCCACCCCACCAATTACTTCTCCATTCGCTGCCTCACATCCTGTCATGCACAACTTATTCAGGAGGAGCCCTCAGGTGTGTGTTCCACGCATTGTCTTCCTGTGGTTGGAATCAAGGCCAATAACATCGGTCGACTCGTCGGCGTCCTCCAAGTCCAGTGGTGCTCTTACTTTTATATTTTGGGAACTTTGGAAGCTAGGTTACATGGGTACCCCTATTGGTTAGGTTTATCTTTCATCTCTGATTCAGATGGCTTCATCCTGTGTTTTTTTTTCTATGCTACTCCCACCATAACCAGTGTCAAACTCAATGATCAATGTCATACTCAGTCAAATAATTAAAACATATAAATGTAGTACTAGGAAGATTTCCTAGGTCATCTCCCAAAGACCACGAATTTCTATCAAAGCTTGTCAATTTTTCGAATTAGAATAACAACAAAAAGGAAGAATTTTCATATTTAAAATATTAGATGAAACAGAACAAAAGAAGATTATAAAAATGCAGATTAAAAATAGGTTAGAATGTAATTGATTTACTGATTCCAATGCAGTGTCACTTATCCTAGGTTACGAAATTAATTCAAAATTAACCAACTAAGCGAAGATAAATCCCAAATTATATTCCAATCCAAAATTAATCAACTAAGTGAAGATTAATCCTAAATTAGCTTTAACCCTTATTCCAATATGAAATTAACCAACTAAGCGAAGATTAATCCCAAATTTTCCTTAACCCTCTTATTCTAACATGAAATTAACCAACTAAGCGAAAATTAACCCCAAATTATCCTTATATAATTAAGCATTGCATACATCACATAATCTCATCTCTAACACAGAATTAAGCAAACTGTGATATTAGTTTCGGTTTATTAAGCATAAACATATTATAATTCAACACTGAGATTAGAAGATGAAGAGTGTAGAGAACAAACAGAATGAAATTGAAGAACAAAACCTCAAAGATCTACTTGTATTCTCCTTAGAAAATCAATACAAATATTTAGCTATCCATATAAAATCGAAAACACAGAAGAAGAGACATAAATAAAATCGAAACAAGAATTTAAAATAATGATAGAAGAGTAAACAAACTCGAATACAAATTACAGAAGATGAAAGACGGCTGCGTGGCTGCTGTGTGGTGTCCTCTCCTCTCAACCCTACATCTTGCCTATATAAATAACCCTAACCCTAATCTTAATCTAGGTTTGGGCCCAACTGGTCCACAAAACACATCATGAGTTGACTTCAGTGCAGGTCTATGAACTTCAAACATGTGCAGTATTTTCAATACTTATCCAAATTAAGCAATTCCAGTCTCCTTTGAAATACTTTTGAGTTAGCTTTAAAACACCACCATTTCTACTATTTTCAGAGGTCTAATGAATTTAGGAAACTTAAATTACTGAAACATGTCCATTGGGCCGGCCTGGTGCGCTTGACCCATTTTGGATAATTCATGTAAAATCCAATTTAGCTCTGAATTGAATGATTTTGGATCTTTTGGAAATCTGAATGTGTCTAGTTTATAATACTTCCAGAATCATGATTTTTGGAGCTCTGTAGAAAAAAATGATAAATAAAACAGTGAACCAATGTTAGTACCCATATATAATAAAATATGACATTTGACCCAATTTTCCAAGCCCAAAATTGCTTTAAACTGTAATATGGCATCTTGTCCAATCTTCTAGGCCCAAAATTGCTTTAAACTGTCCTAAAAATAATAATGAACACAAATTAGTCAAATAGATTCAAATTAATTAAAATATGAATTATTGGCCCAATGAAGCCCAATTAATAAAAATTTACTAATAACAGAAAGTTAAACCCAAAACACTAATTAAAATAAGTTCAGAAAGGGAAGAAAATATGAGAATATAATGACTCATCAAAGAACCTCACACTTAGCCTTTTGCACTCCTGGTCAAAATCAAGAAGCAAAGCAAGGAAATAAATTCAAAAACATTAAAGAAAATCATGCAAAGGACAGAAACAAAAAGAAAGACAAACAAAAACATAAACAAATATACATTCTCCTTAATGAAACTTGGGAAACGAAAGAAATAGACAACCTTCAACATTCAAAGAGTCAAAGAAACTAGATATCTATGGACATCGTTCAAACAATTCAAAATATGTCAAGAAAATCAATTTGCTCAAGAGGTGAATGAAAAGCAACAGAACCTCACAAGATATGCGCTGTATCACTCAAGTGTTTAGGCTACTATTTACTCTCAAAGCACTCATGAAAATTAAGTACCACATAGACTTGGCAAGCCTCTAAAATCAACAACCAAAAACACATGCACAAAAGGATCAAAAGTTCTTTCCAAGGTTGTAATGGGGCCAAGGAGAAGGTGGAGGATATCATATGGGACATAGCTAAGAACCTTAGGAATTAGAGGAGCAATGGGGAATAAGTAAAAAATAAACATGAGAGCATACTCAAAGACCTCTAATACCAATCCTTTCAATTGCTTTTTCCTCAACTACACTTTTCTTTCTTTTGAACTTCTTTTTGATTTTCACTTTTTATTTTGAAAATTAAATTGCATAAACTGTACATTAAGGAACCAACTAGCCAGTATATCATCCAATGAAAACACACCTGTACACTTATTCAATTATTTCCAAAACGATTCCAAAGCTCCAAAAATCCCTAAGGTTAAGGTAATCATGGGTTTTCACTTGAGGCTTGTAATGAGCTTTAAAAGAAGTAAAAGGAAACATAGGCTCAAAGGGGATATCAAGGGAATTGATTCAGGGTAGGCTTATTTGGCAAGAGGTTAATCACAACACAAATTGCCTTAATCAGCTCCAAACATGCATGTGAATCGAGAAATATAAAAAAGATTCAAGCCAAGGCCACTGTGCAAGCAATCAAGAGGCATAACACAAGAAAGAAAGAATAGAGAATGGCTCAAAACCTCCCACAGGGTAAATATGTCACTTCCAAATCAACCTCTCAAACCTTAAAATCAACTTGACATGCAAAGAAGAACAAGGATTTCAATCCATAGAATATCAAGCAACTCATATCCAAGAGTGAAGTAAGTGCCTACTACCTATACAAAACCCAGAAATCAAAGAAAAATATGCAAAATTGTACACAAAACATAGAATAAAAACCTACAATCCTATATCTCCCACCCCACACTTAAATCAAACATTGTCTTCAATGTAAACACAATCATATCCACTAAACAAATAGGACAAGCAAGATAAAAGAGTTGAAGGGGAAAGAAGAACTCCTTGATCATGGTGGGAATTTCTTATAATCAAAGCAGACCCTCCAATTGTTTTGCACTCTTGATGGAATCAACTTATCTTTCTCATTCTTCACCACAGTGATGCCTGAACTCACCCATTGACTATCAGAGATGGGGTATATGATCCCAGCCTGTAGAAGCTTGGTCACCTCCTTTTTGACGACGTCTAGAATCACCGGGTTGAGCCTCCTTTGTGGTTGTCTCACTGGTTTGGCTCCATCCTCCAACAAAATCCTATGCATGCATTTGGACGGGCTAATACCAGGAATGTCTACCAATGTCCATCTAATGGTATTTTTCTGCAATTTAAGCACTTGCAACAACCTATCCTCTTCATCATCAGTGACAGAGGTGGAAATGATCACCAACAATCTCTCATCATCCTCCAAGTAAGCATACTTGAGGTTCTCCGATAGGGGTATTAGCTCTGGTATGGGTGTTGGCTAAACAACAAAAGGAACCAGAGAAGGGGAAGGAATGGGTTCCACAGCCTGTACCTCAACCTATAAGTCAAATTCATGTGGACTTCCTACAACAGGGTTAGTGCATTCTAACTCTATAAAATAAAAATGAAGAGTTACAACACCGAAAGCATCAGATTCATGTGCATGATTAGAATGTGTATCAGCCTTTGTATCAGTCATGTCAGTAGTTGTATCCATATCAATATTCAGAAATTGATAAATGTAAGAATTACACACTTCAGAATCAGTACATGCAAGACAGGTGAAGGAATTATGTAGAGATGGGAAGTCAACATCATGAAAGAATTCAAATACATGTTCATTAATTAATTCATCAATCAAATCAACATGAAAGACAGAATGATCCTCAGATGGGTGTTTCATGGCATTTAGAATATTAAAACGCACCACAATGTCATCAAATTTCATGGATAAAAGTCTCTGCATGCACATCAATTTTGGTTCGTGCGGTCTTAATAAATGGTCTGCCTAAAATGATGGGTGCAAAAGCACGTGAAAATCCCCATCCATATCAAGAATATAAAAATCAACAGGGAAAATCAACTCACAAACCCTAACTAAGATATCCTCAATGAAACCTGTACGGTGAGTAACACTCCTGTTTTGCAATTGAATAACTATACTCGTAGGTTGCAAGGGTCCAAGAGAAAGAGATTTAAATATAAACAGAGGCATGACATTAATTGAAGCACCCATATCAAGCATAACATTTTCAAATTTATAATTACCTATGATACAAGGTGTTAGAAAAGAAGGTTGAGATCAAGAGGGGGGGTGAATTGATCTTTGAAAGATTTTTGCAATTAACAGATTATCTATTTGTAAAAATAAGATTTCAGATCTATTCTTGAATCACAAAGCAATCAATCAACAATAAACGCAGTAACAGAATTAAAAGAGGAGAAAGGTTTAGAAAGAAATAAGAAATAAAAGATAAGATAAGAAGGGACCCTTTTAATCCATAAAATCAATCATCCCAGTTTCCTTGGTTCAGCTGCATATCTTCCAGCTTGGTGTAGATATCAGCAATTTGGTTTTCAAGGGATGCGAATTGATTGTTTGTTTGCTGGAAGTGTTGGAATGTCATCTGCATATGCTTTCTCTGATTTTCCTGCACAACAGCCATTTGAGAAAGCATTGTTCTTTCAAACTGAGATAAAGGAGTCCCACGGTCAGGCTGCTCCATGTAAGGAATAATTTCCATATTCTCATATGAGGCTTGACCACTGGTTGACTCAGGAACCTCTGCAGCAGCTGGAGAGGGAGGAATTTGGCCTTGTTCATTTTCATCTTCATCTTCTTCCTCACCCTCAGACATCCCAACATCAATTTTGGAGATCCATTCATCATCAACTTTTATATATCCCATTTTTCTTAGGGTGGAGTCGTCAATTTCATTTGATGCCTTGGGGGTTTCTATGCTCTCCCCAGAAAGATCAACTTCAAAATATCTAAAGAAATTATTAATTAACATAGCATATGGCAATTTGAAATCTGCCAACCTTTTAGCTTTCAACATGTGATCTTTGATCACATACACCCAGTTTACCCGAACATTGTTAAAAATGCAATACATGAGGGCAAGATCTCCCTCATTAAGAATAGCATGATTACTCCCTCTTGGAGTAAGCATCCATGCCACAATAAAAGCAAGTAATCTATGTTCAAGTGCAAGTTTTCCGGCATTTAGAATTCTTACCGAATCATTTGGATCCTTAAGGCAAGACCAGAAAAACTGAATCTTGTTGAACTCAGGAATCTCAGAAATATTCCCCGTGAAACTTTGACACCTCTATCCTTAAGGCCAACAATTTGCTCCCAAACAGTAGGAGTAATTTCCATATTTACTCCCTTTACCCGAGATCCGATTGTAGACCCATTTATCGTTAAGTTGGAGTAAAAAACCCAAACCAAATCGAGTTGAATGTTCCCGAGTAAACTCCATGAAAGTTTTCAGCTTTTGACTTTTTAACTTTCTTCTCGGACTAGTAAATCCTTCTTCGTCCAGACCACCTAAATTTGATAAATTTTGGAATAACAATATGTTTCGACTAAACTCGGAGATGAAGGTGTTCATCTTTCCTATATCTCCATCAAACCAGGCTTCCAGATGGCCACCGGGATTTGCAGCAGAGGAAGATTCTCCTTTTTGCTTCTTTCTTGACTTAGATCTTCTCAGCATCTTGTTGTATTTTCAGAGAAGGGTTTCAGAGACGTGTGTAAAAGGAAAGAAGAGAGGAACACTTTGAACCAGGAAGATAAGACTGAGAGTAATGAGCTACACAGGAGCAAACTAAAGATTCACGGATGTCAATTTTTGTGAATTGCAGTTTACTTTAGACAGAACCTGCAAAATCAGCTTTAATTGCATATGTCCCCTTGACTGAGAACATAGGCACAGATTCTTGGACAGTGGGTGTATCAGCTAAACTGTTCTTGGGAAGATGTTTGACTTGGTCAAACAATATTTAAAAGCATTATGCAGATTTTGATTACCATAAAAACTTGGGATTTTGACTTTGATTTGCTTACCAATTTTCAATTGGATGTTATAAAACTAATTTTCAGAAACAAATTAATCGATTAACCAACTAATTAACCTATTAATTTGATTTTTAATACTAGGTTTGAAAATGCTACAGTGAAATAATCGATTAATTCATAAAGGAATCAATTAGTCTTGCACAAGATGAAATTAATAAAATGATAACAGAATTTGAATCGATTAAAACGAAAAAGAATCGATTAATTTTGACATCTTAGTGTTTTTAGTTGATATAAATTCTTTTTAATAGATTAAACAACTAAACTCAAATCCTGAGAACATTTTAATCGATTAATTCGCATTTCAATCGATTAAAACGGTACAGACAGATTTTCTGATATCCTCTGTAAGTTATTTTAATCAATTAATACTGTTTTATATCAATTAAAACAATCAGTTTATGAAACCAGAACCTTATTTGTTGTTTTGAATACCAAGGGACTCCCAGATTTTGTTCCTGCAAAATAGATTTAGCATGTTTCTGGTACCCCTTTTTAATTACTGGGTCCAATTATGTTATATGAAGTGAATTTTTGGGAATCCACTTCATTCTACCTTTAGGTATGGCATATTTCTTAATTCTACAATATTTAACAGAATGCCCTTTTTTCATGCAATAAAAACATTTAACAAACGGAGACGAAACAGATTTACTATATGCAAAATAATTTTTAAATGCTCTGGTTTTCAATAACTAATTTCTGAGAATCAAGTATCATATCAAGACTAGTTTTTTCTTGTGCTAGTTTAGATGCAGTTTTTATTAAGTATGATAATCTTTTTTGTAACTCGGGACAGCTTTTACAATCTTTAACATTACACATGCAATCGAATTATTACCTAATTCCAAATTTTCATTTTTGGTTTCTTCATCAACTATTTTCTTTTCAAGAATAGTGATCTTGTTTTCTAATAAACTATTCATGCTTTTTAATCTTTTGTTTTCAGTTTCTAATTTTTTTGCTACTGCATGCATTTCATAAAAAAAGCATCTTGTAATGAACTATAATTCATAGAGTCAGAACTTACACTGGTTATTGGCGAATCGGAGTTGACCATTAAGCATATCTCTGTTGTTTCTTCATAGGTCATTTTAAGGGTCTTCCACATTTGTGCAGCAGTTTGACAATGTGCTATCCTGAAAAAATCGTTTCTGTTAAGTGCAGATATGATGATATTTTTGGCAATACAATCATCTTGGATTAATTTCTTTTCACAGTCATTTAAGCTACACCAATCTTTGTTAAAAATATCAGTTTCTTGTTCAATGATATTCCAAACATTTATACTAACAGATTCAATAAAGATCTTCATCCTAATCTTCCAAAATGAATAATTTGTTCCACAAAACAGTGGAGGTCTATCAATACAAGCACCCTCAGAGAATTTATTTCCAGCCATGGATCGAAGAACTTGAATAACTTTCAAGCACCTCGCTC
Organism: Sphenostylis stenocarpa; assembly: GCA_963425845.1. Taxonomy (NCBI): domain Eukaryota; kingdom Viridiplantae; phylum Streptophyta; class Magnoliopsida; order Fabales; family Fabaceae; genus Sphenostylis; species Sphenostylis stenocarpa. Next base: position 9,639,626 of record OY731408.1, read on the forward strand.
TGATTCCAATTGTTAGAAAAGAAGGCTGAGATCAAGAGGGGGGGTGAATTGATCTTTGAAAGATTTTCGCAATTAACAGATTATCTATTTGTAAAAATAAGATTTCATATCTGTTCTTGAATCACAAAGCAATCAATCAACAATAAACGCATTAACATAATTAAAAGAGGAGAAAGGTTTAAAAAGATATCACCGGTGTTTATACTGGTTCACCCAATACCAGAGCTACGTCCAGTCTCCAGCCAAATTCTAGTTGGGTTCCACTAGATCAAATGTTTTACAGATTACAATCTTACACTTAATCTACCACAAGAACCACAATTCCAGTTCCTGCACCTAACCTTTCACCAAGAACCAAATTCCAGTTCTTGACAACCTCTACAACCAAATTCCAGTACGAGAGAAACCAAGTGCCCACAATTTCGGGCACCAAACAATACGAGTAAAAGAATGAAAAGAAATGAAAAGAAGAAACTAGAATGCTCAAACCAGTTTTATGCAATTCTGCAGTAAGTGTTTCTTCTCCAAAAGAAAACAATTTGCCTCAAGAAAGAATTTCAAAGAACTTCACAAAAACTAGCGTGAATCTTTCTTGAAAGAGTATTAAAGTTTGCTTGCTTGATTGCTAAAGGATGTATAAAAGATTGATATTTTATGATATTTAAAAAGTTCAAGCCAATATGTTTTTATAGAATATTTTCAAAACTGCTGGTTTAATCAATCTGTTAAAATAATCTTTTAATTTGTTAAAAGTGTAGTTTTAATCTGTTAAAACTTCTTTTAATCCATTAAAACGTTCTTGATTCTTTAACGATTTGTTTTAAGCTGATACAACAACGTTTATATCAATTAAAACTATTTACAAAAAATCTTCTAATTTGTTTTAATCGATTGTTTCGTGATTCAATCGATTAAAATACTGCAAAACTTTCTTGTAAAATTTTCCAAGTGATTTTAACTGATAAAAATAAGTTTTAATCGATTAAAACGCTGTGTAGAAATTTTCTAAGTTGTTTTAATTGATTGAAACATGTTTTAATCGATTGAAAAAGCTATGATCGGTCATAACTCAATTCTGATCGATCATATCTGATTCTGATCGGTCATAATTGCATTCTAATCGATCATCCTGAGCACTAAGTAGATTTAATCGATTAAAACCAAGTTGTATCGATTAAAATACTGCAAAAATGATTCTCTTAACATTTTAAGTGATTTTAATCGGTTATTTCGAAGCTTTATCAGTTAAAACACTGACAGAAGGTTTTCAAAACTTTCTTTAATGAAAACAACCGGTTATTTCGAAATTATATCAGTTAAAAACTTGTTTAAGAAAGCTTTTGTTAAAATACTTTGTTTTTAACTGCTTAAACGTTTTTAGAGGCATTTTGCAAAATCTTTTAAGTGAAGAAACCTCATGCAGCAGAAAAGATAAAAATGATTATACCTAAGCATAGCTGCGGACACACTAATCCCTCTATTCTTTTATCTAAGTGACTATTAATCGCTACAAAGTTGACTTTGACTTTATCTTTGACTTCATCAAATCAATAAGATCTCTGCCAAAGTATTTCAATAAGATCTTCATCATTTTCACAAGGCACACAGAAAGTACTTGGGTCCTTGCACTTCTCAGGAATTTAAGGAACAAATTTACCTATTAGTGCTGATACATTTCTGCCCATGCTAATCTGCTCATTTCCCTTTAGCTTCCTCTTGTGTGTACATAACTCCTTTAGAAATTTGGCATATCTAGGAATTTGCTTGATGGCATCCAAAAGAGGAATGTTCACCTCCACCTTCTTGAATGTTTCTAGAATCTCTTTGTCCACTTCTTCCATCCTTTTACTTGGAGGAATTTTTGGTGAGAATGGAAGAGGAATGATGAGCCATTATTTTATCCCATTTTCTTACCTTTTCGTACTTATCTTAATTGGTGCATTGTGCTTAATTGTCTAATATTAGTGCATTTTCATTGATTGGGCTGCATTGGACCATTATTCCAAATTTTGCTTAATTTAGCATTAATTGGTCTAATTTTCGTTTCTAATTATTTTTATGTATTTTTGGTGAAGCAATTTTGGATCTTGGACATTAATCTTAAGATGAAGAGAGTTTCCACGTCGTTTCCACGTTATCTCCATGTCATTTAAGTGTTTGGGCCAACATTTGAGGTCCAGAGTGGCATTTTTGTAATTCTAAACCCTAGAATGACATTTTTTGTAATAATGGAGTGCTAAGATGATGTGAATACGAGAGGGGGCTCTTCCAAACATTCATTTTCCATTGTTGAAGTTTTGGGAAGCTCTCCTTGGTGACCCATGGTGCCACCACTTATGTTTTGCGTTTTCATTATTGGATAGACTCCATTTTCATTTTTTCTACTCATTTTCAGGTTGGAACAACTTGGTATTCTGTATTTTGACGTTTGGAACAGTGCCCACTTGGGTTTTTTTGATTTTTCTACATATTTGGATCTTTGAGTTTCAGTTTCCAATTTCTTTCATATATATGATGAAGTATTTTCGTTCATTTCTGTATTTGCAGTTCATTTCCATGGCTAGCTAAACTTTGAGTATTGATTCCTTGAGGAGAATGTGATGAACCCTTGAGATTTTTGTGTTATGTAGCATTTCTGCCATGTCCTGTTTTGGTCTTCATCTAATTAACTTTGTGTTTGATGAAGGGATCACAAATTTTATATATGCTTAATCTCATATTTGTGTTCTTACATTTAAACAAGCCCTGTTCATGCTTAATGGATGTGGGTTGCTACATGGTTGCTTAATCCGTGGCACCAAGGTTGAATGATGTATGCTTGCTTAATGCATATTGGACTTGTTTTTAGTCTTCACTTAATTGTCTAATTTTGGGTTTCAAGATTGAACAGGGCATTCATTTTGGTAATCTATGATAGGTTGATTTACATTTGAATTAAGGAATCAATATGTTATTAATTTCTGCTTTTGTCACTGTTGTTGTTTTGTAGAATTTAAATTGTGTCTATATGTTTAATCTACAAACCAACCCCCCCATCACTATTTTATCTGTTTGATGTGTGAATCTTTGATTGAAACTAATGGTCCTTGGGAGACGACCTAGGAAAGCTTCCTAGTACTGCATTTATCTGCATTTATTTGACCGAGTACGACACCGATCAAATTTGGCGCCGCTGCCGGGGACTCATTGGTTTCTATCAAAGGTGGTGTGTTGTGTTATGCAATAGAGTGTTTGGTTCTGTTGAGTCTGCATAATTCGTATCAGTCAGTGTGTCTGCATAATTCAAATTTTGTTTACTTTAGTTTAGGGTAGTTTATTTGTGCAATTTCGTATCCTGTCTTGTTGTGTAGCAATAGTTGAGTTAGTGTTCTATTGTAAGTGTTCTGTGATATTCTATAGTGTGTCGACATTGGTTAATTGTGGCCCTCTGTGTTGTTAGATTGCAAGCTTACAAAGAATTGGAGTTGTTAAATTTTGGTAGCAGTAAAAACCAATGAAACAGTAAACTGACCAATTCAATAGTACAAAACAAATAACCAATGGAAACAATGATTTTTTCTTATGTGATGCTGTGTAATGAGATTTGATCATAGGTTGTGTTATGTTTACGGTAGCATAGAAGAGGGCATTTCAGTTTGAAGTTGAGGTGGTGCAGATTTCGGATTGTGTAGGTTGCAGAAAACACTATTCCTTTCCCTCTACTAGATGAATAGTGCTAGTTTTTGGAAAATCTAAAAAAATACTTTTTCCCTCATTTTTTGTGTCCACACTTCTTTCATCATGTATTAAGTGCATGCAAAAGGATAGGTCCAAATTCATTCATTTGATATGGTTTCCAAGTGGGTGGTGAAGAGAAAAATAGAAAAATGAGATCTACACAACCCAGACTACTATGCCATTTGTTCTTGCTTAGAACTCCAAAAAAAAGGTTGTTTACTATTTATTTTTTATTTTTGAAGTTTTATTGCCCTATTTTTCCAAACTTTTCTAGGGTGGTTCACATAGCTAGACTTAGCATTTTTCCTTGCTGATTTTTTCTATTGAATCCTATGATTTTAGGTGCATGCTAACCAAAGGGTTTGGTAAATTGAGTTATGTAGCTCAAGATTTGAATTTTTGAGTGATTCTGTTGACTTTTGGTGGGCTATTTAGGTAAGGTTGACCCTTTTGTGCATGTACTTAACCATTGAATTTTCACCTGAACTTTTTTGTGCTAGTTTCTATTGATCCTAGGATGATTGTGGTGCAGTTGTTTTGGTGGTTCTGAAAAATTTCAAAAATAGACCATTTTACCCCTACTAAGCACCCTTATAGCCTTGTTCTAAGTGCTATATAGGCATTGGTAGTGCATGACTCAGACCAACCACGACTTTCTACAACCCTTTGATCCTGAAATAGATAGGACCTTTCATAGACTAGTTAGGCATTCTAAGAACGTGTCTTTAGATGATGTACATTTAGATAACATTAGTTTAAGTAGTTCTGACCATTCCCCTCCTTTGTCTACCAACCTCAACTCTGTGCATACTGTTTCTATTTCTAATTCTGATTTTGCTTTTATTTCTAGTTTTTCTACTGAGAACAACATGGGAGAGCAACCTTTTGGACCTAATGAAAGGACTCTTAGGGAGATGGTTGCACCTGATTTCACTTATGCAAATTTATGTATCCAATACCTTGAAGAGGATGTACCATTTGTGCTTAAAACTGGACTAATCCATTTGTTGCCCAAGTTTCATGGTCGTGCAGGTGAGGATCCACACAAGCATGTCAAGGAGTTCCATATAGTCTGCTCCACCATGAAGCCACAAAATGTTCCTGAAGATCACATATACTTGAAGGCTTTTCCTTTCTCTTTAGAGGATCTTGCCAAAGACTGGTTGTACTACTTAGCTCCTGGTTCCATAACGAGCTGGGATGATCTGAAGAGAGTCTTTCTAGAGAAATTCTTCCCTGCTTCCAGGACCACTATCATCAGGAAGGATATATCAGGTATCAGGCAATAGATGGGAGAAATCTTATATGAGTATTGGGAGAGGTTCAAGAGACTTTGTGCAAGTTGCCATCACCACCAAATATTAGAACAGCTACTGCTGCAGTACTTTTATGAAGGGATGAACATAATGGGTAGGAGTATGATAAATGCAGCTAGTGGAGGAGCTTTAGGAGACATGACACATGCTGCTGCTAGAGGTTTAATTGAGAAGATGACGTCCAATTGCCAATAATTTAACATGAGGAGTGATGCCATAGTCGTTAGAGGTGTACATGATGTGGGTTCATTAGATTTAGTGGAGAAAAAGCTAGAAAGTAATATTGATGCCCTCACCACCCTAGTCTCCCAACTTGCTGCAAATCAGAGACCTGCACCACCTGCAAGGGTTTGTGGCATTTGTACTTCAAATGAGCATCCCACTGATTGCTTCAATTTATTGCATGAGCCTACAGGTTCTGGAGCTTCACAACCTTATGCAACAAACATTTTCAATAATAGGACTCCAAACCAACAACATAATTCTAACCTCTCAAGCAATAGATACAATCCAGGGTGGAGGAATCACCCAAATCTGAGATGGTCCAATCAGCAGCACCACCAACAACAAAATCTTTCGCCACCACCACCATCTCAGAATTCTGCTGGTCCAAGTAGACCTTATGTGCCTCCACCAGAACAACAACAATATCAGAGGCAGTAAAATGAAGCACTTGCTCCACCAGCTCCTCAACCTTCTTCATCTTTATTAGATGAATTGGTCAAACAAATGGCTGAGATGAACATATAATATCAACAAAAAAATGATGCCTCCATTCGGGGTTTAACCAACCAGATTGGTCAACTAGATACTGCTGTGAATCAATTGCAAAATCACAATTCATACAAGCTTCCTGCACAGACTGTGGTTAATCCTAAGAATGTGAGTGTCATCACATTGAGGTCAGGAAAACAGATTGACATACCCACTGCAGTACCTCCACTCTCATCTGTACCTGCCTCAGTTCCTGTACTTGAGCAACCAGTTGGTTGCCGAAAATTGCATATAGTTGGACCTTCTTCCAGCACCAGTTCTGACCTGTAGCAGCCTCCTATCCCTCTTCCATTCCCTCATGTAGATCCCAAATCTTGTCTGACCTCACAATAAAGAGCAGAAAACTTCCATTCAAAGATGGACAAGGCCTCAAAGGTCCCTAGGCATGTTTACTAGGCTCCATGTTAGAATAGGAAAGCTTTCTGTACACAAAAATAAGAGAATTCTGCCCAGAAGCACGAGATGGTCGTCCCATTTGGCCAGACGACCGTCTCGCCTTACAAGGCGAGATGGTCGTCTCGCCAGTCGCCAATGGCGAGACCGTCACCTCGTTTGGCGAGGTGGCCGTCTTGCTATTTACGAGACGGGACCGCCATCTCGCCACTTGGCAAGACGACCGTCTCGACCTCAAAGTGGCGAGACGACCATCCAGAATGGCGAGATGGCCGTCTCAACCTTTGTCAGGCAAGACGACTGTCCCAGTCTGACAGACACAAATTTCTATAAATAGGACCTCCATTTTAAGGAAAAGGGACGAAAAAAATAAATAGAAATTATGTAGTTCTTACTCTGATACTCTGTATACTTGCTTTTCGTGCTTCGAAAGTCCAATTCTAGCTCATCTAAGCAGTTTCGGTAGTTTCCGGTTCAAGAGAGGAGTGTCCGTGTAGAGAGCGGGGAATCGCCAAAAAGCACCCCTTGCAAATTTATAAAAGCTTGCTTCAAAGGTTCATAAACCTCTTATTCTCTTTTATCGCTTTTGTTAATTACTCTCTCTATGCATTAGTTATTAGGGCCATGTAGTCAATTATTTAAATTTTACAATGAATAAATAAGGGTAAAAGCATAATTTTAATGTTCTTATTCTAAAAATAAACAGTCCATCATAGGGAACTTGAAAGGGGCGTCGTGGGGAAGCTGATACATTCCCTGCACGTAACTAACTCCCTTACCTAACTCTAGTTATAATGGCCAAAGTTGGTTTTTCTTAAAAACCACCGCCTTCTTTTCCTTTTCCAATGTTTTTGGGTTAAAATATTGGTGGCGACTCCAAGACCCATTTATGAAAACCTTACTCCTAGAATAGTTCGATTATCGGACATCCTAAGGGTGATGACCACACTTTTAAAATACGAGTCGAATCGAAAAAACCATCGCGTCGCTCCGATCGCCTCTTTTGATGGCAACGATAGATGATGACTCCACTAGGGAAGCTAGAGAGTTGATCCCATTTAGTGATGGACTAGTTTAATCAATAAGAACTCAAAATTATGCTTTTACCCTTCCTTGCTTTTATAACATGTTTTACTGTTTGGCTTTAATAACTGTTGTATGCTTACTTTATGCAATTGTTTGAAATACAAATTGTACACAAACCCTTGCACACAACAGTCCCTCTATACCCGGGGGCAAGAGAGAATACACATAGGGAGTGGGTGGCAAGTACGGTCAGCCATTGTAATGGCCTTAGTGCCAGCAGGTCATTGTCGGAAACCACCACTCAAGGTGATAACCCTTTGTTTTCTGGTCCAAGAATGTTGACACAAAGATCCATGCATGATTCGAAGACTGGGAGACAGAGGGGACCCTATAATGGGGGCACCTTGGGGACCTGGCTTTGGTTAGAACAGTTAGAACCTACCTTTGCCAATGCACTTTTCTGCAGGATACCCCTACCTCGTGATAAAACTCTGTTTGCGGATGAGTGAATTGTTTGTGCATTTGTTTGTTGTATTTGTTTGTCGCATAGCATAATCATATAACAATAAATAAAATCTCAAAAAACCTTTTTCATAACAAACACCCTTATCTTGGACAGTTCACATTTTAGCTAGTCTGGCTTCAGGTTCTTTGTAAGCTAAGTAGCCATGTGGACCAACAGAAGAGATAAGGGGATCTAAAACCATTATTTCACAATAACCACCTTTATCTCGAATTGTAGACGCCAAATCTTGTCTGGCCTCACAATAAAGAGCAAAAGACTTCCGTTCAAAGATGGACAAGGCCTCAAAGGTCCCTAGGTGTGCTTACTAGGCTCCATATTAGAATAGGAAAGTTTTTTGTACACCAAAAATAAGAGAATTCTGCCCAGAAGACCGAGAAGGTCATCCCATTTGGCCAGACGGCCGTCTCGCCAAAAGGACGAGACCACCGTCTCGTTTGGCGAGAATGTCGTCTCGCCACTCGCCAAAGGCGAGACCGTCATCTCAAATGGCGAGACGGCGGTCTTGACTTTGTCAGGCGAGACCGTCATCCCAGTCTGACGGGCACAAATTTCTATAAATGGGCGTCTCCTTTCCTCGTTTTCCACAACTTTTTCAACTGACTTTATCCTCATATACTCTTCTAGAACCTCTCTGAAGCATTTCTAAAGTCTGTTGAACATACAAGGACTTGATGTTGAACTTACATGGACATGAAACTTGTTGATTTTTATGATGATTCAAGAACAAAGAACTTAGAGAGTTGAAGACTTGTATTCTTGTGTAATAACTCTGTTTTGATGAGTTTGAGCCTGTAATATTAGAGTCTAAGATAGCCGGTACATAGTCTACTCTTTAGAAGCTTCAAAAACTCATATTTATCAAAAAGCCACGGGTTTAATCGATTAAAAGACCAAATAATCGATTATTACAGTGAGAAAAACCATTTTCTGTATCAGCTCACTGTGATAATTGATTAACACACCTGTTAATCGATTAACAGGACAAATAATCGATTAAACCAGTGCGTTTTGGGTCTCTGCTGATTTTGGCTCTATAATAATCGATTAACACTTGAGATAATCGATTATTTCAGTCAGATATGCATTTTGAACTTCAAATTAAACCTATTTTCAAAAACCCTAGTCCCAATACACCAAGTTTCGAAAATCCCCAATTCCCAAACCCTAATTCATCTACTTAAGGTTCTCTAAGGCTCTTAGAAAATAGAACAACCTTTTTCAAACAAAAGTTGAGAGCTGTGATTACCAGAGAACTGTTTGTTGGAGGAAAAAGGGACTTTTGGAACCTGGTGTGGGCTAGAAGCGATAAGAATCACTAAGTGGAGTTCTTAGTGGATTGTGTGTTGTGCCGTCTCTAGGGAAAATTGTTCTTCATCTCTTGTGTGACTCAAGAGAGGTGTTTTCATTACTCTATCTTTTCTATTGTTATCTGTTTGTAATAACTTTGATTATAGTGACAGCATTAATCCTCTGTTTGAGTGATTAGCAACTGGACGTAGGGTCTTTTGATCCGAACCAGTATAAATCTTCTGTGTAAGACTCTATCCTTATCCTATTTACGTTTACACAACATTTTAATCGGTAATGTAGACCCCAAATCTTGCCCAGCCTCCAAATAAAGAGTAGAAGACCTCCTACTCGAAGATGGACGAAGCCTAACAAGCCACTAGGAGAGACTATTAGGCCCCATACTAGGATAGGAGGGATTTTTGGCACGAAAATAAGGTTTCTCGCCTTTTTGGGGACGAGACCGCCATCTCAAAATCGAGACCGCCGTCTCGCCACCTGCGAATGGCGAGACGGCGGTCTCGCTTCCCGGGACGGCGGTCTCGCCACTTGCGAAGGGTGAGACGGCGGTCTCACCACTTTGTCATGGCGAGACGGCGGTCTCGTTTGACGAGACGACGGTCTCGACCCTGTCAGACGAGACGGCGGTCTCGACCTGTCAGGCGCGAAAAACTATAAATAGGGGGCTCCATTCCCTCATTTCCACACAACACACACAGTTTCTCCTCCTTCTCTCTAGAAATCACCTAAGTTTCTCTCTCTAGAATCCTTCCGATGCATTTCCGGAGCTTCTGAGTGTTTCTGTGAGTGTTTTTCGGCGTTTTGAGAAGTTTCCGACGTTGTGTAGAGTGAAGGGCTGCCACAAAGCACCCTAAATTTTAAGGAATTAATAGAAAAGCGTGCTTCAGAGGTTTACATTCTCCCTCTCCACTTTTACCGCTTTAATTTTAAATTATGCAATAGATATTAGGGCCATGTAGTCGTAATTTTAAATTCCGCAAAATAAAAGGGTAAAAGCGTAATTTTCACCAGTTTAAATATTTTAATAGCTGGCCTGTCATAGGGAACCCGAAAGGGGCATCGTAAAGGAACTAACACTTCCTTTACACGTAACTAACTCTCTTACCCAACTCTGGTTCTAACGGCCAAAGTTGGTTTTTCGAAAACCAACGCCTTTTAATTCCTTTTCCAATGTTTCCGGTAAAAACATCGGTGGCGACTCCACAGAACCCTTCAAAACTAGCTTTTGGATTAGCCCGGTTATCCGACAATCCAAGAGCGCCTTTTTGAAAACCTCGCCCCTAGGTTCAGCCCGGTTATCGGGCAACCTAAAGGCGTTGTATCCACCAAAATGCGAAAATCAAGAGGTTCGAAACCATCGCGTCGCTCCGACCGCCTCATTTTGACGGCGGCGACAGATGGCGACTCCATTGGGGAAGCCTCGAGAGTTGATCCCATTTAGTGATGGGCCAGCTTAAAAAATAAATAAACCAAGAAAATAATGCTTTTGCCCTTACCTTGTATTATAACATGTTTTACGGTTTGGCTTTAAATAACTGTTGTTTGTTTATACTTACGCAATTGTTTGAAATACAAACTATACACAAACCCTTGCACACAACAGTTCCCTCTATACCCGGGGGCAAGTGAGAAATCCATAGGGAGTGGGTGGCAGGTACGGTTCGCTGTAGTGATGACCTTGTGCCCACCAGTGTGATCGGAAACCACCACTCTGAAAGTGATGAAGATCTTATTGAAATACATTGGCAAAGATCTCATTGATTTGATGAAGTCAAAGATGAAGTCAAAAGACTACTTTGCAGTGGTCAACAAGTCACTCATATAAAAGAGTTAGAGGATTAGTGTGTCTAACAGAATGCTTAGGTAAAACCACTTTATCTTTTCTGCTGCATGAAGTTTCTTCACTTAAATGATTTTGCAAAATGCCTCTAAAATCATTTTAAACAAATTAAAAACAAAGCATTTTGACAAAAGCTTTCTTAACAATGTTTTTAACTGATATAGTTTTGAAAGAACCGATTAAAATCACTTAGAATGTTCAAAGAAGTGTTTTTACAGTATTTTAATCGATACAAATTACTTTTAATCGATTAAAACCTTTTAGAACCCACAATGACTGATCAGATTTTAAACATGAGCGATCAGAATTTATTTCAATCGATTAAAACAAGTTTCAATCGATTAAAATCACTTAAAGGGTCAGAATGATCGATCAGAATGCAGTTATGACCGATCAGAGTTGGTTATGATCGATCAGAATTGAATTATGACCGATCAGATCTATTTCAATAGATTAAAACGCATTTCAACCGATTAAAACAACTTGGAAAAATTTTGTACAGAGTTTTAATCGATTAAAACCTATGGTTTATCAGTTAAAATAACTTGAAAAGTTTTATAAGAAAGATTGCAGTATTTCAATCGATTAAAACGCAAAAGAATCGATTGAATTAACTTAGAAGATTTTTTGTAAAGTGTTTTAAGCTGATATAAACGTTGTTGTATCGGCTAAAACAAATCTGTTAAAGAATCAAGAACGTATTAATGGATTGAAAGGACTTTTAACAGATTGAAACGGCTATTTCAACAGATTAAAACAAACTTTTAACGAGAATAATAAATGCAGCGAGTTTTGAAAATACTCTTTAAAAATAGTTTGGCTTGAACTTTTTAAACATACATTGAACATCAGTTTTCACACATCCTTAAGCAATCAATTAAGCAACTTTAGCACTCTTTCAAGAAAGATTCGCAACAGTTTTTTTGAAGTTATTTTGAAAATCTTTCTTGAGGCAACTTGCATTCTTTTGAAGAAGAAACTCTCTGGAGATTTGGATAAACTGGTTTGAGCTTTCTAGTTTCTTCTTTGTCAATTCTTTTTCATTCTTTTGTATTGTGGTGTGCCTGGAATTTGGGCACAAGTTTCTCTGCAGTTGGAAGTTGGTTGCGGAGGTTATCAAGAACTGGAATTTGGTTCTTGGTGGAGAGGTTGAGTACAGAGAGCTGGAATTTGGTTCTTGTACTTGTGTGGTGCCTGGAATTTGGAGTGCTGGTTTCTCTGCAGCTAGAATTTGGTTGCAGAGGTTATCAAGAACTGGAATTTGGTTCTTGGTGGAGAGGTTAAGTGCGAGAGCTGGAATTTGGTTCTTGTGATAGATTAGGTGTAAGATTGTTGAATCTGTAAAACATTTAATCTAGTGGAACCCAGTTGGAATTTGGTTGGAGAGCTGGACGTAGCCCTGGTATTGGGTGAACCGAGTATAAAATAACGGTGATATCTTTCTTAACCTTTCTCTCCTTTAAATTCAGTTGCTGCTTTTATTTTAATTGATTGCTTTGAGATTCAAGAATAGATTAGGAAACTTAATTTTCGAATTAGATAATCTGTTATTCGCGAAAAACTTTCAAAGATCAATTCACCCCCCTCTTGATCTAAAACTACTTTTCTAACAATTGGCATCGGAGCGAGGTGCTTGAAAGTTATTCAAGTTCTTCGATCAATGGTCGGAAACAAATTTTCTGAGGGAGCTTGTATTGATAGACCTCCACTGTTTTGTGGAGCAGTTATCTATTTTGGAAAATGAGGATGAAGATCTTTATTGAATCTGTTAGTATAAATGTTTGGAATGTCATTGAACAAGAAACTGATATGGTTAACAGAATTCAAGATGATTGTATTGCCAAAAATATCATCGTATTCGCTCTTAACAGAAATGATTTTTTTAGGATTGCACATTGTCAAACTGCTGCACAAATGTGGAAGATCCTTGAAAAGACCTATGAAGAAGCACCAGAGATATGCTTAATGGTCAACTCAGAATCACCAAACACCAGTGGCCATGTCAGGATGGAATGCCCAGAAAGAAACAAACAAAGTGACAAGAAAGAAGAGAAAGCCAAAAGAAGAGCCTATAAAGCTTGGGATGACAATGACACTTCATCAACGAGATAATTCGATAGTGAAGAAGTCAACCTATGTCTAACGGCAAGTCAAAATCCACAATCCAGCAATGTAAGTTCTAGTTCCTCTTCAAATTTAGTGAATTATGATGCATTGCAAGAAGCATTTAATGAAATGCATGAAGAGGCTAAGAAACTTCAAAAAGAAAATGATAGGTTAAAAGGGCTAAATAATTGGCTAGTAAATAAAGTTGATTCTCTGGAAAAAGAATTCACGAAGATGAAAATGATTGTGATTACTTGAAATTAATTCATGCTAATTCGATTGTGCTTGTAATAAACCATGTAATAAGCTGTTCGAGAATTACAAAAGAAGATTGATATTTTATCTCAAACTGTTTCAAGATTCACACAAGGGCAAGCCAATCTCGATGTTTTACTTGGGTCTCAAAAATTGATTTTTGACAAATCTGGAATAGGATTTAAATCTAGATCCAGGAAAACAAACACAAATAGGAATTCATACTCGTAAACAAATGTTTCTACTTGCATGAAGAAAGGTCACTCGGTCAAATATTGTAGAATAAAAAAGTATGCTATTCCTAAAGGAAGAATGAAATGGGTTCCAAAAATTAATTCATTTCAAATAACCTGATCGAGGACCCAGTAACTATAAAGGGTACCGAGAAAAATTCTTAACTTGTTTTGCAGGAACAAAGTATGGGAATCCCTTGGAGTTCGAGCTACGAATCAGGTTCGATTATTTAAACTGATTGTTTTAATTGATATAAAGCAATATTAATCGATTAAATTAACTTACAGAGGAATCAGAATATCTGTTAGTACCATTTTAATCGATTGAAATATCGAATTAATCGATTAAAATGTTCCCATGATTTTAGTTTAGCTGTTTTAATCGATTAGAATGAATTTATATCAACTAAAAACACTTAGGTATCAAATTTAATCGATTCATTTTCGTTTTAATCGATTTAAATTCTGGTATCATCTTCTAAATCTCTTCCAGTATAGAAACAATCGATTCTTTCAAGTATTAATCGATCATTTTACTATTGCATTTTCAAAACGAATATTAAAGATCAAATTAATAGGATAATTTGTTGTTTAATTAATTTGTTCCTGAAAATCATTTTTATAACATCCAATTGAAGTTTGGTAAGCGAATTCAAATCAAAAACTCAGGTTCTATGATAATCAAAATCTGCAATAATTCTTTAAGATTTCTTTGACCGAGTCAAACAGATTCCCAAGAACAAATTAACTGATACACCCACTGACCTGTAACTTGTGCCTCTGTATTTGGTCTCATGAATAGCGGTCAGATAATCATAAATGAGTTTCGTAGTTTGTTATGGAACATCCAATTTCCTTTCAAAGGCACAAATTTTTCATGATTGGAAAGCGAATGCTGAACAAATCTTTGAATTAGAAACTAGACTAGTGGAATAATGTGGGAAAGTTATTGCTGTTATCCATGGATGAAAAAGTTTTTTTTAACAACAACATAGACATGATTCAAGCTGTAGATGTCTACATTTCTCTTAATACTTTACATGGAATGCTGCGTGGTAATACATTGCAAATCAAAGGAATTATCAAGAAGTAGACTGTAACTTTTTCTTATGGACACTAGTTACAAATGGGTCAAGTTGTTAGGACTAAAAACATAGTTTATCAAGGATATCTCAGTAATATTTGCTTCTGATAATAAGTTGTTGATTACTAGGAAGTATGAACAGATAACTTGGGCACACTTTTACATTAGATTTCTGGATATTACCTAGCAATATATTTGGAATAATTTTGGGCATGCATTAGTTCAAGACTCTTGATGAAATTCATTGGAATTGTGCAAAATTTGATAATTCATTTTAATCATCAAAGTCACGAGGTGTCACTGTAAGAAAACCAATCTGAGACAGCAATTCAAGAATTAAATGAAAAGCTAAAAGTACCACAGGGAATGTGTGTTTTATGGTCAGTACAGGGAACAATTTTATACTGATGATCTGGCATCCTTAACAACAAACCAACAAGAGGATCTTTCAGTGATTCTAAAGGAATTTCAGATGTTTGGAACCAACATAACTGTCTTCCCTCAATGAAGGCAAATTTCGTGACGAATACGATGCTTTTTGATGCCCATGATAATAGTGATGTATGAAATAAGTATGGATATGGTTATTGACGGGGAAGTCCTGGATTGCTGTCATCACTAGTTCTGTTTTGTATGCATGGAAACAACAAAGTTGAAGATGATTCATTCCTCAAAGATAATGATGACTGGTCCACTGAAAGTGAGAATAACACGCTATCATACTACATTGATAAGAATGCAGTTATTTGCTTGGATGGTGATAACTGCAGGGTTCATAATGGGTTGGCTACTATGGAAGGAGAGTCTGATCTCGGTACATCATTAACCTGTGATTCATGCGACTTATGGTATCGTGCATTCTGTGTGGGATTTGATACTGAAAGTACGTCAGTCAGTACATGGTTTTGCCTCTAATGTGTAGTAGATGATAATTCCATTGTAAGGTCAACCGTGGACTGTAATACAGACAATAGTAACAAGTAAATGCCATGCTAAAGATTCTTTTTCAGGAAAAGTTTTGTTAAGATTGAATATGAAATTCTCTCCTAACCTCACTTTCTCTCGGAACTCAGAGAAGAAAGGGAATTATAACTGCTGAAATGTTATTATTGATGAACAAGATACAAGAGATTTGTTTTCTTATATAGGCTAGGATTTCTAACTACTACTTGTTATCTTTGGTTCCTAATTCTAACAACTAACAAAATTAACCACCAAAATTAATTAAATCTGTCAGACCACTAACTGCTACCCTCCTTAATTTTTTAAATTTACAAATGACCTATTACAACTTTCCCTCCCATGAAGACAAGACCTTGTCCGCAAGGTCGAACTATAGCGAAGTCCACTGGAATTCTGGAAACTTTTCCTTCATTTGCTCGTAACTCATGCCATGTGGCATCTTCCGGATTTGTGTCTTGCCATTGAATTAAAACTTCGTGACAGCTCTGTTGTTCCTCTTCTTCAATCTTCTCGTCAAGTATTACTAGTGGTTGCATCTCGGGTTCACCATTTTCGTTAAGTGAGGAAGTGTTGCGGATACTTGGTTGATTTCCATGGTGCTTGTTTCAACAATGAGATGTGAAAAATATTATGGATTTTGGACCTGCTCGGTAGTTCAAGTTTGTAGGCCACTTTGCCAATCCTTTCTATAACCTTGTAAGGACCGTAGTACCTAGTCTGCTAACTTGTGGTATGAAGAATTTGCCAATGAGTGTTGTTTATATGGCTGGATTTTTAAGTATACCAAATCACCAATGTTATACTCCTTATCAATTCTTTTCATGTCAGCATAAAGCTTCATCCTGTCTTGTGCTTTTGTCAAATTATCATGCAATACTCTAGCTAACTGTTCTCTTGTCTTCATAGTGTACTCGACAGCTTCAATGAGAGATTCTTCTTGTAATATTGGACAAGGTGCTGCAGGTTTATATCCATAAAGTGCTTCAAATGGTGTCATCTGAATGGCTATGTGAAATTTGGTATTATACCAAAGTTCAGCCATTGGTAAATACCTTGTCCACTGTTGGGGAAGATCTCCTGTCACACATCTCAAATATCCCTCTAGTGCCTTATTCAATGCCTCTGATTGACCATCTGTTTGAGGATGAAAGGCTGTTGATCTGAGTAGCTTCACCTTATTTGCTTTCATTAATGCAGACCAGAATGTACTAAGAAAAATGGGATCTCTATCAGACACTATTTCTATTGGCCAAGAATGTAACTTGACAATGTTGTCTAGGAATATTTCTGCAATTTTAGCAGCTCCAAAGGGGTGTTGTAGAGGCAGAAAGTGTGCATATTTTGTGAATCTATCAATGACCACAAATATTACTGTCATTCCATTAGATTTGGGGAGTCCCACTATAAAGTCCATGGAAATAGATTGCCAAGCTTTCTCTGGAATATGCAGTGGTTGAAGTAAGCCAACAGGTGCTTGGTTAGGTGATTTGAATCTTTGAAATACTTGGCATTCCTGCACCCATTTCTTTATAGTCTTCTGCATACCTTTCCAATAAAAATGCTCCTTAATCCTTTTGTATGTTTGGTCTGCTCCAGAATGACCACCTATTGTTCAATCATGGAAATGCTTGAGGATTTTTGCTTTTAGCTCTACATTCTCCCCAACTACCAATTTGCCTTTTCTTTTTAGCAATGCATTACCAAAACTATAGTACTTGTAAGGTAGTTGTGTCATCCTGATTCTATCAATAATCTTTCTCAGTTTCATATCAGTTTGCCAAGTCATTTTCACTTCTTCTACAAGTTCAGATGTTGCCTGTAAGATGACCTTGAGTTGACCAAATACTATTTTCCGAGATAAAGCATCAGCTACAACATTATCCTTGCCTTTTTTGTAATCTATGCTGAAGTCTAGACCCATTAATTTCTCCAATCCCCAGTTCTGCATTAGAGTTGTAGGTGGTTGTTCAATGAGGTGCTTTAGAGCTTTTTGGTCAGTTTGAATAGTAAAATGTTGGCCTAGGAAGTAGTGTTGCCACTTCTTTACTGCAAACAATATTGCATAAAATTCTTTCTCGTATGCAGATAATAATTGAAACCTTTGTCCCATTGCTTTACTGATGTAAGCTATAGGATGCCCTTGTTGCATGAGTACTGCTCCAATTCCTGTTTTAGAAGCATCAGTTTCAACAGTAAATGGAAGTGAGAAGTCTGGCATAGATAATACAGGTGTTGTGATCAAGGCTTGTTTGAGTGCTAAGAAGGTTGTTTCAGCTTTGTCACTCCATGTAAATTCTTTGTCTTTTTGAAGCAAGGTTGTTAAGGGAGCAGCAATGCAACCATAATTTTTGATGAATCTCCTATAGTAGCCGGATAGCCCAAGAAATCCTCTTAAATCCTTCACATTCTTAGGGGTAGGCCACTGTTGTACTGCTGTTATCTTATCCAATTCAGGAGTTACCCCTTGAACTGAAATAACATGGCCTAGATATTGAATCTTCCTCTTTCCAAAACTACATTTTTTGTAATTTAACACCAAGTTGTTTGCTTCTAAAACCTGTAATGCCTTCTTCAAACAAACCATGTGATCTTCCCATGTCTTGGTGTAAACCAAGATATCATAAAAAAAAACAAGAATGAATTTTCTAAGATATTCCCGAAATATGTCATTCATCAAATTTTGAAAGGTAGCCGGAGCATTACTTAGCCCAAATGGAAGTACCACCCACTCATAGTGACCACTATGAGTTCTAAAAGCAGTTTTGTGGATATCACTTTCATGCATCCTCACTTGATTGTAGCCACTCTTTAAATCCAGTTTTGTAAAGTATGCAGCACCATTAAGCTCATCCAGTAGATCTTCTATGAGAGGAATAGGAAATTTATTCTTGATTGTCATGGCATTCAATCGCCTAAAATCTGTACAACATCGCCAACTTCCATCCTTCTTTTTAACCAGAACTAAGGGTGACGAGAATGAACTTCCACTTTCCCTTATGAAACCAGTCTTCAACATTTCTTTAACCTGTCTTTCTATTTCTTCTTTTTGTGCTCTGGGATATCTGTAAGATTTGAGGCAGATTGGCTTTTCACTGACTAACTCAATCTTGTGGTCATATCTTCTATTAGGTGGTAATGTTGTAGGTTCTACAAACAATTGTGAATACTCCTGCAATATATCCTCCAATTCAGCTTGCCATTCAGGGCCAATTTCCTTTTTAGTATCAGGTATGGTGATGGTAAAGCAAAATGGTCCTAGGATAGGTAATAGCATTGTTTGCATAGTGATTGCCCTCAACTTTCCAGTTCCATCAATCATTGCAATTTGTTGTGGTTCTCCTTTAAGAAATATTTGCTTGCCAAGATGACTGAATTTCATAGTTAATTGGGCACAATTCCATGTGATTTCCCATAGTCCTTTGAACCATTGCATGCCAAGTATTACCCTAAATGAAGATCCAGGAAGAACCAAAAAATCTGCAGTGAATGAATTATCACCAAACTTCCACTCAACTGCATCACACTTTTTTGTGATCATCACCGGTTTGTCACTAGCAATCATTACTGGGAAGTCCTTGACAGATTGAGACTTGAGACCCAATGTCTTTACCCATTTTGCCGATATAAAATTGTGTGTACTACCTGTATCCATCAAGAATGGTATATGTTGCCTCTTAATCAAGCCTTGTAGTTGCAATGTATTTCCTCCAGCAATACCCCTTAATGCATGCAATGAGATATGGGCTTTTGCATCATTAAGCATGTTTAAACTCCTTTCAAGGACAGAGTTATCATCCTCCTTACTGTTGATATCATCTTCCTCGCTTTCAATAACTTCTTGTTCACAGAAAATGGCATTTAACTTACCCCATACTTTACACTTCTGTCTATGGCTCCTTTCCCATTTTTCACCACAGAATCTACATAGTCCTCTAGAAATTCTGTCACTGACATCTTTTCTAGATATTGCTGATTGATGATTCTCCGTGTTTTCAGGTTTGGGTGATGAAGTAGAAGATTGTCGAGGAAGTGATTGTTGCAAACTTGTATTGGGTTGATTTCTATAATGAGAATATGAATTGGTCCAAGATTTGGAATAACGAATTTGATTGTCATTGGAATTGTTTCCCCCTTGTAACATCTTCTTTTCAAATTCCTTCAAGATTTCTTCTTGTAATTTTGCAAATCTGACAGCTTCATGCAAGTTTCTTGGATTATGCAGGCGAACAGATTTTTCCAATTGTGGTTCAAGACCTGATAGGAAAAAACTGAGAGCCATGTTCTCAGTGATTGAGACTCTTGCCAAGAGGTTGTCAAATTTTTCCAGAAATTGGCTTAGGGAATCTTGTTGTCTTAGCTTGGAGATTTCTGCAATTGGATCATCAAACCCTCCATCATCAAATCTGGTTCCAGCATCATCAAGAATTTCTGTCCAAGATTTTTGGTTGAATTCTAGGTTTTTCATATAATGTCTTTGCCATGCGAAAGCTTTTCCTTCCATAGATAAGAGCAACAATTTGCCCCTTTGCTGTTTTGGAGTTTCCTCCAATTCAAAAAACTGCTTTGCTTTGGCTCTCCAATCTCTATAGTTAGTACCATCGAAGGAAGGAAATTGAATATGTGTTCGATTCAAAATTGAGTTTTCCTTATGCCCAGAAGTTTCGCTCTCATAATCTGATGGAGTTCCATCTGTGTTTGATGATAACACAACCACCTTTGCAGTGAGTCCTTCGATTGCTTTGGCTAGAGATTCTAGGGTTTTCTGTGTTTGTTCTTGAGAATTCGTGAAATTTTTTTCGAAAGAATCGACCTTTATCTCCAATTCTTTATTTGACACCATGATCTTGTTTCCTAGCTTCTTGATACCACCTGTTAAGATTGAATATGAAATTCTCTCCTAACCTCACTTTCTCTCGGAACTCAGAGAAGAAAGGGAATTATAACTGCTGAAATGTTATTATTGATGAACAAGATACAAGAGATTTGTTTTCTTATATAGGCTAGGATTTCTAACTACTACTTGTTATCTTTGGTTCCTAATTCTAACAACTAACAAAATTAACCACCAAAATTAATTAAATCTGTCAGACCACTAACTGCTACCCTCCTTAATTTTTTAAATTTACAAATGACCTATTACAAGTTTCTGTGTCTATTGCTGATACAGGAGAGACAGTTGTTGGTGTCTCAATGATTGATAAAACAAAATTGGTTTCAGCAAAAAGTGAAGCCTATGGCCTTTTAAAGTTGGTAGGGATCAAATGACTGAGTCATGAATTTTGATATCTGACACAAATAATCAGGGAAGTATGGATAAAAAGGGTCCCTTCTTACCTTATCTCTTATATCTTATTGCTTTTTGATGCTTATTTTTCTGGGTCTGTAATATTACTGGTTATATACAAGGCACATTTGCTTTAACTTTGACTGATATAATATAGGTTTTAATTTGGATAAAACTAACATAGATAGAAATGTCATAGTTTTCAAATCTGAATGTTTTAATCAATAAAAACATCTTTTAAATCGATTAAAATGAATTTATAGAACATTTTTCATTAATGTTTTAATCAATTAAAAGTCGAAATAATCGATTAATTTCACTAAAGTTTCATGTTTTTCAAATTCTTAAATGTTTTAATCGATTAAACCTTCTTTCAATCGATTAAAATCATTACCAAGAACATTTTAATCGATTATGTTCTGTTTTTAATCGATTTTTATTCTGGAAAGAAAAATTAAAGGCTTTAGTTAATGACTGTTCCTGTAACATGCTACTAAAGCGTGATTCCCTTATCTTTACACGTGTTAATTGTATTCATTACAAACGTGTTAATGAAGATAAGTTTGAATCGACTTTAATTGATCTTTACATGAGTAAAGTATTGATTTCTTTTTATTTTCAAAAGCTCAAACTGTTGAAAACCTTTTGCATTTCATTATTTCTCTTCTATTCCCTATTTTTGATGAAGTCAAAAGGGGGAGAAATAGTTTCCTTACTCTTACATTATGGAAGCATCATTTTAGGGGGAGAAATAAGTTTTAGGGGGAGAAATAGGACATTAATACATTTTTTAATTTCTCACTAATCTGTTTTATCAAGTGACTTCTCTTGCAGAGTTTTTTTTTCAAAATGGTGTTTGTCTTCATCAAATAGGGGGAGACTGAAAGTGATGAAGATCTTATTGAAATACATTGGCAAAGATCTCATTGATTTGATGAAGTCAAAGATGAAGTCAAAAGACTACTTTGCAGTGGTCAACAAGTCACTCAGATAAAAGAGTTAGAGGATTAGTGTGTCTAACAGAATGCTTAGGTAAAACCACTTTATCTTTTCTGCTGCATGAAGTTTCTTCACTTAAATGATTTTGCAAAATGCCTCTAAAATCGTTTTAAACAAATTAAAAACAAAGCATTTTGACAAAAGCTTTCTTAACAATGTTTTTAACTGATATAGTTTTGAAAGAACCAATTAAAATCACTTAGAATGTTCAAAGAAGTGTTTTTACAGTATTTTAATCGATACAAATTACTTTTAATCGATTAAAACCTTTTAGAACCCACTATGACCGATCAGATTTTAAACATGAGCGATCAGAATTTATTTCAATCGATTAAAACACGTTTCAATCGATTAAAATCACTTAAAGGGTCAGAATGATCGATCAGAATGCAGTTATGACCGATCAGAGTTGGTTATGATCGATCATAATTGAATTATGACCGATCAGATCTATTTCAATCGATTAAAACGCATTTCAACCGATTAAAACAACTTGGAAAAATTTTGTACAGAGTTTTAATCGATTAAAACCTATGGTTTATCAGTTAAAATAACTTGAAAAGTTTTATAAGAAAGATTGCAGTATTTCAATCGATTAAAACGCGAAAGAATCGATTGAATTAACTTAGAAGATTTTTTGTAAAGTGTTTTAACTGATATAAACGTTGTTGTATCAGCTAAAACAAATCTGTTAAAGAATCAAGAACGTATTAATGGATTGAAAGGACTTTTAACAGATTGAAACGACTATTTCAACAGATTAAAACAAACTTTTAACAGATTAATAAATGCAGCAGTTTTGAAAATACTCTTTAAAAACAGTTTGGCTTGAACTGTTTAAACATACATTGAACATCAGTTTTCACACATCCTTAAGCAATCAATTAAGCAACTTTAGCACTCTTTCAAGAAAGATTCGCAACTGTTTTTTTGAAGTTATTTTGAAAATCTTTCTTGAGGCAACTTGCATTCTTTTGAAGAAGAAACTCTCTGCAGATTTGGATAAATTGGTTTGAGCTTTCTAGTTTCTTCTTTGTCAATTCTTTTTCATTCTTTTGTATTGTGTTGTGCCTGGAATTTGGGCACAAGTTTCTCTGCAGCTGGAAGTTGGTTGCGGAGGTTATCAAGAACTGGAATTTGGTTCTTGTGATAGATTAGGTGTAAGATTGTTGAATCTGTAAAACATTTAATCTAGTGGAACCCAGCTGGAATTTGGCTAGAGACTGGACGTAGCCCTGGTATTGGGTGAACCAGTATAAAATACCGGTGATATCTTTCTTAACCTTTCTCTCCTTTAAATTCAATTGCTGCTTTTATTTTAATTGATTTCTTTGAGATTCAAGAATAGATTAGTAAACTTAATTTTTGAATTAGATAATCTGTTATTCGCGAAAAACTTTCAAAGATCAATTCACCACCCCCTCTTGATCTAAAACTACTTTTCTAACACACTCAAGGTGATAACCTTCCTCTTTGGGCAACAAGACTGACTATGGCCTTAGTGCTAAGCATGGTCGGAAGGCTGGAGAGTGGGGACCCTATAATGGGGGCACCTTGGGGGCCTTAGCCTGATGAGAACAGTTAGAACCTACCCTCACCAATGCACTTTTCTGCAGGAAAACCCTACCTCGTGATAAAAATGAATTCTCGCCTGTTAGTGGATGATCGAATTGTGTGTGCATATGTTTGCTGCATTTGTTTGTTGCATAGCATAAACAAACAACAGAACAAAAATCACAAAAATACTTTCACAAATAAACGCTCTTATCTCGGACAGTCTGCCTTTTAGCTAGCCTGGTTTCAGGTTCTTTGCAAGCTAAGTAGCCACACAGTCCGATAGAAGAGATAAGGGACGCTAATATTATTCTTTCGCCAATAAAACCATTTTATCTCGGACAGTCCGCTTTCAACTAGCCTGGTTTCGGGTTCTTTGTAAGCTAAGTAGCCACGCAGATCCGACGTAAGAGATAAAAGGCTAAAAAAATAAATCCAAAATAAATAAAATAATAATAACAAAATCAAAACATTTATAAAAAGAATTTTGACAAAGTCGTATCATTCATATTGCATCATGTCATAAGTGGAAAAATCAAGAGAAAAAAATAAATGCATAAGGAAAGTATGCATACGCATCATTTTAATAAATCCCTAAAAAATGGGTCTTAGAAGCATTTTTTGGGAAAATTACTGGGCCAAATCCTCTTTGGGCATTTGCAACTTGATTCTTCACCTTTTTCCCTTCGTTTTGATATGTTGTGCGTCCAAATCAGACATCTCAGTCAAAAGTTATGCCACTTTGAACATCTACCGCCCTTTTGTACTGGTGCATGCATAAATACATTCATTCTAAGGAATATCCATCTCATAAATCATTTGTTTTAAACAATAAAAATCTTTTTGCATTCTAGAAAGTGGCTGGTATTCTTCATGCCCTCATCCGCATACAAAAAAAAACACAAAATCCCAGACACTATCATACATCATGTTAGAAAATAAAACATGATAATGTTTAGGAAAAAACAAACACTTGCATACATGCATTCACCAAACTTCATCCTCATAACATCATCTAGTAATAGACAATCGAAGAAGTGGACACTCCTCAATACCATGAAAGGAGGATTAAGGCATTCGCATGCCATGCACGGGAAGTCAAAAAGAAAATAAATAGAAATTCTAACCTGCCTATGAGTTCATTTAGGCTTCTCCACTTTTAAAAAATATATATATATATACTTCGAAACATTGCATTGAGGAATGTACACTGTCTGGATGAAATAAATAAAATTGTTTGTTTTCATCATCTCTTCAAGTGTCTATTGTATTTATAAATTGCATTCAAAAATTGCATTCATTCTCACTTTAATAATAATAAGATAATAAAAAGAAAGGATTAATTGATGTGTTTTCCATGAATTGGAATAAGATGAAGAGCAAGCCTTTCGTTGTCAAGTTTTCTCCAATGGTTGATCCGCCTAAGGATGATACCAAGCCTCAACCATTGGATATCCAAGAGGGGGCAAGAGTGCCGTTACATTTATTCATGTCTCGAATCAAATAAAGTTGTACCATTGAAATACGCAGAAACATAACCCATCATTGAGGATATCTCCAACATAGATAGCATTGGGGGCAGAATTAGAAGTGGAAGAACCCACACCCCCGAGGAGCTACAAGACAATGCTCCCAAGAATAAAGGAAAAATAATAAGATCGAAGAGAAACATAATCCAAAGAGGAAATTGAATAGACTTTGGATTCACGACGCTGAGGCAATTCTTTCAACGCTCCACCAAAAGAGACAAACTCACAGTAAGTGACAAGCTGGTCATGGTTCGAGCTAAAAACAACATTCGGATCAGTAAGCTCGTTTTGACGGCGGCGACAGGTAAAATTTGGGGAAAATTTTTTAAACCTAATTTTTGTTAAGAAACCAATTCACCCCCCTCTTGGTATTTGTCCGTTCACGCAAACATTCCGCTGCACGATTCTAACAAGTGGTATTAGAGCTTGCTTTGATAGTCATTCAAATTTTTCGAAAATGATCGGACAAAATCAAACTTTTGCCGAAGGTGCGTCTATCAACAGACCCCCACTTTTTGCGGGTCAAAATTATCCTTTCTAGAAAGTAGGAATGCAAATATTTTTACAGTCTATTGATAGAGGCACTTGGGACGCTATTTTAAACAGTCCCTATATTCCTAAAGTTACTGAAAACGGAGTAGACGTTCCTAAACCATTTTCTAGATGGAAAGCGGAGGAAAATAGAAAAGCTCAATTTGACGTTAGGGCTAGAAATATTATTTCATCTGCTTTAACCCTTGATGAGTTTTACAGGATCTCCGTTTGTAAAAGTGCTCAAGAAATATGGGAAATGTTAAGAGTGACCCACGAAGGTACCGATGATGTTAAGAGAGCACGGAAAAATTCTTTAATTCAAGAATATGAGATGTTCCGAATGCAACAAGGCGAAACGATATTTGACGTTCAAAAGTGTTTCACACACATTGTGAACCATCTCATCGGGTTAGGTAAGATTTTTGACGTTGATGAATTAAATGTAAAAATCTTAAAATCTTTGGATAGGAAATGGCAACCTAAGGTGACTGCCATCTCGGAGTCACAAAACCTTGCCACAATGTCTATGGCGGTGCTCTTTGGAAAGTTGAGAGAGCATGAGCTAGAACTAGGAAAACTAAATGATGAGGAAGGACAATATCAAAAGAAGAACTTAGCCTTCAAAACTGAAATTTCCAAAGGTAAGAGTAAAAAGGAAGAAGAAGACTCGGAGAATGATGAAGAAGAATTGAGTCTTATGATAAAAAAGTTTACCAAATTCATGAAAGCCAAAGGAAGACATCCATTCAAAGGTAAAGGAAAGGTAAGAGAAAATACTTCCGTAAATTTCAAATGCTATGGTTGTGGTGAAACAGGACATGTGAAAACCGAATGTCCAAACAAGAAAAATGAAGAAAACAAAGGCAAAAAGTTCTTCAAGAAGAAAACCTACATCGCTTGGGACAATAGTGATTCAAGTTCAGAATCAAGTGACTCAGAAATTGAAGCCAATATTTGCTTAATGGCAAATGATAATATATCTTTCGATTTTGAGGTAAGTGATTCCGACTCATCTTCAAGTGATGATGAAAATAATTTTGATGAACTGAAAAATGCATATAATGAATTGTTTAGTGCCTTTAAGGACTTGGAAAAATGAATACAAAGATGTGAAAAAGAGTTTAAGTAGATCCGAAAAGGAGGTAGAGTCCTTAAAAACGAAAATTGCATGTTTAGAGGAAAAGGAAACCATAGAAACGAAAATTGTATGTATAGATGAGAATGATGATAAAAATATAGCATGTGCATCTTGTAAAGAGTATGAATATGACATTGATATACTTAATCATTTGCTTGATAATGCGGAAAAGGAATTAAGTAATAATAATAAAGATAAAGTTGTTATAGCTCAAAATAGAGTAAACCATCAAGTTCCTTTGAAAAAGCCTAAAATGAAAAATAGAAGAGTATGGGTTGAAAAAGGAACTAGAGCATCTATTGTTAGAAATGCATCATATTCAAAAGCTACATCTAAAGCATGTTTTTATTGTATGAAAAATGGTCATACTTCAAATAGATGTAAAATCAAACATTTTGGTGTTCCTAAAGGAAAATACATTTGGGTTCCTATTGTTAAATGACTTATTTGTTTCTAACCCCAAGGACCCAAAAGTTATGGGGACCTAAGTTTACTATATTCTTGTTTTGTAGGAAACTTCCAAATCTAAGAAGTCAATGTGGTATCTTGATAGTGGATGCTCTAAACATATGACCGGAGACAAAACGAAATTTGTGAGTTTCAAAGCTAAAGAACAAGGATATGTAACTTATGGGGACAACAACAAAGGAAAGATTCTTGAAATTAGAAATATAGGTGGTGTAAACACTTTAGAGATTAAGGATGTGCTTCTTGTTGATGGGCTAAAGCATAATCTCCTTAGCATAAGTCAACTATGTGACAAAGGATTTAAGAACTTGCAGGTGATGATGAGTACATAAGAGAGGCTCTTGAAGAATTGTATTTGGAAGAAAATGAGCCTTCTCAAACACCTGAATTAGCAAAAGAATGACAATCACCTAGAGGACTTTCAATGGACAATATTATTGGTGATATCTCAAAACGGGTAAGAACTAGAAACATGACTAATTTCTGCATGTCTGTAGCTTTTGTGTCACAGATAGAACCCAAAAATGTTGAGGAAGCGCTTAAAGATGACTAATGGTGCATAACAATGCAAGAAGAACTTAACCAATTTGAAAGGAATCAAGTCTGGGAATTAATCCCAAGAGAAGAATCACATCAAGTAATTGGAACTAAATGGGTATTTAGAAACAAACTTGATGAAGATGGAAATATAACAAAGAATAAAGCCAGACTTGTTGCTAAAGGTTAGTTGTAGACCCCAAATCTTGCCCGGCCTCAGAAAAAAGTCAGAAAGCTTCCTATTTGAAGACGGCCGAAGCCTAACAAGCCACTAGGAGAGACTATTAGGCCCCCGTACTAAGATAGGAGGGTTTTGTGGCCCGAAAAATAAAGTTTCTCGCCCTGAAGGGACGAGACCGCCGTCTGGAAGGACCAGACCGCCGTCTCGCCTCACGCCAGGGACGAGACTACCGTCTCACTTATCCAGACGGCGGTCTCGACTCTGCAAAGGTCGAGACGGCGGTCTGGGTTTCCCAGACGGCGGTCTCGCCTCCTGCACAGGTCAAGATGGCGGTCTGGATTGTCCAGACGGCGGTCTCGACCCTGTCAGACGAGACGGCGGTCTCGACCTGTTAGGCGTGAAAAACTATAAATAGGGGCTCCATTTCCCCTTTTTCCACACACCTCACACAACTTTTCCTCCTTCTCTCTAGATTTTCTCTCTCTAGAACCCCTCCGAAGCATTTCCGGAGTTTCTGAGTGTCTTTAGGAGTATTTTGAGCGTTCTAAATCTTCTTTAGAATCCCTCCGAGGCATTTCCGGAGTTTCTGAGAGTTGTAGAGTGAAGGGTTGCCGCAAAGCACCCATTCTTTAAAAAGAAATATAAAAAGCTTGCTTTGGAGGTGCATACTCTCCCTTTCTATCCTTACTGCTTTTATTTAAATTATGCATAGAAGTTAGGGCCATGTAGTCATAAACTTAAATTCCGCATAATAAAAAGGGTAAAAGCGCAATTTTCCAGTTTTATTATTTATCCAAAATAGCCGGCCGGTCATAGGGAACCCGAAAGGGGCGTCGTAAAGGAACTAACACTTCCTTCACACGTAACTAACTCCCTTACCCAACTCTGGTTCTAATGACCAAAGTTGGTTTTCGAAAACCAACGCCTTTAAAATATCCTTTTCCGATGTTTCTGGTAAAAATATCGGTGGCGACTCCATAGCACCCAAAATAAATAAGTCCTTGGGTTAGCCCGGTTATCGGACAACCCAAGGACACTTTTCGAAAACCTCGCCCCTAGGTTAGCCCGATTATCAGACAACCTAAAGGCGTTGTAACCACCCATAAAACGCGAAAACAAGAGGGTCGAAAAAACCATCGCGTCGCTCCGACCGCCCCTTCGTTTTTGGGAGGCGGCGACAGATGGCGACTCCACTGGGGAAGCCTAGAGATTTGATCCCATTTAGTGATGGGCCGGCTTAAAAATAATTAAACTAAGAAAATAACGCTTTTACCCTGCCTTGTATTATAACATGCTTTATTGTTTGGCTTTCAAATAACTGTTGCTTGTTTATACTTACGTAATTGATTGAAATATAAACTGCACACAAACCCTTGCACACTACAGTTCCCTCTATACCCGGGGGCAAGTGAGATAACCATAGGGAGTGGGTGGTAGGTACGGTTCACTGTAGTTAGGGCCTTGTGCCCACCAGTGTGATCGGAAACCACCACTCAAGGTGATAACCTTCCTCTTTTGGCAACAAGACCGACTCTGGCCTTAGTGCTGAGCATGGTTGGATGGCTGGAGAGTGGGGACCCTATAATGGGGGCACCTTGGGGGCCTTAGCCTGGTGAGAACAGTTAGAACCTACCCTCGCCAATGCACCTTTCTGCAGGAAAACCCTACCTCGTGATAAAAACGAATTCTCGCCTGTTCGCGGATGATCGAATTGTGTGTACATGTGTTTGCTGCATTTGTCTGTTGCATAGCATAAACAAACAACAGAACAAAAAACACAAAAAATATTTTTCTCAAATAAACGCCCTTATCTCAGACAGTCTGCCTTTTAGCTAGCCTGGTTTCAGGTTCTTTGTAAGCTAAGTAGCCACGCAATTCCGACAGAAGAGATAAGGGACGCTAAATAACCCTTTCGCATAAAGCCATATTTTTATCTGGACAGTCTGCCTTTTAGCTAGCCTGGTTTCAGGTTCTTTGCAAGCTAAATAGCCACGCAGTTCCGACAGAAGAGATAAAAGGCTATAAAATAAAAATAAAAAATAAATCCAAAATAAATAAAATAATAATAAATCAAAACATTTATAAAATAGTTTTGACAAAGTCGTATCATTCATATCGCATCATGTCATAAGTGGAAAAACCAAGAAAGAAAATAAGTGCGTAAGGAAAGTATGCATACGCATCATTTTAATAAACCCCTAAAAAATGGGTCTTAGAGGCGTGTTTTGGGAAAATTACCAGGCCAAATCCCCTTTGGGTATTTGCAACCTTGTTCTTCACCCTTTTCTCTTCGTTTTGACATGTTGTACGTCCAAATCGGACATCCCAGTCAAAAGTTATCGCACTTTGAACATCTACTGCCCTTTTGTACTGGTGCATGCATAAATACATTCATTCTAGGAAGCACTAGATATCCCTAAGACAATGGCGAAAGAGGCCCCGAGCACACTTTTGACCTTCGCGACAAGGAAAGGACAAGTGTACTAAGGTGTGATGGTGATTGCCATTATACTTGTCAAATCTGTGATGGGGAAGGAACCATTACACCAAGGCGGGTATGATATCCCACAAAGCGTAAGCTTTGAGGAGGATACCTAAGCCATTGTCTTAAGGAATATCCATATCATAAATCATTCAATAAAAATCTTTTTTGCATTCTAGAAAGCGGCTGGTATTCTTCATGCCCTCATCCGCATACAAAAAAAAACACAAAATCCCAAACACTATCATACATCATGTTAGAAAATAAAACATAATAATGTTTAGGAAAAAACAAACACTTGCATACATGCATCCACCAAACTTCATCCTCATAACATGCATCTAATAATAGACAGTCGAAGAAGTGGACATTCCTCAATACCATGAAAAGACGATTAGGGCATTCGCATGAAATGCACGGGAAGTAAAAAAGAAAATAAATAGAAATATTTACCCGCTTATGGGTTCATTTAGGCTTCTCCACTTTTTTAAAAAAAAAATGTGTACTTCGAAACATTGCATTGAGGAATGTACACTATCTGGATGAAATAAATAAATTGTTCGTTTTCATCATCTCCTCAACCGTCTATTGCATTCATGAATTGCATTCATAAATTGCATTCATTCTCACTTTAATAAGATAATAAAAAGAAAGGATTAGTCGATGTGCTTTCCATGAATCGGAATAAGATGGAGAGTAAGCCTTTCGTCATCAAGTTATCTCCAATGGTTGATCCGCCCAAGGAGGATAACAAGCCTCAACCATTGGATATCCAAATTAATAAGGAGAGGGGGCAAGGACGTCATCGCGTTTGTTACGCTCCGAAGAAAAACATAATCCAAAGAAGAAATTGAAGATACTTTGGATTCATGACGCTAAGGCAATTCTTTCAATGCTCCACCAAAAGAGACAAACTCAGGGTAGGCGACAAGCTAGTCACAGTTTGAGCTAGCCACGACATTCAAATCAGCAAATCGTCTGCCCTACCTTGAATGGATGCGACTGAAAAGGACTTTTGAAATATCTTTTGCCAATATGAAAAGACTTCCCCAACAATATGAAGGTGACCCACATGATGAGGAAATATGGATATCGCTCAAACCAAGGGCTCATTAAAAACTCTCAAGGAATAAGGGAGTCACCAGATTTTAAAGACAATCCTTTAAAGCATGGCCTAGGGCATGACCCTACAAAGGATCAAGTTGCATGGAGAAAAGGGAAGTCTCCCCCCTGCACCTTGAATCAGATTTTCCCATATAGAGGGGTTCAAGCGTCAAAAGTGACTTTAGTCATTAGGTGTTCTCCTTCTGATTCTTAGGGTTGTAAATCCGATGACTATTAGAGATTACTCCTCAGGGCTAGCCCGACCCCTGAGAATTGTAGGGCACACATTTCCCTATTAATTACAAAGAATGTCATTCTTACTATCTGCTTCTCTTCTTGCTATTAATGTCTAAACCTCATTAATAACCATGTTTAAACAAACGTCTTCAAAAATGCGTCAAAATGCGCCATCGTCAAAATAATCAAACCACTCATCACCAACTGATTGACTAGAAACACAAAATAAAGTTTTACCTCGTCATAAGTAAAGTCGTGTTTCGCCAATGTTGTGCAAAAACAAAAATCAAAAGAAGCCCATAAAAGCTAAAGGCCAAAAAGAGAGGGCAAGATACCCGGTAGGAAACCCACCAAAGGGGGCTACGCAAAAGTTAGGGTAAGCCCGCTAGGAAACCCGAACAACCATAAAGGGTAGCCTAGGCAAAAACTAGGGTTACAAAATAAAGTCCGTTAGGTTTCCCAAAGTAACAAAAAAAGAAACCTAAAAAAAAAGTTAGAACAAAACAAAACACAACATCCTAGACTGAAAACCCAAAGGGCGAACTAGGGAAGTCAATCAGTCATAGCAAGCGCCATAGAATAAGACGCCACTCCATAAACAAAACGTTGTTTAAACTAGCCTAAACACTCTAACCAACCTCGGCTAGCCGTGCTTACAAAAACCATTTTTTTGTCAAAATAAAACAATTCTAAAACACAAGCCTTTGAATTAAATATCCTCTTCCTTCTCTTCTCTTGACCCTTACCACTACGGCATTCTAGTAAGTAGTAGGGAAATGTGGAGATAGTAATCAATAGGAGGATTGACATCCCCAAGGAAAGGGAGGGGCGCACTGCAATGGCAAGGCACTCTACAATCATTCTTCGGTCATGAAAAAATCAAGATGGCAAAATTAGTACAGCCTATCATGACGACAAAGCACATAATGTTAGAAGCTCATCAGAAGTAAAAGCACATCGGTTAATCCTTTTGAAAAATTAATCGAAATAGTATTATAGGATGCATATCGCAAACATTGCATGCATATGATAGGCTCCTATCTCTCAAAAAAAAGGAAGAAAAAAATGACAATAAAAAGAATAATGCCTGCTAGGAGATTCTTAGGCAAAAGTTAGGGTAGCCTGCTAGATCGAAAACCCGCAAAGGGCGGTTTAGGCAAAAGTTAGGGCATTTATAAAAAAGGAAAAAGCCCGCTAAGATATCCTAGGCAAAAATTAAGGCAGCCCGCTAGATCGAAAACCCCAAAAGGGCGGTCTAGGCAAAAGATAGGGCTAAACCAAAAAATGAATAAAAGAGAAGGGCCCTTCATCATAATCATAAAAAGTCCAGCAGGAGAATGCCAGTCACTTTTCCAGATGCAAAAGAATAGATTGCATTTAGGGCATCCACACACAAGTAGTCGCATAAAACGACTTTGTCAATGTCAAAAATGAAAGAAATAAAAAATTACTTCAGACAAATAACAAAAAACGAAAAGTAGTCATGCATATAAGGAGAATAACTCCATGTTTGTGATTGAAAACAGGATCACTGAGACTGAGTCTGCAAATAATGCCCTCAAGAAAGCGGAGCAAGTCGTCAATCAAGCGACTCAGCAGAATAAGAGCTTCTGAAAATCAAGAGCTCTAGCTACCATCCTTCTACTCAGAAAAGAAGGCACAAGAAAGTAATAAGTCTTCACACAGTGCTCTCCCTCAAGAAAGAAGAGCGAGTCGTCATCAGAAGCTTCCAGAAGCCAAAGCTCCAAACATCACCCAATAAAAGAGGGCACAATCATCAAGACATCATAAAAGAAAAGCTGACGGAAAGGCTTAGTCATCCCAAGAGGATCCTTGCCTACTCCGAAGGCAAAACAAAAGTACTCCTCACGACTCAGCTGCATCACCACATGAGTCATCGAGCACACTCACCCAAAGTCGCCTCCACACTCCCGAATGGAGAATAAAGACTTCAAGAGCCCACCATCATCAACAATCAAAAGAGTCCAGTCTCCATACCAACAAGGGCTCAACAAAAAAAGGAAAAAAGAAGAAAACCCTTGCATCCCCAGCGGATGTCCAAAAAGGCCATGACAGAGAAGGCCGAATAAAAATCCTCAAGTGGATCTCCAAAAAATTCAACAAAAAAAAAGAATCAGAAATTCCCACTCTCTAGTGGAATAAGAGCTTCACAAGTTTAGCTCGCATCAACATCAATCAAGGAGACAAAACTCCATCCCTAGAAAAGCAAAAATCAGATCCCCAGGAAGTCAACCAATTCCCTGGTGGATCACCAAAGAAAGAAAACGTCATCCCTAGTGGACCAACCAAAAGAAGGAAAAAGCCAGCGTAATAAAAAGAGACTAAAAAGTAAAAAGGCTTATGCATTATCCCGAAAAAGACAAATTTCAAAATCACGGAAAAAGGCGAAATCAAATGAAAATCCTTGCTCCCTAAGCGGGTCACCTCAGGAAAAGAAAGAATCAAAAAAGGAATTGGAAATTCCATTCCTTCAACAAAATAAGAGCACCACAAAAGCCAGCTCGCACCCACATCAATTAAGGAACTCCATTCCCTCAGGGGGCAAATCAAAATTAGATCCCCGGAAAGGCAATCAATTCCCCGGTGGATCACCAAAAAGAGAAAAATCATCTCCAGTGAGCCTACGACAAAGGCAAATTCCAAACTCACATCCTTAGAAGAGTCATTTGCCTAGGCGTAGGCAAGATCTGGCGAGCAAGAGCCAATTTCCCCAGAAAGGGACATCAACCTATTCGGAGGCAAGCAAGTATAAAGTCTTCACCACTAATGAAGCATCCGCCTACTCAGAGGCACATGAAACAAAAAAACTCCATTTCCCCAGAGAAATAAGAGCTTGAAGGAACCAGCTCTCATCAACACCAAACAAGGAGTCACAACTCCATTCCCCAAAAGGCAACCAAAACTAGATCCCCAAGGAGTCAACCAACTCCCTAGTAGATCACCAAAAAAACTTACCCAGAGAGCCTACTGCAAAGGCAAAACTTCAAACGCATATCCTCAGAAAGCTACTTGCCTAACATGGATATCCCTAGTGGAACGCATAGGCAAAACCTTGCAAGCAAAAAAGCAACATTAGCCTATTCAGAGGCAAAGAAAAAAGCAAAACCAAAAGTCTTCACCTCCAAACGGAACATCTGCCTACTCAGAGGCATTACTAAAAACTCAATGGATATCCGCCTACTCAAGAGGCGTCACCAAGATCAACAAATCCCCAGAGGATTCCTACCTACCTAAGAGGCACTTATCAAAAAATTCCCGACAACCAGCAAAGTCGGATGACCACCACAAAAGATCAAAAACAAAGAATCCCCAGCAATCAACAAGATGGAAGAACACCAACAGAATCCCCAGCACAGACCGGACGACAATTCCCAGAAAAGACAAAAAACAAAGACATAACACATCTCAACAACGGCGCATGATCAGAATCAGTAAGCCGCCACCATCGCCAAAGGATCAGCTACCGCAAAAAGGGGCATCCAGAGGCACCAAACCAGATGAGGGTTCGTACTCGTCAACCAAAGGATCAGCTACCGCAAGATGGAGCATCCGGAGGCTTAACACCAGATGGGGGTGTAAACTCATCAAGCCTTACAAAAGGGGGCTTACCGGGTGGGGGTTCGTACTCGTCAAACACCAGATGGGGGTGTAAACTCATCAAGCCTTACAAAAGGGGGCTTACCGGGCGAGGGTTCGTACTCGTCAAACACCAGATGAGGGTGTAAACTCATCAAGCCTTACAAAAGGGGGCTTACCGGGCGGGGGTTCGTACTTGTCAAACCAGATGGGGGTTCATACTCATCAGCCGAAGGGGTCAGCTACCGCGTCAAAGGAGCATCCCAGAAGCGCACAACACAACATCTCCCCAGAGGATCATCCGCCGCAAAGACGGAGTATCTGAAGGGTAGCCGGGCAAGAGGGTCAACTCCTTTACCCTCCAGTCGATCACCTCGGCACAAAAGGCCAGCAGTCGACTGGTCGGATAAAGGGGGGGGGCAGCTGTAGACCCCAAATCTTGCCCGGCCTCAGAATAAAGTAAGAAAGCTTCCTATTTGAAGACGACCGAAGCCTAACAAGCCACTAGGAGAGACTATTAGGCCCCCGTACTAAGATAGGAGGGTTTTGTGGCCCGAAAAATAAAGTTTCTCGCCCTGAAGGGACGAGACCGCCGTCTGGAAGGACCAAACCGCCGTCTCACCTCACGCCAGGGACGAGACCGCCGTCTCGCTTATCCAGACGTTATGTGCCTTCGTCGACAGGGATAGGCTGTACCAATTTTGCCGTCTCGATTTTTTCATGATCGAAGAATGATTGTGCTAATTGTAGAGTGACTTGCCATGTTAGTGCGCCCCTCCCTTTCCTTGGGGATGTCGATCCTCGTATTGATTACTATCTCCACATTTCCCTACTAATTACTAGAATGTTGTAGTAAGGGTCAAGAGAAAAGAAGGAAGAGGATATTTAATTCAAAGGCTTGTGTTTTAGAATTGTTTTATTTTGACAAAAATGGTTTTTGTAAGCATGGCTAGCCAAGGTTGGTTAGAGTGTTTAGGCTAGTTTAGACAAACGTTTTGTTTATGGAGTGGCGTCTTATTCTATGGCGCTTGCTATGACTGATTGACTTCCCTAGTCTGCCCTTTGGGTTTTCAGCTTAGGATGTTGTGTTTTGTTTTGTCCTAACTTTTGTCTAGGTTTCTTTTTTTCTTGCTTTGGAAACCTAACGGACTTTATTTTGTAACCCTAACTTTTGCCTAGGCTACCCTTGATGGTTGTTCGGGTTTCCTAGCGGGTTTACCCTAACTTTTGCGTAGCCCCCTTTGGTGGGTTTCCTACCGGGTATCTTGCCCTTTCTTTTTGGCCTTTAGCTTTTATGGGCTTCTTTTGATTTTTTTGTTTTCTTTTTGCATAATATTGGCGAAACACGACTTTACTTATGACGAGGTAAAACTTTATTTTGTGCTTCTAGTCAATCAGTTGGTGATGAATTTGACTTTTATTTTGGTCAATGGCGCATTTTGATTACTTTGACGCACTTGTGAAAACGTTTGCTTAAACATGGTTATTAATGAGGTTTAGACATTAATAGCGAGAAGAGAAGCAGATAGTAAGAATGACATTCTTTGTAATTAATAGGGAAATGTGTGCCCTACAATGCTCGGGGGTCGGGTTGGCCCCGAGGAGTAATCTCTAATAGTCATTGGATTTACAAACCCTAAGAATCAGAAGGAGAACACCTAATGACTAAAGTCGCTTTTGACGCTTGAACCCCTCTATTTGGGAAAATCTGATTCAAGGTGCGGAGGGGAGAGTTCCCTTTTCTCCGTGCAGCTTGATCCTTTGTAGGGTAAAGCTTCAAAGGATTGTCTTTAAAATCTGGTGGCTCCCTTATTCCTTGAGAGTTTCTAATGAGCCCTTGGTTTGGGCGATATCCATATTTTCTTCATCATGTGGGTCACCTTCATACTGTTGGGGAAGTCTTTTTATG
The DNA here is from genome assembly GCA_963425845.1 of Sphenostylis stenocarpa. NCBI lineage: Eukaryota > Viridiplantae > Streptophyta > Magnoliopsida > Fabales > Fabaceae > Sphenostylis > Sphenostylis stenocarpa. The sequence continues at coordinate 9,676,720 of OY731408.1, forward strand.
TTGGAAAAAGATATTTCAAAGGTTCTCTTCGGCCGCATCCATTCAAGGTAGGGCAGACGACTTACTGATCCGAATGTCGTTTTTAGCTTGAACCGTGACCAGCTTGTTGCCTGCCATGACGGAGCGTTGAAAGAATTGCCTCAGCGTCGTGAATCCAAAGTCTCTTCAATTTCCTCTTTGGGTTATGTTTCCTTCGGTCTTATTATTTTTTCTTTTATTCTTAGGAGCATTTGTCTTAGAGCTCCTGGGGGTGTAGATATCTTCATTGATGGAAGATGTTTCTGCGTATCTCAATGGTACGACTTTATTTGGTTCGAGAAATAAATGTAACGGCATCCTTGCCCCCTCTTCCTTATTAACTTGGATATCCAATGGTTGAGGCTTGTTATCCTCCTTGGGCGGATCAACCATTGGAGAGAACTTGATGACGAAAGGCTTACTCTCCATTTTATTCTGATTCATGGAAAGCACATCAATTAATCCTCTCTTTTTATTATCTTATTTTTATTAAAGTGAGAATGAATGCAATTTGTGAATGCAATAGACGTTTGAAGAGATGATGAAAACAAACAATTTTATTTATTTCATCCAGACAGTGTACATTCCTCAATGCAATGTTTCGAAGTACATTTTTTTTTCTTTTTTTTTTAAAGCGGAGAAGCCTAAATGAACCCATAGGCGGGTAAATATTTTTATTTATTTTCTTTTTTGACTTCCCGTGCGTGGCATGCGAATGCCCTAACCTCTTTTCATGACATTGAGGAATGTCCACTTTCTTCAACTATCTATTATTAGATGCATGTTATGAGGATGAAGTTTAGTGGATGCATGTATGCAAGTGTTTGTTTTTTCTAAACATTATCATGTTTTATTTTCTAACATGATGTATGATAGTGTTTGGGATTTTGTGTTTTTTTTTTATGCAGATGAGGGCATGAAGAATACTAGCCGCTTTCTAGAATGCACATGAATTAGGGTTTTTATTAAAAATGAATGATTGGTGTGAGATAGATATGCCTTAAGACAATGGCTTTGAAATCATCCTTAAAGTTTACGCTTTGCGGAGTGTCATTCCCACTTCGGCAGAATGGTTCTTTCCTCATAAAGGTCACCATATGCCTTAACACACTTATCTCTTCCTTATGGAAGATTACAAGCGCACTTGGGCCTCTTTCACCTTTGTCTTAGGGATATCTAATGCCCCCTAGAATGAATGCACCAGTACAAAAGGGCAGCAAATGTTCAAAGTGGCATAACTTTTGATTGGGATGTCCGATTTAGACGCACAATATATCAAAACGAAGAGAAAAGGGTGAAGAACAAGGCTATAAATCCCCAAAGGGGATTTTGCCTGGTAATTTTCCCAAAAAACGCTTCTAAGACCCACTTTTTAGGGATTTATTAAAATGATGCGTATGCAGACTCTCCTTATGCATTTATTTTTTTTTTCTCTTGGTTTTTCCACTTATGACATGATGCAATATGAATGATACGACTTTGTCAAAATTCTTTTATTAATGTTTTGATTTGGTTATTATTATTTTATTTATTTTGGATTGTAGACCCCTAATTTTGCCCGGCCTCTCAAAATAAAGGCTAGGGAAACTTCACACAAAAATAAAGTTCACTCGGCTGCATATCAAAAACCGAGAAAGACCTCCCGCAACAAGACGGGGTTCACCCATCCACACAATAAAGACTAAGGAGACTTCCTATATGAAGATAAAGCTTCAACGGACATCTATCGGCGTCAATCTACGTCCGAAAAAGGAAAGGAAAGCTTCCCGGGGGTCCCAGAACGCGAAAACAGGCCAAGACAGGTTGGCCGTCCCAAACTGGGACAGCCGTCCCAAACATCAAAAGACAAGTGAGACGCACGTCTCACCTTTGGGATGCACGTCCCAAACCCCAAAATTCAAGTGGGACAGCCGTCCCAACCCAAACTGGTCGTCCCACTCTCCCCCCAGCTTGGCCTAGTGCAAAACACGCAGTTGGGACGGCCGTCCCAACCCAGACGGCCGTCCCAAAATTCCAGGCAGTGAAATCTATAAATAGGAGCCTCATTTGTCATTCTCCAGACCCCAGACAACTCCAAGACTTGTCTTCTTCTCTCCCTCCTTCGAATGATCTCTCTGATTGCCTTTAATAGGTAACAATCAGTTAAGGAATTTGTATTCCGGCATTCGATTCTTCTAGAAAATTTTAGTCGAGTCGAGTTTATTCGAGAGAAGAGTCATTGTAGAGTGAAGGATTGCCGCAAAGCGTCCTATGTATAAAAGACTTATAATATAAAGCTTGCTTCGGAGGTTCTTCTCAATTCTCTTCCCTTTTATTGCTTTATTTGCTGCTTTCTGTATGCAATGTAGATAAAACCATGTAGATAGCCATATTTAAATACTATACGAATAAAATAGGGTAATAGCGTAATTTCTTGTAATCTTTACTTAAATGAATTAATCCGTCATAGGGAACCCGAAAGGGGCTTTGTGGGGGTGCTAATACCTTCCCCACACGTAACTAACTCCCTTACCCGACTCTGGTTATAATGGCCAAGTTTGGTTTTTATTAAAATCAATGCCTTTTTCTCCTTTTCCAATGTTTATGGTCAAAACATTGGTGGCGACTCCAGAAGAACCCTTTTCGAAAACCTTGCTTCTATTAGAGGATAGTTCAGCGTTGAGCGTCTCGAAAGCAATGAACATATTTTTAACAAAAAACGCGAGTCTAAACCATCTTTTCGCAACCGCTCACATTAACGTTCGAGATGTCCCTGAACGTCGGAACGGATGGCGGCGACAGATGGCGACTCCACTGGGGAAGCTAGAGAGTTGATCCCATTTAGTGACGGATAAATTCAAAATAAGTAAAGATTTGAAATTACACCTTTACCCTTTTCTGTATTTTTATTGTATGGCTTTAATAACTGCTGTATGATTATTTCTGCAAATTGTCTGAAATATAAATTGCACACAAAAACCCTTGCACACAACAGTCCCTCTATACCCGGGGGCAAGAGTGAATACTGTTAGAAAAGTAGTTTTAAATCAAGAGGGGGGGTGAATTGATTTTTGAAAGTTTTTCGCAATACACAGATTATCTAATTCGAAAATTAAGTTTCTAAAAATCTTTTTGAATTACCAAGCAATCAAACAATATAAGCGCAGCAACTGAAATTAAAGAGAGAAAGGTTAGGAAAGATTTCACCGGTAATTTTATACTCGGTTCACCCAATACCAGGGCTACGTCCAGTCTCCAACCAAATTCCAACTGGTTCCACTAGAATAGATGTTTTACGTACTCACCCTCTTACACCTATTCTAACTCTCCACCAAGAACCAAATTCCAGCTCTTGGAAACCTCTCGCAACCAAATTCCAACCAGAGAGAAACCAAAGTGCCCAAATTCCAGTGCACCACACACAAGAACCAAATTCCAGCTCTTGCTTTAACCTTTCCACCAAGAACCAAATTCCAGCTTCTTGGCAACTTTCTACAACAAACTGCAGAAAACTTGTACCCAAATTCCAGGTACAAAACAAGACAAATGAATGAATAGAAATTTAAAAGAAGAAACAAAGAAAGCTCAAACCGGATTACACCAATCCACAGTCAGCTTCTTCTTCAAAGAAATGCAAAGTGCCTCAAGAAAGATTTCAAAAGAAGTTCACAAAAACAGTTGTGTATCTTTCTTGAAAAATGCTAATAGTTGCTTGTATTGATTGCTTGAATTGTGTCAAAACTGATATGTGATCTATATCTCAAAGTTCCAAGCAAATCTGTTTATAAAAGAGTATTTTCAAATCTGCCGCATTAATTAATCTGTTGAAAGTTTGTTTTAATCTGTTGAAATAGCCGTTACAATCTGTTAAAAGTCCTTTCAACCCATTAATGCGTTCTTGATCTTTAACGTAAAATGTTTTAGTTGATACGACCACGTTTTTATCGCTTAAAACGTTTTACAAACATTTTCTAAGTATAAAACAATCGATTGAATCACGTATTAATCGATTGATTTGTTTAAAAACCTCTTTATAAAACTTTCCAAGTTATTTTAGCTGATATAAAGTCGTTTCAATCGATTGAAAATCTGCACATATATTTTCAAGTCATTTTAATCGATTGAAAGTTCGTTTTAATCGATTGAAAAGATTTTCTAAGTTATTTTAATCGATTGAAATGCGTTTTAATCGATTGAAATAAGTCTGATCGGTCATAATTCAATTCTGATCGATCATAACCAACTCTGATCGGCCATAATCTCATTCTGATCGATCATACTGACATCCAAAGTGATTTTAATCGATTGAAACGTGTTTTAATCGATTAAAATAATTCTAATCGCTCATATTTAAGATCTGATCGATTATATTGCATTCTGACTTATTACATTCGAATTCTAATCGATTATAAAGAGTTTTAATCGATTAAAAGAAGTTTGTATCGATTAAAATATTGTAAAAACACTTTTTAAAACATTCTAAGTGTTTTAAATTGATTCTTTCAAACCTTTATCAGCTTAATAACTTGTTTAAGAAAATTCTTTGCCAAAATGCTTTTGTTTTTTATTTGTTTAAAACTATTTTTGAGGCATTTTGCAAATTGAGTGAAGAAGCTTTATGCAAGTGGAAAAGGTAAAGTGGTTTTACCTAAGCTTTCTGTTTAGACACACTAAGTCTTCAACTCCTTTGTTCTCGAGTGACTTGTTTGACCGCCGCAGAGTTGACCCTTGACTTTATCTTTGACTTCATCAAATCAATGAGATCTTTGCTAGGATCACTTTCAGCCTCCCCTATTTGATGAAGACAAACACCATTTTGAAAAAACAATCTCTCGCAAAATAAGTCACTTGATAATGCAGTTAGGTGAGAAATATAAGAATGTAATAAAGTTTTGTTTCTCCCCTAAAACTTATTTCTCCCCCTAAAATGTTGTTCTTAAATTTATCTTAAAGTGATGCAACTATTTCTCCCCTTTTGACTTCATCAAAAATAGGGAATAGAAGAGAGAAGAATGTAAGGTTCCGAAAAATATGCTCAAGTTTTTGAAAATACAAAAGTGAATCAATATTTCACTCATGAAAAGAATCAATTAAAGTTGATTCAAACTTATCTCCATTAACACGTTTGTAATGAATACAATTAACACGTGTAAAGATAAGGGAATCACGCTTTAGTAGCATGTTACAGAATGAACCATTAACTAAAGCCTTTAATCTTTCTTCCCGTAATAAAAATCGATTAAAAACAGAGCATAATCGGTTAAAATGTTCTTGGTAAATGATTTTAATCGATTGAAAGAAAAGTTTAATCGATTAAAACATTTAAGATTTTGAAAACATGAAACTTTAGTAAAAATAATCGATTATTTCGATTTTCAATCGATTAAAACATGTTGTATAAGTTCATTTAATCGATTAACAAGATGTTGTATTGATTAAAACAACCAGACTTGCACTCTAAGTAATGTTTGATGCATCTAAGATGCCTAACTCGATGCGAAAATTGTAAAACTGATCATTTAGAAGGATGTTTTAACAATACTAACAACTATCTTAGCTAATAGATCTATCGAATAAAGTCTTATTTAGCTAAAGCTCTCGTGGATCTATTTAAATTCTATTTACGCCAGCTCTGATCTAGATTAGATCCTAAACCATATTTAACCAAAGGTTAAGGCAAATGTTCCTGGTATAACACCAGCTAATATCACAGTCCATGCAAACAATATAAAGATAGAAATAAGCGTAAGATAAAGATGATGAGGGGAACTAGTCATCCCAATTTCCCCGATTGAACCGCTTATCCACCAGCCTTGGTGATCATTCATTTGATTCCCACCAATATCAAAAGATAATAGGCTTTCCTTTTTGCCGGAACTAATTTTGCTCTATCAACTATTTGAGTCAACAACCGCCGTCACTCCCGTATCGCAATGCATACGTAAACTTTTCCCGAAAAGAAATCTTTTAGCAAGCTATCGTTATTATTGATCGCATTACATACCATGGTTGACACCACACCGGAATTTCTACTACACATCGAGGCATAATCATGTACCGACCAAATCCCACACAGTAATGCATGATACCATAAATTGCATGAATCACAGAGTTAATGATGTACCGAGATAGGAATTTTCTTTCATAATAGCCAACCCATTTTGAACCCCGCAGCTTGTCATTATCCAAGCAAATAACCGCATTCTTATTAATGTAGTATGATGGGTGTTATTCTCACTTATAGTGAACCAGCTCATCATTATCTTTTGAGGAATGTTATTCTGGTAGAGTGGGCAATGATTAGTAATGAGGACAGTGATGACAATCAATCCGTAATTCTAAAACAATATAAAATTTATCCCCGTATCGACCATAAAACATACATTCCCCGTACCACGTTATTCAATTCTTGAATTGCTGTCCCAGCATTGGTTTCCTTACAGTGTCACCTCGTGACATTGATGATTAAAGCAAATATTCAAAGTTGCACAGCTCCAATGAATTTCACCAAGAGTTTTGAACCAATGCATGCTCAAAATTATTTCAAATATATTGCAATGTAATATCAAGAAATTTAATGAAAACATGTATTTATTGGATTTCCTAGTAATGAATAACTTATTACCGTAAACAATTATCACTAAAAAATTTTTGATAAACTATGTTTTCAGTCCTAACAGCTTGACCTCGTTTGTAACTAGTGTCTATAAGAAAAGTTACAGTCCATTCTTTGATAATTTCTTTGATTTTCAGTGTATTACCATGCAAGCATTCCATGTAAAGTATTAAGAGAAATGTAAACATCTACAGACTTGAATCATGTTTATGTTGTTGTCAAAATAAAAGACTCTTTCATTCATGAATAACAAGTAATAGTTTTCCCACATTATGTCACCGGTCGAGTTCCCAATTCAAAGATTTGTTCAGCTCTTCGCTTTCTAATTTAAAAATTTGTGTCATTGAAAGAAAATTGAATATGGATACGCTTTCAAACAGATCGCTCGAACCAGCCATGATTTTGATCATGTTTACAAGCAGAGAATTGAGAGGAGATTTTGAAAATATGAAAACGAAGAAAGATGATAAGTTGAGAAATGATAAGTTCGTAACCTGGTTTGATGAAGAAACGGATTTCAAGTTTTTGAAATTCAAAGAGACATTTAAACACATTATGCAGATTCTGGATTATCATAAAGACCTGGGTTTTTTAATCGAATTGGCCTATCAAACTTTAATTAGATGTCAGAATCATGTTTTCGTAACCTAATTAATTGATTAATCAACTCATTATCTATTAATTTGATTCTCGACATTAGGGTTGAAAACATCTACAAGTGAATTAATCGATTGTTTTATGAAAGAATCGATTAGATAGGTACGTAATGAAATCAATAACATGACACCGTAATTTAAATCGATTAAAACGTAAATGAATCGATTATTTTGATACCTAAGTGTTTTTAGTTGATATACAGTATATTACAATCGATTAAAACAATTAAACCAAAATCCCGAGATCAGCTCAATCGATTATTTCGATATTTCAATCGATTAAAATGGTACTGGACAGATATCGCAAGTTATTTTAATCGATTAATATTGATTTATATCAATTAAAACAATTAATTTAAATACACGTAACCTGGTTTCGCAGCTTCTGATCTTCAAGGGATTCCCGCACTTGTTCCCGCAAAACAATTAAGTATTTTTCTCGTACCCTTTATAATTATTGGGTCCCGATCATGTTATTTGAAAAGAATTAATCTTTGGAACCCATTTCATTCTCCCTTTAGGAATAGCATACTTTTTAATTCTGCAAGTATTTTACCGAATGCCCTTTTTTCATACAAGAGAAACATTTGATTGTAGAGTATGAATTCCTATTTATTTTTGTTTTACCGGATCTAGATTTAAATCCTATTCCAGCATTTGTCAAAAATTAATTTTTGAGATCCAAGTAATACATCTAGATTGGCTTGCCCCCGAGTGAACTTTGAAACAGCTTTGAGATAAGAATTCAATTTTCTTTTGCAATTCGTAACAGCTTTTGCATGGTTTATTGCATTTACAATCGTAGTTATCATGAATCAGCTTCAAGAATTCATTATCAGCTTCATTTTCACTAACTGCTTTTCCGTAGAATCAACCTTGTTAACTAGCCAGCTTATTTAATCCTTTTAGCCTATCATTTTCTTTTTGAAGTTTCTTAGCCTCCTCATGCATTTCATTAAATACTTCTTGTAATGCATCATAGTTAACTATATTTGAAGAGGAACTAGAACTTACCTGGCTGGTTTGTGGATTTTGACTCGCCATTAAACAAAGATTGGCTTCTTCATTTTCGTAGTTATCTGCTGATGACGTATCATTATCATCCCAGTGCAATGTAGGCTCTTCTTTTTGATTTTTCCTCTTTCTTTTCACTTTGTTTATTTCTCTCTGGACATTCCATTTTAACATGGCCCCGTTTGCCACAACCATAACATTTAAAGTTAGAAGAATCAGCTTCTTTTCTCATACCTTTTGTGTCTTTCCTTGTCTTGGATCTTTTTCTTGAGGAATTTGTTGAATTTCCTAACAAGCAGTCCAAGGTTCTCATTATCTTCTTCTCGATTCTTGATTTTCTTCAACTTTAAGTGCAATGCTTCGTTCTTCTTCTCGTAGACTTCTTGCTCATTGAATCTTGTGATTTCCATTTCATGTTCTCTCGAGTTTTCCAAACAAGTGAGGCCGTTGTCATGGTGGACAGATCTTTTGATTCCGATATTGCAGTTGACTTTTGGCCGCCAGACCTCGTCAAGACATTTCAATACTTTAATATTTAGTTCTTCCTTATCAAAGGTCTTACCTAGGCCCATTAAGTGGTTGATGATGTGCGTGAAGCGTTTCGCACATCTCGCGATGCTTTCACCATTCTCGCATTTTGAACAGACTTCATACTCTCTTATCAAGGTGTGCTTTCTCGGCTCTTTTAACATCTCAAGTCCCTTCATGAGTGACCTCAAGAACATCCCACATCTCCTTGGCGTAATTGCACCGGGACACCCCGAAAAATTCATCCATGTTAAGAGCGTAAGTAATAATATTTTTTGCATTGCAGCTCACTTTGAACTTTCTTCTTCTCTTCATCATTCAAGCTTGACCATCCTTTATCCGTAATTAGAGGACCATTAGTAATAACATCCCAAGCATTTCGTCAATGGATTCAATGAAGATTTTCATCCTAATTTTCCGTAAAGGATAACTGCTCCACGTAATAGTGGAGGTCTCGTTAATAGATGCCCCTCGTAAAATCCAGTAATCTGTTTTCACCCATGGATCAAGAGACTTGAATAACTTTCAAGCACCTTGCTCGATGCCAATTGTTAGAAAAGTAGTTTTAAATCAAGAGGGGGGTGAATTGATTTTTGAAAGTTTTTCGCAATACACAGATTATCTAATTCGAAAATTAAGTTTCTAAAAATCTTTTTGAATTACCAAGCAATCAAACAATATAAGCGCAAAGAATCGAAATTAAAGAGAGAAAGGTTAGGAAAGATTTCACCGGTAATTTTATACTCGGTTCACCCAATACCAGTGGCTACGTCCAGCTCTCCAACCAAATTCCAATTGGTTCCACTAGAATAGATGTTTTACGTACTCACCCTCTTACACCTATTCTAACTCTCCACCAAGAACCAAATTCCAGCCTTTGGAAACCTCTCGCAACCAAATTCCAACTACAGAGAAACCAAGGCCCAAATTCCAGTGCACCACACACAAGAACCAAATTCCAGCTCTTGCTTTAACCTTTCCACCAAGAACCAAATTCCAGCTTCTTGGCAACTTTCTACAACAACTGCAGTAAAACTTGTACCCAAATTCCAGTGTACAAAACAAGACAAATGAATGAATAGAAATTTAAAAGAAGAAACAAAGAAAGCTCAAACCGGATTACACCAATCCACGTCAGCTTCTTCTTCAAAGAAATGCAAAGTGCCTCAAGAAAGATTTCAAAAGAAGTTCACAAAAACAGCTTGTGTATCTTTCTTGAAAAATGCTAATAGTTGCTTGTATTGATTGCTTGAATTGTGTCAAAACCGATATGTGATCTATATCTCAAAGTTCCAAGCAAATCTGCTTTATAAAAGAGTATTTTCAAATCTGCCGCATTAATTAATCTGTTGAAAGTTTGTTTTAATCTGTTGAAATAGCCGTTACAATCTGCTAAAAGTCCTTTCAACCCATTAATGCGTTCTTGATCTTTAACGTAAAATGTTTTAGTTGATACGACCACGTTTTTATCGCTTAAAACGTTTTACAAACATTTTCTAAGTATAAAACAATCGATTGAATCACGTATTAATCGATTGATTTGTTTAAAAACCTCTTTATAAAACTTTCCAAGTTATTTTAGCTGATATAAAGTCGTTTCAATCGATTGAAAATCTGCACATATATTTTCAAGTCATTTTAATCGATTGAAAGTTCGCTTTAATCGATTGAAAAGATTTTCTAAGTTATTTTAATCGATTGAAATGCGTTTTAATCGATTGAAATAAGTCTGATCGGTCATAATTCAATTCTGATCGATCATAACCAACTCTGATCGGTCATAATCTCATTCTGATCGATCATACTGACATCCAAAGTGATTTTAATCGATTGAAACGTGTTTTAATCGATTAAAATAATTCTAATCGCTCATATTTAAGATCTGATCGATTATATTGCATTCTGACTTATTACATTCGAATTCTAATCGATCATAAAGAGTTTTAATCGATTAAAAGAAGTTTGTATCGATTAAAATATTGTAAAAACACTTTTTAAAACATTCTAAGTGTTTTAAATTGATTCTTTCAAACCTTTATCAGCTTAATAACTTGTTTAAGAAAATTCTTTGCCAAAATGCTTTTGTTTTTTATTTGTTTAAAACTATTTTTGAGGCATTTTGCAAATTGAGTGAAGAAGCTTTATGCAGTGGAAAAGGTAAAGTGGTTTTACCTAAGCTTTCTGTTTAGACACACTAAGTCTTCAGCTCCTTTGTTCTGAGTGACTTGTTTGACTGCTGCAGAGTTGACCCTTGACTTTATCTTTGACTTCATCAAATCAATGAGATCTTTGCTAGGATCACTTTCAAATACCTATAGGGAGTGGGTGGCAGATACGACCGGCTTGTAGGCACACGGGGCTACAACCGTTGTCGGAAACCACCAACTCAAGGTGATAACTCTCTTCTTTTGGTCTAAGGATGTCGCCACGGAGTTCCGTGCATGACCCGAGGACTGAGAGATTGAGAGGTCCCTATAATGGGGGCACCTTGGGGACCTTTGGCCTTGGTGAGAACAGTTAGAACCACCTAAACCAAGCACGTTTCTGCAGGAAAACCCTACCTCGTGATTAAATAAGCGTGGCTCTGCTCGTGGGTGAATGAATTGTGTGTGCATTCGTTTGTTGCATTTGTATTGGTGCATTACCATAGGGTAATCATACAACAAATAAAATAGTGAAAAACCCTAAAAATCATAAAAGTGATAAGATAAACCACCTTTATCTCGGACAGTCTTCAGTTAAGCTAGCTTGGTTTCAGGTTCTTTGTAAGCTAAGTAGCCACGTTGACCGACAGAAGAGATAAAGGGTCATAAAAAATATAAAAACAATTAAAGCAATAAAAATGCCTTTTACTTTAAAAAGATTCTTGGCAAAGTCGTATCATTCATACCATATCATCCAATAAATGGTAAAACTAAGAAAATAATCGCAGCATGCACATCATTTTAATAAACCTCCAAAAAAATAGGTCTTTGGAGCGTTTTTTGGGAAAATTACCGGACATGCTGTGCGTCCAAATCGGACAACCCAGTCAAAAGTTATTCCATTTTCAATATATGCTGTCATAAAAAAAAATATTTTTGTAGTGCATGCATAAATACATTCATTCTAGGATGCATTAGATATCCTTAGACAATAGCGAAAGAGACCTAAGTGCGTTTATCACCTTCCTAGAAGAGATGAATGCGCTAAGGTATGTTGGCAACCTTAAAAAAAAAAAAAAAAGGAAGTTAGCACACTGAGGTGGGTATGGTACTCCCTTAAAACATAGGCTTTTGAGAAGATACCAAAGCTATTGTCTAAGACATATTTATCTCACACTAATCACTTAAAATAAAAAGCTATAATAAAAATCTCTAAATCATTTAGAAAGTGACTGGTCTTCTACCTGTTCTCACTCGCGCTCAAAAAGCCAAGAAGATGGAGCAATTAGAGGAGCAGAACCGTATGCTCACCGCCGAGCTTAATGCCATAAAAGAACAAATGGCGCAGTTGACAGAGTTGATGTACCAACATTGCTTCCACAATGAGGTCTCTGAGCAACGAATTTTTGCCTTAGAGGAGAGATTAAGGGCATTAGAGGGATACAAATTCAAGAAGCCCTTTGGCAAGAAAAAGGAGGGAAGTGTAAATGCCATGAACTTTACTACTCTTTCTTCCTCTTCGCCATCAGCTGGACAGTCACACAGACAAGAGAAGAAATTCACTCCCATCCCAATCTCTTATGGGAGTCTGCTGCCAAGGCTTTTAGAGGCCAAGCTCTTAACACGTATCTCCCCAAAGAAAAAAGATCCACCTTACCCCGGTTGGTACAAACTCAACGAAAAATGTGATTATGACAAGAAAATGCCCCATGTATTAAGGAAAATGAAAGCATATTTACAAGCCCTTTTAGTCAAAATTCCCGCGGCCACGGGCGGGGACCGTGGGAGATACAAGAGAAAGCTAAGAAAAGGAACCCTAGGGGCTGATCCTCCCAGTCCTCCCTCTCTGCTACTCTGGTTTTGACAGAGGTTTGGTGTCCACCTCAGAAGCAGAGGCATCAAAGGTTATCCACCCGGCGTCGATTAATTCTTGGACCCGATACTTCAGGGTCAAGAAATTTTCCGTTGAGTGCCCGGGCGAACCCGAGTGGTAATCGCATTTCTCGTTTGGTTTATACCACTCGGGGTAGGGAGGTTCTATTTGCTTCTTGGGAGGGGTGCAGGTCAAGAGTTTGGCCTCCAACAGCTGAGGCAGCAATTTACCATAGGAATTTGAGATGGGAGTGAACTTCCTTTCCTTCTTGCGAGGCTTCTGAGCCGCTTCTGGAGCGGAAGAAGGAGTAGCGAAGTTAATCGCGTGCATAGCTTCGTCCTTCTTCTTGTCGGCAGGTTTTCTGAATGAGACGCCAGCATGGGAAGACTGTGCTATCTTCCCACTTCTCAGCCCCTGCTCCACTCTTTCCCCTACAGTAACTATGTCTGAAAAAAGATTGGATCTACTCGCTATTGCTTTATCGTAGTAAGCTCCAGTCAGTGAATCTATGAACATAACCACCGTCTCTTTATCCATCAGCGGAGGCTCTATTTGGGCGGCCATTTCCCTCCACCTTTGTGCATATGCTTTGAAGGATTTGTCGTTCCTTTTGCTTAAGGTCCTAAGATCTGACCTATCGGGGGTCAGATCAATATTGTATCGGTAACGACGAAGAAAAGCGTCAGCCAGCTGCTTCCAGTTTTGGACCTGCCCTCTTTCCAACTGCATATACCAGTTGAGAGTCGTGTCAGCTAAACTCTCCTGGAAGCAGTGAATTAGGAGTTTTTTCGTTCTCAGCGTGTGCAACCATTTTACGATAGTACATCGTAAGATGGTTCTTGGGGCAGGTCAGCCCGACGTACTTGGGGAAGTCTGAGGTCTTGAATTTTGGAAGGAAATGGATATTCTTTACTAGGCACATATCCGCCACCTCTTTGACGTCAAAATTGTGCCCCTCCACCGCCTTCAGTCTCTCCTCTAGGGCGGAGATTTGCTGTTTGGACACTTCTGGGGTGTGGATCCGCATGGTCCGAGTGTCGGATTGGAGATGTGCCTTTTGATCGAAGAGGAATTCTTCTTCTTCTTCCTCTTCGTGGCGGGAGGCGTGCTTGGCTTGGGCTTCGCCTTTATTTTGGCCTTGGCACAAAGCCTCCATCAGTTGCGCCATTTGCTCCAGGAGGGTGTTAACCTCTGTGGTGAGCTTGCGATTTTGCTCCTCCAAATTTTCCATGGCCTTGGCTTTTTGTGCACGGGTTCGGATGGGGAGAGGATCAGCCACTTTCTAGAATGCCCAAAAGAAGTTTATTAATGAATGTTAAGTGTGGGACTAGTATCTTTTAAGACAATGAGTTAGGTATCATCCTTTAAGCTTACGCTTTGTGGAGTACCCTACCCACTTCGGTGTAATGGTTCCTTCCTTGTCATGGTTTTTTGACAAGCATGATGAATATTACCATATACGTACCTTAGTACATTTGTCCCTTCCTTATGGATGGTTACAAATGTGCTTGGGGCCTCTTTCATCTTTGTCTTAGAGATATCTAATGCCCCCTAGCATGGATGTGTTTTATGTATGAGAGGTTCTGTTTAGATGATGCTAATGCGTCCCATATTTTCTCTCTTAGTTTTCTTCACTCATGGTATGATGCGACATGAATGTTTTGACTTTGCCAAAAATCATTTTATTGGATTCATTTGATTTTATTTATTTTTTGGAGCCTTTTATCTCTTCTGTCGGACTGCGTGGCTACTTAGCTTACAAAGAACCTGAAGTCAGGCTAGCTAAAAGGCAGACTGTTCGAGATAAAATGGTTTATTACGAAAGAATAATATTAGCATCCCTTATCTCTTTTGTCGGACTGCGTGGCTACAGCTTACAAAGAACCTGAAATCAGGCTAGCTAAAAGGCAAACTGTCCGAGATAAGGGCGTTTATTGTAAAAGGTACTTTTTTGGTTTTTCTTGTTGTTTGGTTATGCTATGCAATCAAATGCAACAAACAAATGCACACACAATTCAGTCATTCGCGAACACGTGAGGAGTCATTTTAATCACGAGGTAGAGTTTTCCTGCAGAAGAGTGCATTGGCAAGGGTAGGTTCTAACTGTTCTCACCAAGGTTTAGGCCCCCAAGGTGCCCCCATTATAGGGTCCCCACTCTCCAACCTTCCGACCATGCTTAGCACTAAGGCCATAGTTAGTCTTTGTGCCAAAAGAGGAAGGTTATCACCTTGAGTGGTGGTTTCTGATCATACCGGTGGGCACATGGCCCTCACTACGGCAAACCGTACTTGCCACCCACTCCCTATAGATTTCTCACTTGCCCTCGGGTATATAGGGAACTGTTTTGTGCAAAGGTTTGTGTACAGTTTTTTAATTTCAAACAATTGCATAAAATAAACAAACAACAGTTATTAAAGCAAAGCAATTAAAGCATGTTATAATACAAGGTAGGGTAAAAGCGAAATTTCTTAGTTTTTTTATCAAACTGGCCCATCACTAAATGGGATCAACTCTCTAGGCTTCCCCAGTGGAGTTGCCATCTGTCACCGCCGTCAAAAGGGGCGGTCAGAGCGACGCGATGGTTCCGACTTTCCATTTTTCGCATTTTTATGGGTGAGGTTACAACGCTTTTAGGTTGTCCGATAACTGGGCTGAACCTAAGGGCGAGGATTTTAAAAGGGCGTTCTTAGATCGTTCGATAATCGGGCTGACCTAAGAACAAATTTGAAAGGGTTCTTATGGAGTCGCCACCGATGTTTTTACCAGAAACATCGAAAAAGGGAAGAAAAAGGTGTTGGTTTCTTAGAAAAAACAACTTCGGTTGTTAAAACCAGAGTTGGGTAAGGAAGTTAGTTACGGGTAAGGGAGGTATTAGCTCCCTTACGACGCCCCTTTCGGGTTCCCTATGACAGGCCAGTGATTTTATAAATAAACTTTTGAAATGACACTTTAACCCTTTTATTTGCGGAATTAAAATGATGACTACATGGCTCTAATCGCTATTGCACAATTTAATATAAGTAAAAGGACAGTAAAAGAGAGGGAGAGAATGAAGAAACCTCCAGAGCAAGTTTTTGATTAAGTTTCTTGAAAAATAGGGTGCATTTTGGCAGCCCTGCGCTCTTACAACGTTGAATTCCCTCTCGGAAACGCTATAAAAAGCTCTCTTAAACACTCAGAAACTTCGGAAATGCTTCGGAGGGGCTCTAGGAGAAGAATTTTGAGAAATTGCAGGAGGAGAAGTGGAAGAACTGTGTGAAATGAAGGGGAGAGCGCCCCTATTTATAGGGATTCACGCCTATCAGGTCGAGACGAAAGTCTCAATTGGCAAGGTCGAGACAGCGGTCTCGCCATTCGGGATGATGGTCTTGACTTTGATAAGTGGTGAGACGGCGGTCTCAACTTGCCAAATGGCGAGAGGGCCATCTCGGCAAACAAGAGGGGGGTCTCGCCAATGGCAAGTGGTGAGACGGCCGTCTCGACTTGCCATTGGTCGAGACGACGGTCCCGATAAGCGAGATGGTGGTCTCGACCCCTGAAGGCAAAATCATCAGACATCATAAAAGAAAAGCCGACGGAAAGGCTCAGTCATCCCCAAGAGGATCCCTTCCTACTCCGAAGGAAAAACAAAAACACCTCACGGCTCAACATTACCACTACATGAGTCATCGAGCACACTCACCCAAAGTATCCTCCACACTCCCAATGGAGAATAAAGGCTTCAAGAGCCCATCATCATCAACAGTCAAAAGAGTCCAATCTCCATACCAACAAGGGCTCAAAAAAAAAAAAGGAAAAAAGAAGAAAAATCTTGCATCCCTAGAGGATGTCCAAAAGAAAAGGCAACAACAGATAAGGCCGAATAAAAATCCTCAAGTGGATCTCCTAAAAAGTCTACAAAAAAGAATCAGAAATTCCCATCCTCCAGTGGAATAAGAGCAGACAAGTTTAGCTTCATCAACATCAATCAAGGAGTCAAGACTCCATCCCTAGAAAAGGAAAATCAGATCCCCAGGGAGTCAACTAATTCCCTGGTGGATCACCAAAGAAAGAAAACTTCATCCCTAATGGACCTCCCAAAAAGAAGGAAAAAAGTCAGCGTAACAAAAAAAAACTAAGAGTAAAAAGACTTACGCTAAAAAAAAGCCAAAATCCAAAATCGCGATAAAAAAGAGATAAAACCGCGGAAAAAGGCAGGATTAAAACAAGTCAATCATCTTGACGAACAACTTTTCGACAACCAAGCAAGAGTCGAATAACAAAAAGACTACTCGACAACCAACAAAGTCAGATGACCACTACCAAAGGATAAAAAACAAAGAATCCCCAGCAAACAACAAGCTGGATGGCTATCAAGAAAAGCCAAAAAACAAATAATCCCCGACACACCGGAAAACTTTACCAGAAAGGTCCAAAAACATTTACCAAAACAGAAATCACTCCCCATGGAGTCGGCGCATGAGCTAGAGCAGTAAGCCGCCACCACAGCCAAAGAATCAGTTACTGCAAGAAGGAGCATCCGGAGGCACAACACCAGATGGGGGTGTATACTCATCAAGCCTTACAAAAGGGGGCTTACCGGACGGGGGTTCATACTCGTCAAACACCAGATGGGGGTGTATACTCATCAGGCCTTACAAAAGGGGGCTTACCAGGCGGGGGTTCATACTCGTAAAACCAGATGGGGGTTCATACTCATCAGCCGAAAGGATCAGCTACCGCCAGAAGGAGCATCCTGGAAGCACACTTTTCCCCAGAAGATCAACCGCCACAAAGACGGAACATCTGAAGGGCAACCGGGCAGGAGGGTCAACTCCTTTACCCTCCAGTCGATCTTCTTGGCACAACAAGCCAGCAGTCGACTAGTCGGGTAAAGGGGGGGAAGCTGTAGACCCCAAATCTTGCCCGGCCTCATAATAAGACCAGAAGACCCCCTTTTCGAAGATGGATGAAGCCTAAGAAGCCATTAGGAGAGACTATTAGGCCCCATACTAGAATAGGAGGGATTTTCTGCATGAAAATAAGGATTTTCACCTTTTAGGGTCGAGACTGCCATCTCGCTTCTCGGGACCGCCGTCTCGCCACTTCTGCAAGTCGAGACCGCCGTCTTGTTTGGCAAGACGTTCGTCTTGCCACTTGCGAATGGCGAGACCCCCCTCCCGGTTGGCGAGACGGCCTTCTCGCCATTTTTGCAAGGCGAGACGGCCATCTCGACCTTATCGGACGAGACGGCCGTCTCGGCCTGACAGGCGTTATTCCTTATAAATAGCCGCACCTTCACCCTCATTTCACACAATTCTTCCACTTTCTCTCTTGCAACTTCTTCAAATTCTCTTCTTAGAACCCCTCCAAAGCATTTCCGGAGTTTCTGAGAGTTTCTTTAGAGTTTTTATAGCGTTTTCGAGAGTTTTTACGGCGTTGTAAGAGTGAAGGGCTGTCAAAACGCACCCTAGTTTTCAAGAAATTAATCAAAGAGCTTGCTTCAGAGGTTTCTTCTTTCTCTCCCTCTCTTTATTGCCTTTAATTTTATATTTAAATTGCATAATGGATATTAGGGTCATGTAGTCATTATTTTAATTCCGCAAATAAAAGGGTAAAAACATCTTTTCATAAGTTTATTTATTAAAATAGTTGGCCTATCATAGGGAACCCGAAAGGGGCGTCGTAAGAGAACTAACACTTCCCTTACACGTAACAAACTCCCTTACCTAAACTCTGGTTTTAACGACCAAAGTTAGTTTTCGAAAACTAATACCTTTTTACTCCTTTTTCGATGTTTCCGGTAAAAACATCGGTGGCGACTCCATAAGAACCCTTCAAAATTAGCTCTTGGGTTAGCCCGGTTATCGGACAATCCAAGAACACTTTTTCGAAAACCTCGCCTCTAGGTTCAACCCGGTTATCAAACAACCTAAAGACGTTGTAACCACACCCATAAAAACATGAAAGTTGGAAAGTCGGAACCATCGCGTCGCTCCGACCACCTCGTTTTGACGGAGACGACAATGAGGTAGGGGTATCCTGCAAAAGAGTGCGTATTCAAGGTAGTTCTAAATATCCTCACCAAGGCCAGGCCCCCAAGGTGTCCCCATTATAGGGTCCCCATTCTCCCAGCCTTCAGACCATGCATGGCCCTAAGGCCTTGTTAGTCTTTAGGCCAAAAGAGGAAGGTTATCACCTTGAGAGGTGGTTTTCGACCATACTGGTGGGCTCATGGCCCTCACTACGACAAATCGTACAATGCCACCCACTCCCTAAGGTTATCCCACTTGCCCTCGGGTATAGGGGGAACTGTTGTGTGCAAGGGTTTGTGTACAATTGTTATTTCAAACAATTGCATAAAGTAAACATACAACAGTTATTAAAGTCAAATAATAAATCATGTTATAAAAGCAAGGAAGGGTAAAAGTGTACTTTTAAGTTTTTACTTCTTAAACTAGTCCATCACTAAATGGGATAAACTCTCTAGCTTCCCCAGTGGAGTCGCCATCTGTCGCAACCGTTGAAAGGGGACCATTTCCCCGGACATGCAAAGAATGCTGGAAAAAGAAGCTCGCTCCATAAAACCTTATCAGGAAGAAACATAGACTATCAACTTGGGACAAGGAGACAATAAGAAAGAAATAAACATCGGCACCCAGATTAGTAGTGACATCAGGGAGGGACTAATACATCTTTTAAGGAGTATGTGGACTTAATCGCGTGGTCTTATCACGACATGCCCGAACTCGACAAAAGCATAGTGGAGCACCGGTTGCCTTTGAAAGAGGGATTTCGGCCCGTAAAACAGAAGCTCAGAAGAATAAAGTTGGATTGGTCCTTAATGATCAAGGAAGACGTGCAAGGACAGCTAGACGCCAACTCCAGCGGGGATCGGGGACGGGGATGGTTAAAAAAGTCGGGGACAGAGATCGGGGATTGGGGAGGCAAAACCCGTCCCCGCCCCGCCCCGTTGCCATGCCTAAAGGCGACTAACGTAGTGTCCTTCTAGAAGCAAGCAAACTTTGCATGGTCTCTGTAGACCCCAAATCTTGCCCGGCCTCATAAATAAGACCAGAAGACCTCCTATTCGAAGATGGATGAAGCCTAAGAAGCCACTAGGAGAGACTATTAGGCCCATAATAGGATAAGAAGGATTTTATGCATTAAAATAAGGATTTTCGCCTTCAGGGATCAAGACCGCCGTCTCGCTTTTCGGGACCACCGTCTCGTCATTCTTGCAAGTCGAGACCGCCGTCTCGTTTGGCGAGACGACCATCTCGCCACTTGCGAATTGCGAGACCCCCCTCCCGTTTGGCGAGAAGGCCGTCTCATTTTTGGAAAAGTCGATACCGCCGTCTCGTCAAATGAGACGGCGGTCTCGCCACTTTTGCAAGGCGAGATGACCGTCCCGAATGGCGAGACGACCGTCTTGACCTGACAGGCGCGAATCCCTATAAATAGCAGCGCTTCCCCCCTCATTTCACACAATTCTTCCACTTACAACTTCTTCAAATTCTCTTCCTAGAACCCCTCCGAAGCATTTCCGGAGTTTCTGAGAGTTTCTTAGAGATTTTTATAGCGTTTCTGAGATATTTTCGGCGTTGTAAAGAGCGAAGGGCTGCCAAAATGCACCCTAATTTTCAAGAAATTAATTAAAGAGCTTGCTTCGGAGGTTTCTTCTTTCTCTCCCTCTCTTTATTTCCTTTACTTTTATGATTAAATTACATAATAGATATTAGGGCCATGTAGTCATTACTTTAATTCCGTAAATAAAAGGGTAAAAGCATCTTTTCACAAAGTTTATTTATTAAAAAGCTGGTGTATCATAGGGAACCCGAAAGGGGCGTCGTAAGGGAACTAACACTTCCCTTACACGTAACTAACTCCTTTACCTAAACTCTGGTTTTAACGACCAAAGTTGGTTTTCAAAAACCAACGCCTTTTTACCCCTTTTTCGATGTTTCCGGTAAAAACATCGGTGGCGACTCCATAAAAACCCTTCAAAATTAGTTCTTGGGTTAGCCCCGTTATCGGAAAATCCAAGAACACTATTTCAAAAACCTCGCCCCTAGGTTCAGCCCAGTTATCGGACAACCTAAAGGCATTGTAACCACACCCATAAAAACGTGAAAATTGGATAGTTAGAACCATCGCGTCACTCCGACTGCCTCGTTTTGACGGTGGCGACATATGGCGACTCCACTGGGGAAGCCTAGAGAGTTGATCCCATTTAGTGATGGGCCAACTTAAATAAATAAACCAAGAAATTACGCTTTTACCCTACCTTGTATTATAACATGTTTTAATGCTTGGCTTTAATAATTGGTGTTTGTTTATTTTACGCAATTGTTTGAAATACAAATTGTATACAAACCTTTGCACACAATAGTTTCCTCTATACCCGGGGGTAAGTGAGAAATCCATAGGGAGTGTGTGGCAGGTACGGTTCGCTGTAGTGATGGCCTTGTCCCCACCAGTGTGATCGGAAACCACCACTCAAGGTGATTGTTAGAATCGCGCAGCGGAATGTTCGCGTGGTCGGACAAAAACCAAAAGGGGGGGGTGAATTGGTTTCTTAACAAAAATTAGGTTTTCCAAATTTTCCCCAAATTTTACCGATTAAAATCTATGTAAATGTAAATAAAGAAAGGGATAGAAATCTTACACAGGAGATTTATACTGGTTCAGATCAAAAGACCATACGTCCAGTTGCTAATCACTCAAACAGAGGATTAACGCTGTCACTATAATCACAATTGTTACAAACAAATTACAATGGAAAAGATAAAGTTAAAGATAACACCTCTCTTGAAATCCACAAGAGATGAAGAACAACTTTCCCCAGAGACAGCACAACACACAATCCACTAAGAACTCCACTTAGTGATTCTTATCGCTTCTAGCCCACACCAGGTTCAGAAAGCCCCTTTTTCTTGCAACAAACAGTTCTCTGGCACTCACAGCACTTAACTTTTGTATTAAAAAGGTTGTTCTACTTTTCTGAGTGCCATAGAAGAGTTTAAGTAGAGAAATTAGGGTTTGGGAATTGGGATTTTTGGAATTAGGGTTCTTGGGAATAGGGTTTTCGAAAATAGGTTTGATTTGAAGTTAAAACTCAAAATCTGACTGGTTTAATCGATTAAAAGAAGTGTTAATCGATTAAACCAGAGCCAAAAATCAACAGAACCCAAATCTCTCTGTTTTAATCGATTAAAAGGAGGTTTAATCGATTAAACCGCCTGATAATCGATTAAAAGTTGGTTTAATCGATTAAACCAGTGAGTTTTCACAGAAAATGGTTTTTCTCACTGTTTTAATCGATTATTTCCTTATTTAATCGATTAAAGCCGAGCCTGGATGATAAACTTGAGCTTTTTGAAGCTTCTAAGGTTCAGACTATGTACCGGCTATCTCAAACACTAAAATTACAGACTCAATCTAATTAATACAGAGTTATTACACTACAAAACAAGTCTTCAACTTTCTAAGTTCTTGAGTTCTTGAATCATCATCAAAATCAACAATCTTCATGTCCATCAAGTGCAACATCAAGTCCTTGAATGTTCAACAATCTCCCCCTTTTTGATGATGATCAAAATTATCTTTTAAAGCCTTGTAATAACCTGTTTTATCTGTCATACTAACAAACACATTAAACATACCAGATAATATTTAAATGCAATTCATGAGAGGCTTTAAATATTTCTCCCCCTATTTTGATTATAATAAAAAATAACTCTGCAAATAACAATCATAAGGGCTCCCCCTCAAAATATGCATAAGTTAGAGATAACTCCCCCTCAATCAAAGCATCAAGGAAACATCATATTTTATTGCAGAAACAATCATTCATTACAATAACAAGAGAAAATAACAAAAAGAAAATAATCAACAAAATTTAAAATTTTGCACTATCATCATCATTAAAGTGTGCATCAAATCTATTTTCTAAATGGCACATTTTATCATCTACATCAGATATACGGCGAATTAATTCCTCATGTCGTACTCTAGAAAGAGTGAAGAATGATTGCATCCTCTGATTCATGTCAGATAACATGTCTTCCATGGATTGTCGGGTTTCATGATGAGTAGAGGAAGTTCCAACACTTTGGATTTGGTCAGAGGGAAACTCAGCAGCTGGAGGCATATCTTCATCAGAATCTTCATTAGCATCACCTTGATTAGGAACGTCATCTTTGTGAACATTGGGCATGATTTGTAGCCCGAGGACATAGGATCCAGACAATTAGATGTAGAATCATGCGTTCCTCCTTCTTTAAAGGTCCAACAAGAAGGAGACGTCCAATCTCCATGGAGGGATTTCGCAGAAAAGAACGGTAAGCTAAGAACCTGTCAAAATCATCTAACTCACCATAAATGTTAATAGCATCGTCTCTAATTGGAAAGTGAGCGACGTTTTCCCAAATATCATCGTCAAGAATAATTGTGACGCCTTTTACTCTAGAGGTAGCAATTTGATCTCTAAATTTAAATCTAGAGTAAAATACCCTGACAAGGTCAGGATAATACGTACCTTGCATTTGGATGAAGGGAAGAACTCCTTGAATTTCAAGAAGATTAGGAAAATTGAATCCCCTATTGATGAATTGTTCACCAATAAGGAACTTGGGAGAAATAATAGGACGTTCCTTCCAGTAGGACAAAAACTCTTGTTGGCCATCTGCATCAGAAATCCAACCTTCTACAGAATTAGGACGGGGATGAGAGGAGGGTGTAGATCTTCTTCTAGTAGGGATCTTAGTGCGAGAAGATGAGGCCATTTGACGGATTAAGAGAATAACAAGAAGATTTAGGAGGGCAAAGTAAGTTAGAAGTAAGCAAGATTGCAAGAATAAGGCAAGATAGCTTGATTTCAAGAGATAGAAGTGAGTAGAAGTAAAATAGAGATCCCTATATATAGTCAAGCATGTCTAACGGTCATATGGAAGTGAATAGAGGCCAAAAGATTTGTTGGCAACGGCTAGAACCCATACTTGCCAGGTTTAATCGATTAATACTCAGAATAATCGATTAAACCAGTTCCAGTTGCATTTAATCGATTATTTCGAGCTGATAATCGATTATCAGAAGGTTTTAATCGATTAATTAACGAATTAATCGATTATTCCAGAGAGGAATACCCTGTTTTGAGTGTTTTGGATGCAAATAATCGATTATACCTCCAATTAATCGATTATTCCAGAGAGGAATGCCCTGTTTTGAGTGTTTTAACACATGATAACCTATGAACATCCTACAAAATGAATTATAACATTACAACCATCCAAAAACAATCAAATTAAGCAGAATTTAAGCTATTTCTAATATCCCTAAGTCTCTTCTAAGATCATAGAATCTATCCTTGGGTAGAGGCTTAGTAAAAATATCTTCTAATTGACGTTTGGTATCTACATACTCTATTTTACAGTTTCCTTTGCTGATATGGTCTCTCAAAAAATGATGTCTTATTTCTATATGTTTAGTCCTAGAGTGCATTATTGGATTCTTAGTAAGATTAATTGCACTCGTATTATCACACATCAAAGGAATGTCATTTAAAAATATACTATAATCTTCTAACTGTTGTTTCATCCACGAAATTTGAGCATAACAACTACCAGCTGCAATATATTCAGCTTCAGTGGTAGATAAAGCAACACATGCCTGTTTCTTAGAATGCCAAGATATTAAGGATGAACCTAACAAATGACATGTCCCACTAGTACTTTTCCTATCAATTTTACATCCACCATAATCAGCATCAGAATATCCTATTAAACTCATACAAGCATCAGACGGATACCACAAACCAAAAGCAGTAGTTCCTTTTAAGTATTTTAAAATATGTTTCACTGCAATTAGATGAGATTCTTTAGGACAAGCCTGAAATCTAGCACACACACAGACAAAATGCATAATATCAGGTCTACTTGCAGTTAAGTATAACAGTGATCCTATCATACCTCTATACATAGTTTGATTAACTTCCAAACCTGATTCATCCTTGTCTAGATAGCATGAAGTTCCCATGGGTGTGTTAGCTTCCTTTGAGGTGTCCATTCCAAACTTTTTAAGGATCTCTTTGCAGTATTTGGTTTGAGAGATGAAAATGGCATCTTTAAGTTGCTTGATTTGAAGTCCAAGGAAGAATGTCAATTCTCCCATCATAGACATTTCAAACTCTCCCTGCATTATCTTAGCAAATTCTACACATAACGAATTATCAGTTGATCCAAAAATAATATCATCAACATACACCTGGACCAATAAGATATGTTCTTTAACTTTCTTTATAAACAGTGTAGAATCAATTTTTCCTCTAGAAAAATCATTTGATGTTAGGAAACTACTTAACCTTTCATACCAACATCTAGGAGCTTGTTTCAACCCGTATAAAGCTTTCTTTAATTTAAAAACATGATTAGGAAAACTAAAATCCTCAAAACCAGGGGGTTGCTCCACATAAACTTCTTCTTTAATAAAACCATTCAAAAATGCACTTTTAACATCCATTTGATATAGTTTAAATTTCATTAAAGATGCATAGGCAAGAAGTAGGCGTATAGCCTCTAACCTGGCAACAGGAGCATAAGTTTCATCATAATCTATACCTTCCTCCTGACAATAGCGTTTTGCAACAAGTCTGGCTTTATTCTTTATTATGTTCCCATCTTCATCAAGTTTATTTCTAAACACCCATTTGGTTCCAATAACTTGATATGATTCTTCCCTTGGAATTAATTCTCAGACTTGAATCCTTTCAAATTGGTTAAGTTCTTCTTGCATGGCTATGCACCATTGTTCATCTTTAAGTGTTTCCTCAACATTCTTGGGTTCAATCTGTGACACAAAAGCTACAGACATACAAAAATTAGTCATATTTCTTGTTCTTACCCCTTTTGAGATATCACCAATGATATTGTCCATTGAGAGTCCTCTAGGTGATTGTCATTCTTTTGCTAATTCAGGCGTTTGAGAAGGCTCATTTTCTTCCAAATATAATTCATCAAGATCCTCTCTTATATATTCATCATCACCTGCAATTTCTTTATTTGACTCAAGAGGATTTCCCCCAAGGTCTACAATCTCATCAAAGGTAACATGTATAGATTCTTCTATATTCAAAGTTCTCCTATTAAACACCCTATAAGCCTTGCTAGTTAATGAATAACCTAAGAAAATCCCCTCATCAGCTTTAGAGTCAAATTTTCCTAAGTTGTCCTTACCATTATTCAACACAAAACACTTACAACCAAAAATTTTCAAATGAGCAATATTAGGTTTTCTACCATTAAACAATTCATAGGGAGTAGATTTAATAATTGACCTAATGAGCATTCTATTTAAAACATAACATGCAGTACTAACCGCATCAGCCCAAAAATACTTAGGAACATTAGATTCATTTAACATAGTTCTAGCAAGTTCCTCTAATGACCTATTTTTCCTTTCAACTACACCATTTTGTTGGGGAGTCCTAAGAGCAGAAAAGTTCTGTAAAATTCCATTTTCTTCACAATAATTTTCAAACTTTTCATTTTGAAACTCACCACCATGGTCACTTCTTAAAACTTTAATTCTTAAGTCTTTCTCATTTTGAATTTGTTTTGCAAATTTTCTAAAGACCTTAAAAGCTTCACTTTTCGTAGTAATGAAAAATGTCCATGTATACCTAGAGTAATCATCAACAATCACAAGTCCATAGTAATTTCCACCAGAGCTTTTTACCCTAGAAGGTCCAAATAAATCTAAATGTAATAATTTTAGGGGTTTTGAAGTGGAAATAACATTTGATTTAAATGATGATTTTACTTGTTTACCCTTTTGGCATGCATCACACAATCTATCTTTTTCAAATTTTAACTTAGGCAAACCAATAACTAAGTCTTTTTATATCAATTTATTCAAATGATGCATATTTATATGAGCCGCTCTCTTATGCCATAACCAAGGGTTCTCTTCCTTAGCAACTAAACATGTTATGCTAGACTCATGTAAACAATCCAAATCAATCAAATATATGTTGTTATGCCTAATGCCTTTCAATGCTATATTTTCGGAATAAATCAAGTGTATGGTGCAAAATTTACTTTCAAAAATTACCTTGAAGCCTTTGTCACATAATTGACTTATATTAAGGAGATTATGCTTAAGTCCATCAACAAGTAGCACATCCTTGATCTCCAAAGTGTTTGCACCGCCTATGTTTCCAATTCCAAGGATCTTCCCTTTGTTGTTGTCCCCATAAGTTACATATCCTTGTTCCTTAGCCTTGAAACTCACAAATTTAGATTTATCTCCGGTCATATGCTTTGAGCATCCGCTATGAAGATACCACATAGACTTCTTTGATTTGGAAGTTTCCTACAAAACAAGAATATAGTAAACTTAGGTCCCCACAACTTTTGGGTCCTTGGGGTTAGAGACATAACAAACTATTTAACTATAGGAACCCAAATGTATTTACCTTTAGGTACACCAAAATGTTTAATTTTACATCTATTTTATGTGTGACCTTGTTTCATGCAATAAAAACATGCTTTAGATGTAGCATTTGAAAATGATGCATTTCTAACCATAGATGCTCTAGTTCCTTTTTCTACCCATACTCTTTTCTTTTTAGTTTTAGACTTTTTCATAGAAACTTGATGATTTACATTATTTTGACAAAAACAGTTTTATCCTTCTTAAGATCACTTATTTCCATTTCGGCTTTATCAAGTAGATGATTTAGGATATCTATGTCATATTCATGCTCTTTACAAGTTTCACATGCTAAATTCTTATCCTCATCTAAACATACAATTTTCGTGTCTAATACCTCTTTTTCTTCTAAACATGTAATTTTCATTTTTAAAGAGTCAATTTCCTTTTCGGATCTACTTAAATTCTTCTTTACAACTTTATATTCATTTTTCAAGTTCTTAAAAGCACTAAACAATTCATTATAAGCATTTTGCAATTCATCATAGTTATTATCCTCATCACTAGAAGATGTGTCGGAATCACTTACCTCAAAATCGGATGATATGTTATCATTTGCCATTAAGCAAATGTTTGCTTCTATTTCCGAGTCACTTGATTCCGAACTTGAGTCACTATTGTCCCAAGCAATGTAAGCTTTCTTCTTGAAGTGCTTTTTGCCTTTAACTTCATCGTTCTTCTTATTTGGACATTCGGTCTTTACATGTCCTGCTTCACCACAACCATAGCATTTTATATTTACGGAAGAATTTTCCCTTACCTTTCCTTTACCTTTGAAGGGATGTCTTCCTTTTGCTTTCATGAATTTGGTGAACTTCTTTATCATAAGACTCAGCTCTTCTTCTTCATTTTCCGAGTCTTCTTCTTCTTCCTTTTTATTTTTACCTTTGGAAATTTCGGTTTTGAAGGCTAGATTCTTCTTTTGAAATTGACCTTCTTCTTCGTTTAACCTTCCAAGCTCTAATTCATGTTCTCTAAGTTTTCCAAAGAGCGCCGCCGTTGACATTGTGGAAAGATTTTGTGACTCCGAGATGACCGTCACCTTAGGTTGCCACTTCCTATCCAAAGATTTCAAAATTTTAACATTTAATTCATCAACGTCAAATACTTTACCTAATCCGGTGAGATGGTTCACGATATGAGTGAAACGCTTTTGTACGTCAAAGATCGTTTCGCCTGGTTACATCCGGAACATCTCGTATTCTTGGATTAGAGAGTTTTTACGTGCTCTCTTGACGTCGTCAGTACCTTCGTGGGTCACTTTAAGCATTTCCCACATTTCCTGTGCACTTTTACAAACAGAAATTCTATAAAACTCGTCAAGGGTTAGAGCAGATGAAATAATATTTCTAGCCCTAACGTCAAATTGGGCTTTCCTATTTTCTTCTACAGTCCATCTAGAAAAAGGTTTAAGAACGTCAACACTGTTCTCTGTAATTTTAGGAACAAATGGACCGTTTAAAATAGCATCCCAAATGCCTCTATCAACAGACTCTAAAAATATTTGCATTCTTACTTTCAAGAAAGGATAATTTTGACCCACAAAAAGTGGGGGTCTGTTGATAGACGCACCTTCGGCAAAAGTTTGATTTTGTCCGGCCATTTTCAAAAAATTTGAATGACTATCAAAGCAAGCTCTGATACCACTTGTTAGAATCGCGCAGCGGAATGTTCGCGTGGTCGGACAAAAACCAGAAGGGGGGGTGAATTGGTTTCTTAACAAAAATTAGGTTTTCAAAATTTTTCCCAAATTTTACCGATTAAAATCTGTGTAAATGTAAATAGAGAAAGGGATAGAAATCTTACACAGGAGATTTATACTAGTTCAGATCAAAAGACCCTACGTCCAGTTGCTAATCACTCAAACAGAGGATTAACGCTGTCACTATAATCACAATTGTTACAAACAAATTACAATGGAAAAGATAAAGTTAAAGATAACACCTCTCTTGAAATCCACAAGAGATGAAGAACAGCTTTCCCCAGAGACAGCACAACACACAATCCACTAAGAACTCCACTTAGTGATTCTTATCGCTTCTAGCCCACACCAGGTTCAGAAAGCCCCTTTTTCTTGCAACAAACAGTTCTCTGGCACTCACAACACTTAACTTTTGTATGAAAAAGGTTGTTCTACTTTTCTGAGTGCCATAGAAGAGTTTAAGTAGAGAAATTAGGGTTTGGGAATTGGGATTTTCGGAATTAGGGTTCTTGGGAATAGGGTTTTCGAAAATAGGTTTGATTTGAAGTTAAAACTCAAAATCTGACTGGTTTAATCGATTAAAAGAAGTGTTAATCGATTAAACCAGAGCCAAAAATCAACAGAACCCAAATCTCTCTGTTTTAATCGATTAAAAGGAGGTTTAATCGATTAAACCGCCTGATAATCGATTAAAAGTTGGTTTAATCGATTAAACCAGTGAGTTTTCACAGAAAATGGTTTTTCTCACTGTTTTAATCGATTATTTCCTTATTTAATCGATTAAAGCCGAGCCTGGATGATAAACTTGAGCTTTTTGAAGCTTCTAAGGTTCAGACTATGTACCGGCTATCTCAAACACTAAAATTACAGACTCAATCTAATTAATACAGAGTTATTACACTACAAAACAAGTCTTCAACTTTCTAAGTTCTTGAGTTCTTGAATCATCATCAAAATCAACAATCTTCATGTCCATCAAGTGCAACATCAAGTCCTTGAATGTTCAACAGTGATAACCTTCCTCTTTTGGCACAAAGATTGACTATGGCCTTAGTGCTAAGCATGGTCGGAAGGCTGGAGAGTGGGGACCCTATAATGGGGGCACCTTGGGGGCCTTAGCCTTGGTGAGAATAGTTAAACCTACCTTCGCCAATGCACTTTTCTACAGGAAAACCCTACCTCATGATTAAAACAACTTCTCGCCTGTTCGAAGATGACTGAATTGTGTGCGCATTTGTTTGTTGCATAACATAACCAAACAACAAAGAAAAAATCACAAATTTCTTTTTGCAATAAACACCCTTATCTCGGACTGTAGACCGCAAATCTTGTCTGGTCTCACAATAAAGATCAGAAGACCTCCTTTCCGAAGATGGACGAAGCCTAAAAAGCCACTAGGAGAGACTATTAGGCCCCATACTAGGATAGGAGGGATTTTTGGCACAAAAATAAGGATTTTCGCCTTTTTGGGTCGAGACGGCCGTCTCGGATTCGAGACCGTCGTCTTGCAATTCCTGCAAGGCGAGACGGCCGTCTGGAATGTCGAGACGGCCGTCTCGACCTGACAGGCGCGAATCCCTATAAATAGGGCCTCCCTTCCCCTCATTTCACACACCTTTCTCATTCTCTCTCGAGTCACATCACTAGTTTCTCTATCTAGAATCCCTTCGATGCATTTCCAGAGCTTCTGAGTGTCTTTAGAGGTTTTTTATAGCGTTTTTGAGAGGTTCCAGCGCTATACAAGAGTGGAGGGTTGCCAAAAAGCACCATAATTTCCAAAAGTTAATAGAAAAGCTCGCTTCGGAGGTTTCTACTTTCTCTCTCTCTCTCTCTCTCTCTCTATTTTTACTACTTTAATTTCAATTATGCAATAGAGATTAGGGTCATGTAGTCGTAACTTTAAATTCCGCAAAATAAAGGGTAAAAGCGTATTTTCCGGTTTATTTATTCATCCAAAGTAGCTGGCCTATCATAGGGAACCCGAAAGGGGCATCGTAAAGGAACTAACACTTCCTTTACGCGTAACTAACTCCCTTACCCAACTCTGGTTCTAATGACCAAAGTTGGTTTTTCGAAAACGAACGCCTTTTAAATCCTTTTCCGATGTTTCCAGTAAAAACGTCGGTGGCGACTCCAAAGAACCCTTCAAAATTAGCTCTCGGATTAGCCCGGTTATCGGACAATCCAAGAGCACCCTTTTGAAAACCTCGCCCCTAGGTTCAGCCTGGTTATCGGACAACCTAAAGGCGTTGTAACCACCAATAAAAATGCGAAAATCAAGAGAGTCGGAAACCCTTGCGTTGCTCCGACCGCCCTCATTTTGACGGCGGCGACAAATGGCGACTCCACTGGGGATGCCTAGAGAGTTAATCCCATTTAGTGATGGGCCAGCTTAAAAATAAATAAACCAAGAAAATTACGCTTTTACCCTGCCTTGTATTATAACATGTTTTATTGCTTGGGTTTAATAACTGTTGTCTGTTTATACTTACGCAATTGTTTGAAATACAAATTGTACACAAACCCTTGCACACTACAGTTCCCTCTATACCCGGGGGCAAGTGAGAAAACCATAGGGAGTGGGTGGCAGGTACGGTTCGCTGTAGTGATGGCCTTGTGCCCACCAGTGTTATCGGAAACCACCACTCAAGGTGATAACCTTCCTCTTTTGGCACAAAGACTGACTATGGACTTAGTGCTAAGCATGGTCGGAAGGCTGGAGAGTGGGGACCCTATAATGGGGGCACCTTGGGGGCCTTAGCCTTGGTGAGAACAGTTAGAACCTACCTTCGCCAAAGCACTTTTCTGCAGGAAAATCCTACCTCGTGATTAAAACGACTTCTCGCCTGCTCATGGATGATCGAATTGTGTGTGTATATGTTTGTTGCATTTGTCTGTTGCATAGCATAATCAAACAACAGAAAAAATCACAAAAAAATATTTTTTTCAATAAACCCCCTTATCTCGGACAGTCTGCCTTTTAGCTAGCCTGGTTTCAGGTTCTTTGTAAGCTAAGTAGCCACGCAGTCCGACAAAAGAGATAAGGGACGCTAATATTATTCTTTCGCCAATAAAACCATTTTATCTTGGACAGTCTGCCTTTTAGCTAGCTTGGTTTCAGGTTCTTTGTAAGCTAAGTAGCCACACAGTCCGACAGAAGAGATAAAAGGCTAAAAATCAATAAATCCAAAATAAACAAAATAATCAAAAACATTTATAAAGAGAATTTTGACAAAGTCGTCTCATTTCATATTGCATCATGTCATAAGCGGAAAAACCAAAAGAGAAAATAAATGCATAAGGGGAGTTTGCATACGCATCATTTTAATAAATCCCTAAAAAATGAGTCTTAGAAGCGTTTTTTGGGAAAATTACTGGGTCAAATTCCCTTCGGGTATTGGTAGCTTGATTCTTTAACTTTTTCTCTTCGTTTTCATATGTTGTGCATCCAAATCGGACATCTCAGTCAAAAGTTATACCACTTTGAACATCTATCGCCCTTTTGCAGTGGTGCATGCATAAATACATTCATTCTAAGGAATATCCATCTCATAAATCATTTGTTTTAAACAATAAAAATCTTTTTGCATTCTAGAAAGCAGCTGGTATTCTTCATGCCCTCATTCGCATACAAAAAAAACACAAAATCCCAAACACTATCATACATCATGTTAGAAAATAAAACATGATAATGTTTAGGAAAAAACAAACACCTACATATATGCATCCACCAAACTTCATAACATAATAGACAGTCGAAGAAGTGGACATTCCTCAATACCATGAAAGGAGGATTAGGGCATCCGCATGCCATGCACGGGAAGTCAAAAAGAAAATAAATAGAAATTCTAACCTGCCTATGGGTTCATTTAGGCTTCTCCACTTAAAAAAAAAAATGTACTTCAAAACATTGCATTGAGGAATGTACACTGTCTGGATGAAATAAATAAAATTGTTTGTTTTCATCATCTCTTCAAGTGTCTATTGTATTCATAAATTGCATTCATAAATTGCATTCATTCTCACTTTAATAATAATAAGATAATAAAAAGAAAGGATTAATTGATGTGCTAAGATGAAGAACAAACATTTTGTCATCAAGTTTTTCCCAACGGTCGATCCGCCTAAGGAGGATAATAAGCCTCAACCATTGGTCATCTGAGTAAATAAAGGAGAGGGGACAAGGACGTCATCGCGTTTGTTCATGCCTCCCACGTCAAAAAAGTTGTACCATGGAGATACGCAAAAACATCGTCCATCAATGAAGATATTTCCAGCATAGCCGGCATTCGGGGGCAAGATTAGAAGTGGAAGAATCTATTTCACCAAGAACGTATAAGATGACGCTCCTAAGAATAAAGGAATAAATAATAAGATAGAAGAAAAACATAATCCAAAGAGAAAACTGAGAAGACTTTGGACTCACAGCGCTAAGGCAGTTCTTTCAACGCTCCGCCAAAGAGACAAACTAACGGTAGGCGACAAGCTGGTCACGATTTGAGCTAAAAACGACATTCGGATCAGCAAGTCGTTTGCCCTACCTTGAATGGATGCGACTGAAAAGGACCTTTGAAATATCTTTTGCTAATATGAAAAGACTTTCCCAACAATATGAAGGTGACCCACATGATGAGAAAATATGGATATCGCCCAAACCAAGGGCTCATTAGAAACTCTCAAGGAATAAGGGAGCCACCAGATTTTAAAGACAATCCTTTGAAGCTTACCCTACAAAGGATCAAGCTGCAAGGAGAAAAGGGAAGTCTCCCCTCCGCACCTTGAATCAGATTTTCCCATATAGAGGGGTTCAAGCGTCAAAATCGACTTTAGTCATTAGGTGTTCTCCTTCTGATTCTTAGGGTTTGTAAATCCAATGACTATTAGAGATTACTCCTCAGGGCTAGCCCGACCCCCGAGCATTGTAGGGCACACATTTCCCTATTAATTACAAAGAATGTCATTCTTACTATTTGCTTCTCTTCTTGCTATTCATGTCTAAACCTCATTAATAACCATGTTTAAGAAAACATTTTCAAAAGTGCGTCAAAGTAATCAAAGTGCGCGATTGACCAAAATGAAAGTCAAATCCATCACCATTGATTGACTAGAAGCCCAAAATAAAGTTTTACCTCGTCATAAATAAAGTCATGTTTCGCCAATGTTTTGCAAAGAGAAAAGAAAATCAAAGGAAGCCCATAGAAGCCAAAGGAAGCCCATAAAAGCCAAAGGAAGCCCATAAAAGCTAAAGGCCAAAAAGAAAGGGCAAGATACCCGGTAGGAAACCCACTAAGGGGGCTACACAAAAGATAGGGTCAACCCGCTAGGACATCCGAACAACCATAAAGGGTAGCCTAGGCAAAAATCAGGGTTACAAAATAAAGTCTGCTAGGTTTCCCAAAACAACAAAAAAAGAAACCTAGACAAAAGTTAGGACAAAACAAAACACAACATCCTAACCTGAAAACCCAAAGGGCAGACTAGGGAAGTCAATCAATCATAACAAGCGCCATAGAATAAGACGCCACTCCATAAACAAAACATTTGTTTAAACTAGCCTAAACACTCTAACCAACCTTGGCTAGCTGTGCTTACAAAAACCATTTTTTTGTCCAAATAAAACAATTCTAAAACACAAGCCTTTGAATTAAATATCCTCTTCTTTCTCTTCTCTTGACCCTTACCACTACAGCATTCTAGTAAGTAGTAGGGAAATGTGGAGATAGTAATCAATAGGAGGATTGACATCCCCAAGGAAAGGGAGGGGCGCACTGACATGGCAAGTCGCTCTGAAATCAACACAATCATTCTTCGGTCATGGTAAAGTCAAGACGGCAAAATCGGTACAATCTATCCCGTCGATGAAAGCACATAACGTCAGAAGCTCATCAGAAGTAAAAGCACATTGGTTAATCCTTTTGAAAAATTAACTGAAATAGTATTATATGATACATATCACAAACATTGCATACATGCATAGGATCCTTTCTCTCAAAAAGAAAAAAGAAATGGGAAAAATAAAAATATAAAATAATGCCTGCTAGGAGATTCTTAGGCAAAAGTTAAGGTAGCCCGCTAGATCGAAAACCCGCAAAGGGCGGTCTAGGCAAAAGTTTGGGCATTCATAAAAAAGGAAAAAAGCCCGCTAAGTTATCCTAGGCAAAAATTAAGGCAGCCCGCTAGACCGAAAACCCCAAAAAGGGCGGTCTAGGCAAAAGATAGGGCTAAACCAAAAAATGAATAAAAGAGAGGGGCCCTTCATCATAATCATAAAAATTCCATTCATCATAATCATAAAAATTCCAGCAGGAGAATGCCAGTCACTTTTCCAGATGCATCAATAAAAAAGAATAGATTGCATTTAGGGCATCCACACACAAGTAGTCGCACAAAACGACTTTGTCAATGTCAAAAATGAAAGAAATAAAAATCACTTAAGATAAATAACAAAAAAATAACAAAAAAAACGAAAAGCATTCATGCATATAAGGAGACTAGCTCCATGTTTGTGATTGAAAACAGGATCACTGAGACTGAGTCTCCAAATAATGCCCTCAAGAAAACGGAGCAAGTCATCAATCAAGCGACTTAGCAGAATAAGAGCTTCTGAAAATCAAGAGCGCCAGCTACCATCCTTCTACCTAGAAAAGAAGACACAAGAAAGTAACAAGTCTCCAAACATTGCTCTCCCTCAAGAAAGAAGAGTGAGTTGTCATAAGAAGCTTCCAGAAGCCAAAGCTCCAATCATCACCCAATAAAAGAGGGCACAATCATCAAGATATCACAAAAGAAAAGCCAACGGAAAGGCCTAGTCATCCCCAAGAGGATCCTTTCCTACTCCGAAGGCAAAACAAAAACAATCCTCACGGCTCAGCATTACCCCTACATGAGTCATCGAGCACACTCACCCAAAGTCTCCTCCACACTCCCCAATGGAGAATAAAGGCTTCAAGAGCCCATCATCATCAACAGTCAAAAGATTCCAATCCATCAAGGGCTCAACAAAAAGAAAGAAGAGAAAAGAAAACCCTTGCATCCCCAGCGGATGTCCAAAAAGGCCATGACAAAGAGGGCCGAATAAAAATTCTCAAGTGGATCACCAAAAAATTCTACAAAAAGGAATCAGAAATTCCCATCCCCCAGTGGAATAAGAGCTTCACAAGTATAGCTCGCATCAACATCAATCAAGGAGCCAAGACTCCATTCCTAGAAAAGAAAAATCAGATCCCCAAGAAGTCAACTAATTCCCTGGTGGATCACTAAAGAAATAAAATGTCATCCCTAGTGGACCCCCCCAAAAAGAAGGGAAAAAGCCAGCGTAATAAAAAGAGACTAAAAAGTAAAAAGGCTTACGCATTATCCCCATTAAAAAGCCAGATTTCAAAATCGTGATAAAAAAGAGATAAATCGCGAAAAAAAAGGTGAAATCAATCTTAACTTTTAGGCAATCAATAAAATCCCTAAGTGGGTCACCGCAGAAAAGGGAAAATCAACAAAAAAGAAGGAATCGGAAATCCCAATGAAACAAGAGTATCGGCAAAGCCATCTCATACCAACAACATCCAACAAGGAGTCAAAACTCCATTCCCTCAGGGGGGAAATCAAAATTACATCCCCGGGAAGGCAACCAATTCCCCAGTGGATCAATAAAAAAGAAAGATCATCCCTAGTGAGCCTACTGCAAAGGCAAAACTTCATATTCATCCTCAGAATGTCATTTGCCTATGCATAGGCAAGACCTGACAAGCAAGAGCCAGCATCCCCATAAGGGAATATCAGCCTAGTCAGAGGCAAAACAAATGCAGCCAAAAGTCTTCACTTTCGATGAAACATCTGCCTACTTAGAGGCATTACCAGAAACTCAATGGAGTATCTGCCTGCTCAGAGGCACCATCAAAATCAACAAAATTTGCAATGGATATTTGCCTACTTAAGAGGCCTCACCAAGATCAACAAATCCCCAGAGGATTCCTGCCTACCTAAGAGGCACTCATCAAAAATTCCCGACAACCAGCAAAGTCGGATGACCACTACCAAAAGATAAAAATCAAAGAATCCCCAGCAACCAACAAACTGGATGAACACCAACAGAATCCCCGGAACAGACCGGATGACAATTCCCATAAAAAACAAACAAAGATAAGAAAGCACTTCTCAACACCCGGTGCATGAGCGATTGAGCAGTAAGCCACCACCACCACCAGTCCTACGCAGTGGACTGTACCAGCCTGATAGGGGGTTTATACCTATCAACTAGCACACAAGGAGTGCCTAACCGGTGCATGGGCCACCTGAACAGTAAGTCGCCACTACCACCAGTCCTACGCAATGGACTGTACCAACCAGATAGGGGCTTCATACCTATCAACCTGCGCACGCGGTGCACCTGATCTGCGCTCGAGCTGGATCAGTAAGTCGCAACCACCAGCCTGATGGGGGTTCATACCCATCCAGTTCGACACAAAGCGAACTGCAACCACCAGGCTGATGGGGGGTTCATACCCATCCAGTTCGACACACAGCGAACTGCAACTACCAGCCTGATAGGGGGTTTATACCCATCAACCGAAGGATCGACTACCGTTAGAAGGAGTATCTTGAGGTTCTACCACGTGTCCACTGAAGGGATCGGCTACCGTCAGAAGGAGTATCCCGGAAGTGCACGAACACAAAGTTTTCCCCAGAAGATCAACCGCCGCAAGACGGAACATCTGAAGGACAACCGGGCAAGAGGGTCAACTCCTTTACCCTCCAGTCTATCTCCTTGGCACAAAAGGCCAGCAGTCAACTGGTCGGGTAAAGGGGGGGCAGCTGTAGACCCCAAATCTTGCCCGGTCTCACAATAAAGATCAGAAGACCTCCTTTCCGAAGATGGACGAAGCCTAAAAAGCCACTAGGAGAGACTATTAGGCCCCATACTAGGATAGGAGGGATTTTTGGCACAAAAATAAGGATTTTCGCCTTTTTGGGTCGAGACCGTCGTCTCGGATTCGAGACCGCCGTCTCGCCTTGCACAAGTGGCGAGACCACCGTCTCGTTTGGCGAGACGGCCGTCTCGCCACTCGCGAAAGGCGAGACCGCCGTCTCGTTTGGCGAGACCGCCATCTCGCCACCCGCGAAAGGCGAGACCACTGTCTCGCCATTCCTGCAAGACGAGACGGTCGTCTGGAATGTCGAGACGGTCGTCTCGACCTTGTCAGACGAGACGACCGTCTCGACCTGACAGGCACGAATCCCTATAAATAGGGCCTCCCTTCCCCTCATTTCACACACCTTTCTCATTCTCTCTCTAGTCACATCACTAGTTTCTCTCTCTAGAATCCCTCCGATGCATTTCTGGAGCTTTTGAGTGTCTTTAGAGGTTTTTTATAGCGTTTTTGAGAGGTTCCAGTGCTGTACAAGAGTGGAGGGTTGCCAAAAAGTTAATAGAAAAGCTTGCTTCGGAGGTTTCTACTTTCTCTCTTTCTCTATTTTTACTACTTTAATTTCAATTATGCAATAGAGATTAGGGCCATGTAGTCGTAATTTTAAATTCCGCAAAATAAAGGGTAAAAGCGTATTTTCCGGTTTATTTATTCATCCAAAGTAGCTGGCCTATCATAGGAAACCCGAAAGGGGCGTCGTAAAGGAACTAACACTTCCTTTACGCGTAAATAACTCCCTTACCCAACTCTGGTTCTAATGACCAAAGTTGGTTTTTCGAAAACCAACGCCTTTTAAATCCTTTTCTGATGTTTCCGGTAAAAACGTCGATGGCGACTCCAAAGAACCCTTCAAAATTAGCTCTCGGATTAGCCCGGTTATCGGACAATCCAAGAGCACCCTTTTGAAAACCTTGCCCCTAGGTTCAGCCCGGTTATCGAACAACCTAAAGGCGTTGTAACCACCAATAAAAATGCGAAAATCAAGAGAGTCGGAAACCATCGCGTCGCTCTGACCGCCCTCGTTTTGACGGCGGTGACACGGACAATCTGCCTTTTAGCTAGCCTGGTTTCAGGTTCTTTGTAAGCTAAGTAGCCACGCAGTCCGACAGAAGAGATAAGGGACGCTAAATATTATTTTTTCTCATAAAGCCATTTTTTTTTTATCTCAGACAGTCTGCCTTTTAGCTAGCCTAGTTTCAGGTTCTTTGTAGGCTGAGTAGCCACGTAGTCCGACAGAAGAGATAAAAGGCTATAAAACATTAAAAACAATAACAAAATAAAATCGAATAAAAATCCAAATCAAATCTAGAAAATAAATAAGATGATCTCTAACAAAGTCAAATCATTCATATTACATCATATCATGAGTGGAGAAAAACCAAGAGAGAAAATAAAAAGCGAGAGCACATTTGGCATCATCCCAAAAGAATCTCTCATGAACACATTCATATTAGTCCTACACTCAACATGCATTAATGAACTTCTTTCGGGCATTCTAGAAAGTGGTTGGTCCTCTCCCCGTCCGAACTCGTGCACAGAAAGCCAGAGCAATGGAGAGCCTGGAAGAGCAAAACCGTAAGCTTACTGCAGAGGTTAATACCCTCCACGAGCAAGTAGCTCAATTGATGGAGGTCATTCGCTAGGGTCAAAACAAGGGCGAAACCCAAGCAGAAAACGCCTCCTACCTTGAGGAGGAGGAAGAAGAAGAAAATCTTTACAAGGCACACCTCCAGTCTAATGCTCGGACTGCACGTGTCCACGTATCCAAAATCTCCGCCCTGGAAGAAAGGCTGAAGGCGGTAGAGGGGCACAACTTTGACGTAAAGGAGGTGGCGGACATGTGCC
The DNA here is from genome assembly GCA_963425845.1 of Sphenostylis stenocarpa. Taxonomy (NCBI): domain Eukaryota; kingdom Viridiplantae; phylum Streptophyta; class Magnoliopsida; order Fabales; family Fabaceae; genus Sphenostylis; species Sphenostylis stenocarpa. The sequence continues at coordinate 9,716,486 of OY731408.1, forward strand.
TAGTGAAGAGCATCCATTTCCCTCCCAAATTCAAAATCCTAGACTTCCCCAAGTACGCCGGGTTGACCTGCCCAAAGAACCATCTTACGATGTACTGTCGTAAGATGGTCGCACACGCTGAAAATGAAAAACTCCTGATCCACTGCTTGCAGGAGAGTCTAGCCGATACAACTCTAAATTGTTACATGCAGTTGGAGAGAAGGCAGGTCCAAAATTGGAAACAATTGGCTGACGCTTTTCTTCGTCGTTATCGATACAACATTGATCTGACCCCTGGCAGGTCAGATCTCAGAACCCTAAGCAAAAGGAACGACAAACCCTTCAAAGCGTACGCCCAAAGATGGAGGGAAATGGCCGCCTAAATAGAACCTCCTTTGACAGATAAGGAAACAGTGGCTATGTTCATAGATTCACTGACTGGAGCGTACTACGATAAGGCAATAGCCGGTACCTCCAACCTGTTCTCGGACATAGTCACTGGGGGAAAGAGTAGAGCAGGGACTAAGAAGTGGGAAGATAGCACAGTCTTCCCATGCTGGCGTCTCATTCAGAAAACCTGCTGGCAAGAAGAAGGACAAAGCTGTGCACGCAATTAATTTCGCTACTCCTTCTTCTGCTCCACAAGCGACTCGGCAGCCTCGCAAGAAAGAAAGGAAGTTCACTCCCATCTCAACTTCTTATGGCAAATTGCTGCCTCAGCTGCTGGAGGCCAAACTCTTGACCTGTGTCCCTCAAAAGAAGCAGATAGAGCCTCCCTACCCTGAGTGGTATAAACCAAACGAGAAATGCGATTACCACTCGGGTTCACCCGGGCACTCAACAGAAAATGGCTTGACCCTTAAGTATCGAGTCCAAGAATTGATCGACGCCGGGTGGATAACTTTTGATGCCACTGCTTCTGATGTCGACGCCAACCTCTGTCTAAGCCAGAGTAGCAGAGAGGGAGGATTGGGAGGATCAACCCCTAGGGTGCTTTTTTTTTAAGCTTTCTTTTGTATTTCCTGCAGTCCTCGCTCGTGGCCACAGGAATTCTGATTAAAAGGGCTTGCACATACACTTTTGTTTTCCTTAATACATGAGGCATTTTGTCACATCCATTTCCTCCATTCTTTTCCCTCTTCTATTTATTATTCTTCCAAAGATAATTGAATAATAAAATCTATGACTAAAATAGAACCTAAAACACATCATGTCTATGATTGATGAATCTCTGTGGACCCTGGAAGCCGAAGGCGAATGGGTCGAGTCCGACAGTGAGCAGAGGACCATTTCCCCGGATATGCAAAGAATGTTGGAAAGAGAAGCACGCATTATACAACCGCACCAAGAAGAAACGAAAACTATCAATTTTGGAGAAGGGGATGATGAGAAAAAGATAAACATCGGCACCCAAATAGATAGCAACATAAGGGAGGGCTTAACACAGCTTCTAAAGGAATATATGGATGTATTTGCCTGGTCCTATCATGACATGCCCGGGCTCAACACAAGTATAGTGGAGCATAAACTGCCATTAAAAGAAGGGTTCCGACCTGTGAAGCAAAAACTCAGAAGAATTAAACCAGACTGGTCCTTAATGATTAAGGAAGAGGTACAAAGACAACTAGACACCAATTTCCTAGTAGTGTCCAAATACCCGGAATGGTTGGCCAACATAGTGCCTGTCATAAAAAAGAACGGGAAGGTCAGAGTATGCGTGGATTATAGGGACCTCAATCGAGCGAGTCCAAAGGATGACTTTCCCCTACCACATATAAATACGCTAGTGGACCATACTGCTACCAATATGCTTTATTCCTTCATGGATGGATATGCAGGGTACAATCAAATTAAATTGGCCATCGAGGACACAGAAAAAACCTATTTTATCACACCATGGGGCACCTTCTGTTACCGTGTAATGCCTTTTGGACTCAAGAATGCAGGGGCTACCTATCAAAGGGCTATGGTCACACTGTTCCATGACATGATCCACAAGGAAATAGAAGTGTATGTGGACAACATGATTGCCAAGTCCAGAAATGAGACATACCACATTCAATATCTCAAGAAATTGTTTCATCGGATTCGGAAATATCAACTCAAACTAAACCCGGCAAAATGTACTTTCGGAGTATGATCAGGAAAACTATTGGGGTTCATCGTCAGCCAAAGAGGAATAGAAGTGGACCCTGACAAAACCAAAGCGATTTTGGAAATGCCCCCACCAAGCACGGAAAAGGAGGTCAGAGGATTTCTAGGCCGAACTATATTGCCCATTTCATCGCACAGTTGATGGATAAATGTATACCCATCTTTAAACTGTTGCGCAAAAATCAACCAACGGTGTGGAATGAAAAATGCCAACAAGCATTTGATAAAATCAAAACATGCTTGATTAATCCGCTAGTGTTGGTACCGCCCGTTGAAGGGAAGCCTCTGATCCTATATTTGTCAATACTCGAAGAATCCATGGGATGTGTACTCGGTCAACAAGACAAAACCAGGAAGAAGGAGCGAGCCATTTATTATCTCAACAAAAAATTCCTAGATTATGAGACCCATTATACACCATTTGAAAAAACCTGTTGTGCATTGGTGTGGGTCACTCAGCGTCTCCGACAATACATGGCTCGACACACAACATGGTTGGTCTCCAAAATGGACCCAATCAAGTACCTCTTCGAGAAGCCCATTCTGACGGGAAGAATAGCTAGGTGGCAAGTACTCCTCTCAGAGTTCGACATCGTTCATGTCACCCACAAAGCTATTAAAGGTAGCCTCCTAGCAGACTATCTAGCCCATGGAACAACAAACGAGTATCAGTCCCTACAGGACGACTTTCCCGATGAACATATCATGAACATTGAACACGAAGAGACCAAAGAAGAGGCATGGACCATGTTCTTCGACGGGGCCTCAAACATGCTTGGACACGGGATAGGAGCTATTTTGATATCCCCTGAAAAGAAATACATCCCTGTAACGACCAGGCTAAATTTTGACTGTACCAACAACATGGCCGAATACGAAGCGTGCGCGCTAGGAATCCAAGCAGCTCTAGATCATGGGGTTACTAAGCTCAAAGTCTTTGGTGATTCATCCCTTGTCATCTATCAACTTAAAGGTGAATGGGAAACCCAAAACTCCAAATTAATCCCATATTTAGAGCACATCCGTGATTTAGTCTCAAGAATGGAAAGCGTCACCTTCCAGTATATTCCTCGGGAAGACAATCAATTTACTGATGCCCTCACCACTCTATCGTCCATGTTTTCTTTGGTTCAAGAGCATGAGATGCCAATCATCCAAATTAAGCTGCATGACAAACAAGCTTTTTGCATGGCAGTAAATGGTGAGCGCGACCAAAATCCCTGGTATCATGACATCAAACAATATCTCATGAGGGGCGAATATCCCGAAGGAATTAATGACAATGATAAAAGAACAATTCGTAAAAGGGCAGTAGGGTTCACGTTGATTGAAGGAACCCTCTACAAAAAGAGTCTCGATTCCACTCTTTTAATGTGTGTGGACCAAGAAGAAGCCCAGACCTTGATAAGAGAAATCCACAAAGGAACTTTTGGGACCCACGCACCTGGGCATGTCATGGCAAAGAAGATCTTAAGGGCAAGATATTTTTGGTCCACAATGGAAGCTGACTGTCACCAATATGCTAAAAAGTGTCACAAGTGTCAAATCTATGCTGATAATATTCATGTGCCGCCCGCACCTCTCAGTACCCTGGCTACGCCATGACCATTCTCTATGTGGGGCATGGACGTCATCGGACCCATTGAGCCCAAAGCATCTAATGGTCATCGCTTTATCTTGGTGGCCATTGACTATTTCACCAAATGGGTTGAGGCAGCATCGTATGTGCATGTGACTCGGAAAGTGGTGACCACCTTCATCAAGAAAAATATTATATGTCAGTATGGCATCCCTCATAAGCTCATTACTGATAATGGGACCAATCTCCATAATAAGATGATGGAGGAACTATGTCAAGACTTCAAAATTCAACACCACAATTCTTCCCCATACCGACCAAAGATGAACGGTGCAGTAGAGGCAGCCAATAAGAAGATTAAGAAAATCATTCAGAAGATGGTAGTAACCTACAAAGATTGGCATTAAATGCTTCCCTTCGCCTTACACGACTACCGAACTTCAGTATGAACCTCCACAGGGGCCACTCCGTTCTCCCTCGTGTACGAAATGGAGGTCGTACTACCAGTAGAGGTCAAAATACCCTCTCTACGAGTTGTTATGGAAGCAAAATTAACAGAAGTCGAATGGGTCCAAAGCCGGTACGATCAGCTGAACCTAATCGAAGAAAAATGGCTGGACGCCATATGTCGGGGGCAAGTTTATCAAAAGAAGATCAAGAAAGCCTACGACAAGAAAATCAATCCCCGCATCTTTCGAGAAGGGGATCTAGTAATAAAGAAACTGCTATCAGCCCAAAAAGACAAAATCGGGAAATGGACAGCAAACTATGAAGGACCCTTTGTGGTCAAGCGAGCCTTCTCAGGAGGAGCCCTTATCCTCACCAACATGGACGGAGAAGAGCTTTGACATCCTATTAACTTAGATGCGGTAAAGAAATACTACACCTAAAGACATTGCTCATGACCCATCAGGATGAAAACTTGCAAAGAGCTTCCTAGGCAAAAGATAGGGTGCACATTCCTCGCTAGGATACATCCTAGGCAAAAATCGGAGGTTAAAAAAAAAAAAAAAAAAAAAGGTGGAGAAAAGGGCAATGATTACCTTAGCCGAAAACCACAAAGGCGACTAAGGTAATACCTTCACAGAAGCAAGCAGACTTCGCATGATCTTCACTCTGAGCTCGAGCATCTCAATTGAAGCGACTAGGAAAAACAGAGAAAAAGAAATCATGGGCATGATTGTTATATCCTATACAGCTTAGCCAACCTTGCCCAGTCCTGCTTATAAATTCCTTTGTAAATCCTCCTGTTAAAATAGACCATTTGTTTATATCAATAAAAATTGTCTTCTCTTCTCTTTACCTACTTGTGAGAATGCCTCTGTATTGACGAAACATGAGCATGCATAAAACAAGCAATACTAGAAAGCATAAGAAAGAAAAAAGAAAAACAAGACAAACGGCGCTTGCTAGGACATTCTCAGGCAAAAATAGGGCAGCCTGCTAGATCGAAAACCCGCAAAGGGCAGTCTAGGCAAAAGTTAAGGCCTTCATAAAAAGGAAAGAGCCCACTGAGACATCCTAGGCAAAAATTAAGGCAAGCTCGCTAGATCGAAAACCCGCAAAGGGCGGTCTAGGCAAAAGATAGGGCTAAAACAAAAAAAAAACAAAAAATTTCATAAGAAGAATCACGGGAAAATAGCAAAGAAAGTACCAGTCACTTTCAAGGTGCCCCAACTAAAAATAGATTGCATCAAGAACATCCACGCACAAGTAGTCGCACAAAAATGACTTTGTCAAAAACAAAACAAACAAATATACTTCAGACAAATAAAAGACCAAAAAGCATTCATATAGGAAGATCAACTTTGTGCTTGCATTCGAAAATGGGAAACATGCAAAAAAGTATCCCGGTAAGACTTCACTGACTTCACAAAAAATATGCATCAACCAAGAGTTTCTTCGACAACGAAGCAAGGGTCAAGCAACAATAAAAAGAATACCCGACAACCAGCAAAAGTCGGATGACCACCACCAAAAGATCAAAATCAAAGAATCCCCAACAACCAACAAGCTGGATGAACACCAACAGAATCCCTGACACAATCCAGACGACCATTCCCAGAAAAGACAAACAAAGACAAGAGAACGCATCTTGACGCTCGGTGCATGAGCCACCCGAGCAGTAAGCCGCCACCACCACCAGTCCTACGCAATGGACTGTACCAGCCTGATAGGGGTTCATACCTATCAACCTGCGCACGCGGTGCGCCTGATCTGCCCTCGAGTCGGATCAGTAAGTCGCAACCACCAGCCTGATGGGGGGTTCATACTCATCCAGTCCTACGCACAGTGGGTTGTAACTACCAACCTGATGGGGGATTCATACTCATCCAGTCCTACGCACAGTGGGCTGTAACTACCAGCCTGATGGGGGGTTTATACCCATCAACCGAAGGATTGGCTACCGTCAGAAGGAGTATCCTGGAGGGTAACCGGGCAAGAGGGCTGTAACTACCAGCCTGATGGGGGGTTTCCCAGAAGATCAACCGCCGCAAGACGGGACGTCTGAAGGGTAACTGGGCAAGAGGGTCCACTCCTTTACCCTCCAGTCGATCTTCTCGGCACGACAGGGCAACAATCGACTAGTCAGGTAAAGGGGGGCAGCTGTAGACCCCAAATCTTGCCCAGCCTCATAAATAAGACCAGAAGACCTCCTATTCGAAGATGGATGAAGCCTAAGAAGCCACTAGGAGAGACTATTAGGCCCCATAATAGGATAGAAAGGATTTTCTGCATTAAAATAAGGATTTTCGCCTTCAGGGATCGAGACCACCGTCTCGCTTTTCGGGACCGCCGTCTCGTCATTCCTACAAGTCGAGACCGCCGTCTCGTTTGGCGAGACGGCCGTCTCGCCACTTGCGAATGGCGAGACCCCCCTCCCGTTTGGTGAGAAGGCCATCTCATTTCTGGAAAAGTCGATACCGTCGTCTCGCCAAACGAGACGGCGGTCTCGCCACTTTTGCAAGGCGAGACGACGGTCTTGACCTAACAGGCGTGAATCCTTATAAATAGCAGCGCTTCCCCCCTCATTTCACACAGTTCTTCCACTTTCCCTTCTACAACTTCTTCAAATTCTCTTTCTAGAACCCCTCCGAAGCATTTCCGGAGTTTCTGAGAGTTTCTTAGAGATTTTATAGCATTTTTGAGAGATTTCCAGCATTGTAAAGAGCAAAGGGCTGCCAAAACGCACCCTAATTTTCAAGAAATTAATTAAAGAGCTTGCTTCAGAGGTTTCTTGTTTCTCTCCCTCTCTTTATTGCCTTTACTTCTATGATTAAATTACGTAATAGATATTAGGGTCATGTAGTCATTAATTTAATTTCGTAAATAAAAGGCTAAAAGCGTCTTTTCACAAAGTTTATTTATTAAAAAGCTGGCCTATCATAGGGAACCCGAAAGGGGTGTCGTAAGGGAACTAACACTTCCCTTACACGTAACTAACTCCCTTACATAAACTCTGGTTTTAACGACCAAAGTTGGTTTTCAAAAACCAACGCCTTTTTACCCCTTTTTCGATGTTTCCGGTAAAAACATCGGTGGCGACTCCATAAGAACTCTTCAAAATTAGTTCTTGGGTTAGCCCGGTTATCGGACAATCCAAGAACACTCTTTCGAAAACCTTGCCCCTACGTTTAGCCCGGTTGTAGACCCCAAATCTTGCCTGGCCTCATAATAAAGACCAGAAGACCTTCTATTCGAAGATGGATGAAGCCTAAGAAGCCACTAGGAGAGACTATTAGGCCCCATACTAGGATAGGAGGGATTTTCGGCATGTAAATAAGGATTTTCGCCTTTTAGGGTCGAGACCGCCGTCTCGCCTTGCAAAAGTGGCGAGACCACCGTCTCATTTGGCGAGACCGCCGTCTCGCCATTTCTGCAAGGCGAGACGGCCGTCTCAACCTTGTCAGACGAGACGGTCGTCTCGACTTGACAGGCGCGAATCTCTATAAATAGTCGCACCATTCCCCTCATTTTACACAGTTCTTCCATTCTCTCTCTTGTCACTTCATAAAATTCTCTTCCTAGAACCCCTCCGAAGCATTTCCGGAGTTTTCTGAGAGTCTCTAAGAGTTTTTATAGCGTTTTCGAGAGATTTTGGCGCTGTAAAGAGTGAAGGGTTGCCAAAAAGCACCCTAGTTTTCAAGAAATTAATAGAAAGCTTGCCTCGGAGGTTTCTACACTCTCTCTTTCTCCTTTACAGCTTTATTTTTAATCATGCAATAGATATTAGGGCCATGTAGTTGTAATTTTAAATTCCACAAATAAAGGGTAAAAGCGTATTTTCACCGGTTTATTTATTCAAAGTAGCTGGCCTATCATAGGGAACCCGAAAGGGTCGTCGTAAGGGAACTAACACTTCCCTTACGCGTAACTAACTCCCTTACCCAACTCTGGTTCTAATGATCAAAGTTGGTTTTTCGAAAACCAACGCCTTTTTACTCCTTTTCCGATGTTTCCGGTAAAAACATCGGTGGCGACTCTAGAAGAACCCTCCAAAATTAGTTCTTGGGTTAGCCCGATTATCGGACAACCCAAGAGTGCCCTTTCAAAAATCTCGCCCCTAGGTTTAGCCCGGTTATCGGACAACCTAAAGGCGTTGTAACCACACCCATAAAAACGCGAAAATTGGAAAGTCAAAACCATCGCTTCGCTCCGACCGCCTCGTTTTGACGGCAGCGACAGATGGCGACTCCACTGGGGAAGCCTAGAGAGTTGATCCAATTTAGTGATGGGCTAGCCTAAAGTAAATAAACCAAGAAAATTATGCTTTTACCCTACCTTGTATTATAACATGTTTTAATGCTTGGCTTTAATAACTGTTGTCTGTTTATACTTACGCAATTGTTTGAAATACAAATTGTACACAAACCCTTGCACACTACAATTCCCTCTATACCCGGGGGCAAGTGAGAAATCCATATGGAGTGGGTGGCAGGTACGATTCGCTGTAGTGATGGCCTTGTGCCCACCAGTGTGATCGGAAACCACCACTCAAGGTGATAACCTTCCTCTTTTGGCACAAAGACTGACTATGGCCTTCGTGCTAAGCATGGTCGGAAGGCTGGAGAGTGGGGACCCTATAATTGGGGCACCTTGGGGGCCTTAGCCTTGGTGAGAACAGTTAGAACCTACCTTCGCCAATGCACTTTTTTGCAGGAAAACCCTACCTCGTGATTAAAACGACTCCTCGCCTGTTCGTGGATGATCGAATTATGTGTGCACCTGTTTGTTGCATTTTGTCTGTTGCATAGCATAACCAGACAACAGAAAAATCACAAAAAACATTTTTTGCAATAAACACCCCTATCTCGGATAGTCTGCCTTTTAGCTAGCCTGGTTTCAGGTTCTTTGTAAGTTAAGTAGTCGCGCAGTCCGACAAAAGAGATAGGGTCACTAAATAATCCTTTCACATAAAGTCATTTTTTATCTCGGACAGTCTGCCTTTTAGCTAGCCTGGTTTCAGGTTCTTTGTAAGCTAAGTAGCCACGCAGTCCGACAGAAGAGATAAAAGGCTATAAAATAAAATAAAAATAAAATAAAATAAATTCAATTCCAAAACCATAAATGGGACCTTGTTCAAAAATATTACACTCATCCATATAGGTAGTTTATTTTTCAAAAAATACGCAAATATCATAAAAAACATGATAAAAAATAAACACTCACATTCATTCAATAAGCATCATTTTCATAAAACATGCATTTTGGTTTTAGAAAATGGACGGGACTAGTAGACAATTGAAGAAGGTGGACATTCCCCGATACCATACTGAGAAATTGGAACAGCTTTGCACGGTAATGCCACCAGAGGTCCGCTCCGACTTTGAAAAATCCTATGAACGGATTCTAGATCTGTTGAAGATCTGTGTCGATCAAGTTTTCGTCAGGGTATTAGTTCACTTCTGGAACTCCAGTCTGCGCTGCTTCGAATTTCCACAATTTGATATGGTGCCCACCTTGGAGGAGTACGAAATCATGCTGAAATGGCCCAAATCAGCCGGGGTCCATATCCGCCATGGGGCATATACTCTTGCAGCACAAGTTGCTGCCATCATTGAACTACCATTCCGGCAGACTACCCTAATAGGAAAAGGGAACATCTAGGGTTGGAAAGTCTCAATGTTAGAAGACCATCTATCCGACTTGGCTGAAAGGATAGAATGGGTCACTTTTAACAAAACCCTGGCCTTAATCATATTCAGAACGATCTTGTTTTCCTTCCACCTCGACACAGTGGATCAAGCCGTCATGGACGCCTTCTTCGCCTGGGACGTGAACTCGAAGAGTTCCTTGCCTGCAATTCTTGCCGACACCTTGCTCTCGGTGGATTTCTGCCGCCAGAAGCAAGGAAAAACACTTCGTTGCTGCTCTTCACTACTCTTTGTGTGGGGCATTACACATTTTTACGCCTCTAAACACATGGGGATGTTCCTCGACCCTTTGAGGAGCTTCTCCAAAATCCCTCTCCAACGACGCTTAACTTCAGAGTGGAAGGACGAGTTAGAATAATGGGACGCCAACAATTTATCCTGGGTCTGCCCATGGTTCCGACCCGGTCCAGTCCTCATCAGATGTGGAGACTATCCGAACGTACCCTTGATAGAACTCAGGGGTTGCATAGCCTACTCACCTAGAGTAGCTATGAGGCAGCTCATGAGGACTCAAACTACAATTTATCGAGGGGAACTCAGAGGACTGTGTTTCTTCGGAGACCCATGCACAATTGCCAACTCACTAGCCGTGAGAAAAGCATGGGAGAAACCAGTCTTTATGGGAGACAAAGAGCTAGGAAAAGCTCGAGTGGCTGTCTCTAGTGACTATGAGGTGTGGAGAAAAAGAAGAGGGATGTCCCAACCATCCACCTCACTCGTTACAAGCGCCAATAGTGAAGAGCTGCAAGCTCAAGTCGATGCCTTGACCCAAAGGATATAAATCATGGGAGCCCAGATGAGGGCCCTTGAAGAAAGAGAGCAAGAATCTATCCTCACCATTGATCGTCTGCAAAGGCAATGCAAGAAAAAGGATCATGAAATAGAGCACCTCAAGGACCAGTGTGCTGACTCTAATGAGCAAGCTATCCGAGCATCCAAAGCCGCTAGAACCAGCTCGGATAGTCAACTCCAAGAAATAACCGCCAAGTCAGCACGCCTTGAGGTCGAATTAGCAAAACAGGCTCAGACGATCAAGGAGTTGTTGCAAGAACTCACCAAGACTCAGTCAGAAATACGCCAAGAGCGAGAGGCCAATCGGAGACTCAACAAAAGTCTCACTGAGCTACGCTGCAAAGAGAGAGACGAGCTAGCTCAGTACGGTCAAGTACTACAAGAGAAGGATCGAGCCCTTGCAAAACTCGATGAACTACAAGCCTTGGTCGTCCATCAAGAGGCGAAGATCAAAGAGGCTCAAAAGTATAGCGAAGATATGAGCCAGGCGGTCCAGAAGCAAAGCGAAGCACTTGCTCGTCACGTCCGGGAAGCCGAAAGGGAATTACATAGAGATCAAGACCCGCCTGTGGGTTTCTTTAGGCTTTTTCGTTTCTGCCAAAAGTCGCTTCATAGTATGCAATAGGGGAATGTACACCTTCCAACGGATAAATGAAATTTTTCTTTATTCAACAATTGTCTACTTGCATGCATATCATTCATCTGCATATTTAATTTCCCATCCTTCACTCTTAATAAATAAGATAATAAAAAGGAAGGATTAATTGACACGTCTTCCAAATCAGAAGAATGGAGAGAAAGCCACTCCTAATCAAGATTGCCCCAACGGTTGATTCATCGCAAGAGGATAATAAGCCTCGACCGTTGGTCCTCAAAAATAAGGAAGAGGGAGCAAGGACACCAGTGCGACTATTTATGCCACGTCCTTTCCCCTACGAGTCAAATAAAGTTGTACCATGGAGATATGAAGAATCTTCACCAATAAAAGAGGATATCACGAATGTTGTCGCTGTCAAAACAAGGCGGTTAGAGCGACGCGATGGTTCCGACTTTCCAATTTTCGCGTTTTTATGGGTGTGGTTACAACGCCTTTAGGTTATCCGATAACCAGGCTGAACCTAGGGGCGAGGTTTGAAAAGGCGTTCTTGGATTGTCCAATAACCAGGCTAAACCAAGAACCAGTTTTTGAAGGGTTCTTCTGGAGTCGCCACCGACGTTTTTACCGGAAACATCGGAAAAGGAGTTAAAAGGCGTTGGTTTTCGAAAAATCAACTTTGGTCATGAGAACTAGAGTTGGGTAAGGGAGTTAGTTATGTGTAAGGGAAGTATTAGTTCCCTTACGATGCCCCTTTCGGGTTCCCTATGATAGGCGAGCTACTTTGGATAAATAAATAAACCGGTGAAAAATACGCTTTTACCCTTTATTTTGCAGAATTTAAAATTATGACTACATGGCCCTAGTTTCTATTGCATAATTTAAAATTAAAGCGGTAAAGTAGAGAGAGAGAGAGAGAGTGAAAACCTCCGAAGCAAGCTTTTCTATTGATCTTTTGCAATTAGGGTGCTTTTTGGCAGCCCTTCACTCTTTACAGCGCTGAAATCACTCAAAAACGCTATAAAACACTCTAGAAAGCTCTCAGAAACTCCGGAAATGCTTCGGAGGGGTTATAGAAAGAGAATTTGAAGAAATATCTAGAGAGAGAATGGAAGAACTGTGGGAAATGAGGAGAATGACGCTCCTATTTATAGGGATTCGCGCCTGTCAAGTCGAGACGGTCGTCTCGCCTTGCAGGAATGGCGAGACGGCCGTCTCGCCAAACGAGACGGTGATCTCGCCATTTGCGCAAGGCGAGACGGCGGTCTCGACCTAAAAAGGCGAGAATCCTTATTTTTGAGCCAAAATTCCCTCCTATCCTAGTATGGGGCCTAATAGTCTCTCCTAGTGGCTTTTTAGGCTTCATCCATCTTTGAATAGAAGGTCTTCTGGTCTTTATTATGAGGTCGGGCAAGATTAGGGGTCTACAGCTGCCCCCCCTTTACTGACCAGTCGGTTGTTGGCCTGTTGTGCCAAGAAGAACGACTGGGAGGTAAAGGAGTTGACCCTCTTGCCCGGTTACCCTTCGGATGTTCCGTCTTGCGGCGGTTGATCTTCTGGGGAAAGTTTGTGTCGTGGACCTCCAGGATACTCCTTATGACGGTAGCCGATCCTTCGGTTGATGGGTATAAACCCGCCATCAGGCTAGTAGTTGCAGTCTGCTGTGTGTTGGACTGGATGGGTATGAACCCCCCATCAGGCTGGTAGTTGCAGTCCGCTGTGTGTTGGACTGGATGGGTATGAACCCCCCATCAAGCTGGTACAGTTCGTTGTGTAGGACTGGTGGTAGTGGCAGCTTACTGCTCAGGTGGCTTATGCGCCCTTTCTTGAGATGTGTTTTCTTTGTTTTTGATTTGGTCGTCCGGTCTGTGCCGGGGATTCTGTTAGTGTTCATCCAGCCTTGTCGGTCGCTGGGGATTTTTTGTTTTTGATCTTTTTTATGGTGATCACCCAACTCTTGGTGGCTGGTTGGGTGGGCTTTGTTTGTGTTTGACTCTTGCCTGGTTTGTCGAAGAATTTTTGGTCAAGGTGGTTGACTTTGTTTTAATCCTGCCTTTTTTTCGCCGTTTTATTTCTTTTTTCTCGCGATTTTGGATTTTGGCTTTTTTTCTTGAGCGTAAGTCTTTTGACTCTTTATCTTCTTTTGATTACGCTGACTTTTGGAAGGGATAAAAAGATGCATGGAATAAAATTTTTATTTATGAAAGATTTTATTACAGCAGCCCTATTCTATAAGTGTTATCCCTAAGACTATGGGCTATCGTCTGGAGACAATCCGTAAGAGGGGAATTGCTGGTACATATGTCTCCGGAACTCTGCTTGGTCCTGGGCTTCATCGTGGTACTCTTGCTAGAATGTTGCCCAGTCTTGCCTCATCCCTTCCTGATACTGGTATATCGTCTCCAGTCTGGTGTCGAAGGCTTCTTGTGTTAGGGACATCTGTTCTTGCCTTACAGACATCTGCTCGAATTGTTGGCGCAGATCGTGGATGTTGCGGTTTACGCCAGCAAAGTCGTCTGTGTATTGTTGCTGATGTTGATGCTGCTGTTGTGGCTGTTGGAAATCGGGAGGTGTCGGGAGATCGTGCATTGCCACGATGTCCTGGAGGTCCAAGGCGAAATCCAGCGATGGGTGGAGGACCAGTTGGGTTCTGCGGCGCATGAGCATCCCCATGCTGACCAGTATCGACCTGTTGATAGACTCGGGCCGTTGACTGGAGGCCAGTTCTTCCCGGGCACTACACCCCCATTTTTCTGCCAGGGGGGTGATAAGGGGGGCCATGAGGACAGCTCCCACTGGCCTGCTCCCGAAGTCCTTGAGGGCCTTCAGGAAGAAGTAGCCAGGGTTGAATCGACACCTCTGGCACATGTAGTAAAGGACGAAGAGGTCGAGGAGTGTTACCTTTCCCTAACTCTCCTTCCTGCCATGGATGGTCCCCGCCAGCAGCTTGTGGCAAATGCGGAGGGCCGGGGGGAGTGCTGAGCCCTTCATCAGTGTGGGCAATGTGTGTGCCCTGGTGAGCTCCTCCCACATCTTGCCGGCGGTGAGGTTGGTGGGGCGTGTGCAGATGGCCTCCTGGTACTCCCAGGTCAGCACGTCTTCGGGCCGGACGAATCCGATAGACACGTTGAATTTGTCCAGGGTGGTGGTCTGATACATCCCACCCATAAAGTATGTCACCATCTTTGTCGGTGACAGGCCTGGGATCATGGGGGGTGTTTCGGCGTAGGAGATGGAGGCCAGGAACTCCATCACTGCTTGAGGGTATACATGGGTGGGAGGAGACTGCAGGAGGAAGCCCCATCTGATGTTGTTGATGTTGGCCCGGACTTCGTCCTCCCATCCAAATTCGGCGAGGATGCCGAAGTCCAGCTTGAGCATGGGGTGCCATGCGTACCCCCTGATGTGCTCTAGGCGAGCCTGGTGTAGCGGTGAGAGCCGTGCGGGGTCTTGACGAGTAGGTGCTGACGAAGTGCTAGAGCCAGCAGGTCCTCTTCTCTTCCTTGACTGACTTCCACGGAACATTTTGTCGAAAAGGTGCTTAGAAGTGAGAGATCTGAGAGTTAGAGTGCAAAGGAGTTGTGGAGAACCTCAAGACCCCTCCCCTATTTATAGGGAAAAAATCCAATCCAGGACCGCCGTCTGGGAAGTCAAGACGGCGGTCTCGGTTTTGTGCAAGTCGAGACGACCGTCTGGGAAGTCGAGACGGCGGTCTCGACTTTGGCCTTAAACGAGACGGCCGTCTCGCCAAGCGGGACGGCGGTCTCGTTGGGCGAGACGGTGGTCCCATTTTTCTTGGAGACCGAGACGGCGGTCTGGGAATTCCGGATGGCCGTCTCGAATTACGGGAGTTTTTTTTGTTTGTTAAAAGCAAATAGGACCTGGTTCAAAAACATTTTATGCATGCAATGTTTTTATGTTTGATGTCCTAGAATGCCTATTTCAATTAGTTTTTTCAGAAGGATTTAACTGACGTGTCTTGTAGCACCGGATGTCCTCTGATCTGTGTTTTTGCGTTTGACTGTACCATGTCGGACTTCTTATGACCGAAGGGTAGCTTGTTTTTCCTTTTTCTCTTTTATAGAGCACTCTTTGTCATGTAGTGCCCCTTTTTCTCCATTCTAGGGGTTTCAATCCTCTTGTTGACTATACGCCTCCATATTCCCAAATTAATTATTAGAATATTGTTGTGAGGGTCAAGAGAAAAGAAGTAAAGAGGTAAATTCAATGACTTGTGTTTTAGAAGGCTTGTTTTATTTAGAAAGAGGTTTTGTAAGAATGGCTGGCCAGGGTTAGGCTTAAATGTTTAAGCTTTTCATCTAAGCAAGCGTTTCCCTTTTTTTACTTGCGCCTTAGTTTTATTTCCATTGATTTTCTATGGCTAATTGATTTCCCTAGATCGCCCTTTGGGTTTTCGAACTAGGATATTGTGCTTTGGTCCTATCTTTTGTCTAGGTTCCTTTTTTTTTTAGGGAATCCTACCAGACCTTATTTTGTAACCCTAACTTTTGCCTAGGCTACCCTTTATTTTTGTTCGGGTATCCTACCGGGTTGACCCTATCTTTTGCGTAGCCCCCTTGGTGGGTTTCCTACTGGGTATTTTTCTTGGCCTTTGGCTTCTATATTTGTTTTCTATTTTTTGTATTTATTTTTGTTCACAATATTGGCGAAGCATGACTTTTCTTTATGGTGAAGTGAAGTCTTATTTGATGCTTCTAATCAACTAGCTTGACTGTAATGGCAATGGTGAATTTTTGGTTATTTGGATGCGCTTTTTATTCTTCTTTTTCTTTTTTCGTTTACTTAGACAAGGTTATTGTTAGGTCTAGTCAGAAATAGCAAGAAAAGAAGCAGATAGTAAGAAGTATTCTTAATTAATTAATAAGGGAATATGTGCCCTAAAATGCCCGGGGGTCGGGCTAGCCCCGGGGGATAATCTCTAACAATCATGGGGTTTACATCCCTTAAATGAAGAAAAAGATTTCCTAATGACTAGGGTAGCTCTTGACGCTTGCACCCCTCCACTTCGGAAAATTTGCTTGAGTGTGCGGAGGGGAGACTTCCCTTTCCCTCTTTCTGCTCGACCCTTAGTAGGGTCATATCCTAGGCCATGCTTGAAAGGATTATCTTGGAATTCTAGGGGTTCCCTTATGCCTTGGGAATCTGCCCCCAGTCCTTGGCCAGGATGGTAACCATGCTTCATCATCATGCGAGCTACCTTTGTGTTTTTTGGAAGTCTTTCTATATTGGCAATTTCGAGCGCTTGAAAAGATGTTTCAAGGGCCTCTTCAGCCGCATCCACATAGGGTTGGGTGGACGGTCCACTGATCAGGATATCATCTTCTACTTGGACCGTGACCAATTTGTCGTCCACTATGAACTTGACTTTCTGGTGGAGCGTTGAAGGTACTGCCTTAGCGTCATGAATCCAAGGCCTGCCGAGGAGACAACTGTATGCTGGAGTAATATCCATCACGTGGAAATCGACGTTGAAGATAGTGGGTCCAACTTGGATTGGCAAATTAACTTCTCCCACTACTTCTCGCTTTGATCCGTTGAAGGCTCGAACGATAGTGCTGCTTGGGCGCAGACGGGTTCCTTGGATAGTCAACTTGTCTAGTGTGCACTTGGGCATTGTCGCCACCCGTCAAAACGAGGGCGGTCGGAGCGACGCGATGGTTTCCGACTCTCTTGATTTTCGCGTTTTTTTATTGGTGGTTACAACGCCTTTAGGTTGTCCGATAACCGGGCTGAACCTAGGGGCGAGGTTTTTGAAAGGGTGCTCTTGGATTGTCCTATAACCAGGCTAATCCAAGAGCTAGTTTTTTAGGGTTCTCTGGAGTCGCCACCGATGTTTTTACCGGAAACATCGGAAAAGGAGTTTAAAAGGCGTTGGTTTTCAAAAAACCAACTTTGGTCGTTAGAACCAGAGTTGGGTAAGGGAGTTAGTTACGTGTAAAGGAAGTGTTAGTTCCTTTACGACGCCCCTTTCGGGTTCCCTATGATAGGCCAGCTATTCTGTTGATAAATAAACCGGAAAAATACGCTTTTTCCCTTTTATTTTGTGTAATTTAAAGATTACGACTACATGGCCCTAATGTCTATTGTGTAATTTAAACAATGCGATAAAAGATAGAGAGAGAAAGTAGGAACCTCCGAAGCTAGCTTTCTATTTAATTCTTGTAAATAGGGTGCTTTGCGGCAGCCCTTCACTTTACACGGCGTCAAAAACCTCTCAAAACGCTCTAAAAAACACTCTAAAGACACTCAGAAGCTCCGGAAATGCGTCGGAGGGATTCTAGAGAGAGAAACTATTGATGTGACTAGAGAGAGAGTGAGAAAGTTGTGTGAAATGAGGGGAAGGGAAGCCCTATTTATAGGGATTCGCGCCTGTCAGGTCGAGACGACCGTCTCGTCTGACAAGGTCGAGACGGCCATCTCGACGTTCCAGACGGCTGTCTCGCCTTGCAGGAATGGCGAGACGGCGGTCTCGCCTTTCGCAGGTGGCGAGACGGCGGTCTCGCCAAACGAGACGGCGGTCTCGCCATTCGCGAGTGGCGAGATGGTGGTCTTGAATCCGAGACGGCGGTCTCGAATCCGAGACGGCGGTCTCGACCCCAAAAGGCGAAAATCCTTATTTTTGTGCCAAAAATCCCTCCTATCCTAGTATGGGGCCTAATAGTCTCTCCTAGTGGCTTCTTAGGCTTCGTCCATCTTCGGAAAGGAGGTCTTGTGATCTTTATTATGAAGCCGGGCAAGATTTGGGGTCTACAGCTGCTCCCCTTTTACCCGACTGGTCGACTGTTGGCCTTTTGTGCCAAGGAGATTGACTGGAGGGTAAAGGAGTTGACCCTCTTGCCCGGTTGCCCTTCAGA
The DNA here is from genome assembly GCA_963425845.1 of Sphenostylis stenocarpa. NCBI lineage: Eukaryota > Viridiplantae > Streptophyta > Magnoliopsida > Fabales > Fabaceae > Sphenostylis > Sphenostylis stenocarpa. The sequence continues at coordinate 9,734,615 of OY731408.1, forward strand.
TGTTCCGTCTTACGGCGGTTGATCTTCTGGGGAAAACTTTGTGTTCGTGCACTTCCGGGATACTCCTTCTGACGGTAGCTGATCCCTTCAGTGGACACGTGGTAGAACCTCAGGATACTCCTTCTAACAGTAGCCGATCCTTCGGTTGATGGGTATAAACCCCCCATCTGGCTGGTACAGTCCACTGCGTAGGAATGGTGGTAGTGGCGGCTTACTGTTCAGGTGGCCCATGCGCCGGTTATTGAGATGTACTTTTTGTTGATTTTTCTTTGGAGATATGGTTGTCCGGTCTGCGCCGGGGATTTGGTGGGTGGCAGGCCTGGGACCATGGAGGGAGCCTTGGCGTAGGAGACGGAGGCCAAGAACTCCAGTACCGCTTGAGGGTACACGTGGGTAGGTGGGGGGCTGCAGCAAGAATCCCCACCCAATACTGTCTATGTGGGTCCGGACATCATCCTCCGACCCGAACTCGGCGAGGATGCCGAAGTCCAGTCTGAACATGGGGTGCCAAGAATAATCCCGGATGTGCTCAAGGCGGCCCTGGTGCTGCGACGACAGCTGAGTGGGGTCTTGAGGGGCTGGTGCCGAGGAGCTGCTGGCACCGGCAGTGCCTCTTCTCTTCCTAGAGGGGTTTCCACGGAACATATGGACCCGGAAGTGTTTGGAAGTGGTAGATCTGAGAGTTGGAGGTTCCAGAGTGCAGGAGAGTTGTGAGGAACCCCCCCCATCGTGCCCCTATATATAGGGGGAAAATCCGGGTCGAGACCGCCGTCTGGGAATTCGAGACGACGGTCTCGATTTTTCGTAGGTCGAGACGGTCGTCTAGGTTCTCAAGACGGCGGTCTCGACTTTGGGTCCAAACGAGACGGCCGTCTCGCCAAGCGGTCTCGATTTTACCTAAGTCGAGATGGCAGTCTCGTAGGTCTAGACGGCGGTCTCGATTTGCGAGAGGACCTGCGGTCTCGACTTTGGGTCCAAACGAGACGCTGCCCCGCCAAGCGCCCGACTCACCCAAGTCGAGATGCATAGCCTTCGTAGGTCTGCATCTCCGCGGTCTCGATTTGGTGTAGGACCTGACGGCGCTAGCCTGAAATCCTAGACGACCGTCTCGAATT
>OY731408.1:9735829-9760413 GCA_963425845.1 Sphenostylis stenocarpa
GCTTATTTTCCTCTCGTGACGAGTCGATCGTTGGAGAAAGCTTGATTAGGAGTGGCTTTCTCTCCATTCTTCTACGATTTGGAAGGCGTATTAGTTAACCCTTCCTTTTTATTATCTTATTTATTAAGCGTGAAAGGAGGGAAATTAAATATGCGAGATGAATGTTATGCATGCAAGTAGACAATTGTTGAATAAAGGAAAATTTCATTTATCAGTTAGAAGGTGTACATTCCCTATTCCATACTACGAAACAACTTTTGGCAAAAACGGAAAAGCCTAAAGAAACCCACAGGCGGGTATTGATCCCTATGTAATTCTCTTTCGGCTTCCCGGACGTGACGAGCGAGTGCTTCGCTTTGCTTCTGGACTGCCTGGCTCATATCTTCGCTATACCTTTGAGCCTCTTTGATTTTCGCCTCTTGATGGATGACCAAGGCTTGTAGTTCATCGAGTTTTGCAAGGGCTCGGTTCTTATCTTGTAGTACTTTGCCGTCCTGAGCTAGCCCGTCTCTTTCTTTACGGCGTAGCTCGGTGAGACTCTGTTGAGTCTCCGATTGGCCTCCGCTCTTGGTGTATTTCTAGCAGGAGTCTCGGTAAGGTCTTGCAACAACTCCTTGATCGTTCGAGCCTCATTTTCTGATTCGGCCTCAAGGCGTGCTTTGTCTTGGCGGTTATCTCACGAAGTTGGCTATCAGAGCTGGTTACGCGCGTTTTGGATGCTCGGATAGCTTGCTCATTAGAGTCGACCATGCTGGTCCTTGAGGCCACTCCATTTCATGATCCTTTTTCTTGCATTGCCTTTGCGGGACCATCAATGGTGAGGATAGATTCTTGCTCTCTCTCTTCAAGGGCCCTCATCTGGGCTCCCATGATTTCTATCCTCTGGGTCAAGGCATCGACTTGAGCCTGCAACTCTTCACTACTGGCGCTTGTAATGAGTGAGGTGGATGGTCGAGACATCCCTCTTCTTTTTCTCCACACCTCATAGTCACTAGAGACAGCCACTCGAGCTTTACCTAGCTCTCTATCTCCCATAAAGAATGGTTTCTCCCATGCTCTTCTCACGGCTAGTGAGTTGGCGATTGGGCATGGGGCTCCGAAGAAACACAGTCCTCCGAGTTCCCCTCGAGAAATGGTAGTTTAGGTTCTCATGAGCTGCCTCATAGCTACTCTAGGTAAATAGGCTATGCAACCCTTGAGTCCTATCAAGGGTATGTTCGGAACCAAGGGCAGACCCAGGATAAACTATTGGCGTCCCATTGTTCCAACTCGTCCTTCCATTCTGAAGTTAAGCATCGTTGGAGAGGGATTTTGGAGAAGCTCCTTAAAGGATCGGGGAACATCCCCATGTGACTAGAGGCGTAAAAATGTGTAATGCCCCACACGAAGAGTAGTGAAGAGCACTAAGGAAGTGTTTTTCCTTGCTTCTGGTGACAGAAATCCACCGAGAGCAAGGTGTCGGCAAGAATTGCATGCAAGGGACTTTTTGAGTGCACGTCCTAGGTGAAGAAGGAGTCCATGACGGCTTGATCCACTGTGTCGAGGTGGAAGGGAAACAAGATCGTTCCGAATATTATTAAGGCCAGGGTTTTGTTGAAAGCGACCCATTCTGTCCTTTCAGCCAAATCGGACAGGTGGTCTTCTAACATTTAGACCTTCCAACCCTAGACGTTCCCTTTTCCTATCGGGGTAGCTCTCTTTGGAATGGTAGTTGAATGATGGCGGCGACTTGTCTTTGCGGAGTATATGACCGTGGCGTATATGGACCCCATTGTGATTTGGGCCATTTTAGCATGATTTCGTACTCCTCTAAGGTGGGCACCATATCAAGCTGCGGAAATTCTAAGACGGCGCATGTAGGGGTTCCATAAATGAACTAATACTAGACGAAAACTTGGTCGACCACGGATCTTTAACGGGTCGAGAATCAGTCCATAGGATTTTCAAAGTTGGAGCGGACCTACGGTGGCATTACGCGCAAAGCTAGTTCCGATTTTTCAGCATGGTATCGGGGAATGTCCACCTTCTTCAATTGTCTACTAGTCCCCTCCATTTTCTAAAACCAAAATGCATGTTTTATGAAAATGATGCTTATTGAATGAATGCGAGTGTTTATTTTTATTTATCATGTTTTGTATGATGCATTTTTTTTTTAGAAATAAACTACTTATATGGGGGTAATATTTTTGAACCAGGTCCCATTTATTGTTTTAGAATCGGATTTTTATTTTATTTTTATTTTTATAGCCTTTTATCTCTTTTGTTGGACTGCGTGGCTACTTAGCTTACAAAGAACCTGAAACCAGGCTAGCTAAAAGGCAAACTGTCCGAGATAAAAAAAAATGGCTTTATGCGAAAGAATAGTTTAACGTCCCTTATCTCTTCTGTCGGACTGCGTGGCTACTTAGCTTACAAAGAACCTGAAACCAGGCTAGCTAAAAGGCTGACTGTCCAAGATAAGGGTGTTTATTGCAAAAGAATATTTTTTATTTTTGTGATTTTTTCTGTTGTTTGGTTATGCTATGCAACAGACAAATGCAACAAACAGATGCACACACAATTCGATCATCCACGAACAAGCGAGAAGTCGTTTTAATCACGAGGTAGGGTTTTCCTGCAGAAAAGTGCATTGGCGAGGGTAGGTTCTAACTGTTCTCACCAAGGTTTAAGGCCCCCAAGGTGCCCCCATTATAGGGTCCCCACTCTCCAGCCTTCCGACCATGCTTAACACTAAGGCCATAGTCAATCTTTGTGCCAAAAGAGGAAGCTTATCACCTTGAGTGGTGGTTTTAGATCACGCTTGGTGGGCACAAGGCCATCACTACTGACGAACCATACACCCACCCACTCCCTATGGATTTCTCACTTGTGGGTATAGAGGCTGTTGTGTGCAAGGGTTTGTGTACAGTTTGTATTTCAAACAATTGCGTAAGTATAAACAAACAATAGTTATTAAAGCTAAGCATTAAAACATGTTATAATACAAGGTAGGGTAAAAGCGTAATTTTCGTGGTTTATTTATTTATTTTTTAAGTTGGCCCATCACTAAATGGGATCAACTCTCTAGGCTTCCCCAGCGGAGTTGCCATCTGTCGCCGCTGTCACAATGAGGCGGTCAGAGCAACGCGATGGTTACGACTTTCCAATTTTCGCGTTTTTATGGGTGCGGTTACAACGCCTTTAGGTTGTTCGATAACCGGGCTGAACCTAGGGGCAAGGTTTGAAAAGGCGTTCTTGGATTGTCCGATAACCGGGCTAAACCAAGAACCAGTTTTTGAAGGGTTCTTCTGGAGTCGCCATTGACGTTTTTACCGGAAACATCGGAAAAGGAGTTAAAAGGTGTTGGTTTTCGAAAAACCAACTTTGGTCATGAGAACTAGAGTTGGGTAAGGGAGTTAGTTACGGGAAGTATTAGTTCCCTTCGACGCCCCTTTCGGGTTCCCTATGATAGACTAACTACTTTGGATAAATAAATAAACCGGTGAAAAATACGCTTTTACCCTTTATTTTGCGAAATTTAAAATTATGACTACATGGCCCTAGTTTCTATTGCATAATTTAAAATTAAAGCGGTAAAGTAGAGAGAGAGAGTGAAAACCTCCGAAGCAAGCTTTTCTATTGATCTTTTGCAATTATGGTGCTTTTTGGCAGCCTTTCACTCTTTACAGCGCTGAAATCACTCAAAAATGCTATAAAACACTCTAGAAAGCTCTCAGAAACTCTGGAAATGCTTCGGAGGGGTTATAGAAAGAGAATTTGAAAAAATATCTAGAGAGAGAATGGAAGAACTGTGGGAAATGCGGAGAATGGCGCTCCTATTTATAGGGATTCGCGCCTGTCAGGTCGAGATGGGTCGTCTCGTCTTGACCTAAAAAGGCGAGAATCCTTATTTTTGAGCCAAAATTCCCTCCTATCCTAGTATGGGGCCTAATAGTCTCTCCTAGTGGCTTTTTAGGCTTCATCCATCTTTGAATAGAATGTCTTCTGGTCTTTATTATGAGATCGGACAAGATTAGGGGTCTACAACGAATATAGCCGGCATCGGGGGCATGACTAGAAGTGGAAGAGTCTACTCCCCCAAGGACTCACAAGAAGAACTCCCAAAAAATAAAGGAAAAAATAAAAAGATCGAAGAAGAAAAAGAAAATAAAGAATCCAAGGAGGAGACAGAGGAATTACTCCAGTTTATAAGGCAAAGCGAGTATTCCATTATAGACCAGCTCAATCACACACATGCAAAGATAACATTGTTATCTCTAATGATGAGCTCAGAACCGCAGAGAAACGCCCTGTTGAAGGTCTTGAGCGAAGCGCATGTACCTCACTCCATATTGCAAGAAAAGGTTGAGAGGATCGCCGGTCACATTATGGCAAGCGATCACCTCACCTTCACAGAGGAAGAACTTCCCTTCGAGGGATCAAACCACAACAAGCCCTTGCACATTTCAATCAAGTGCAAGGAGTACCTCATCGCCAAAGTTCTTGTGGATAACGGGTCATCCTTGAACGTGATGCCCAAGTGCACACTAGACAAGTTGACTATCCAAGGAACCCGCTTGCGCCCAAGCAGCACTATCGTTCGAGCCTTTGACGGATCAAAACAAGAAGTAGTGGGGGAAGTTAATTTACCAATCCAAGTTGGACCCACTATCTTCAACGTTGATTTCCACATAATCGATATTACTCCAGCATATAGTTGTCTCATCGGCAGGCCTTGAATTCATGACGCTAAGGTAGTACCTTCAACGCTCCACCAGAAAGTCAAATTCATAGTGGATGACAAATTGGTCACGGTCCAAGCAGAAGATGATATCCTGATCAGTGGAACGTCCACCCAACCTTATGTGGATGCGGCTGAAGAGGCCCTTGAAACATATTTTCAAGCGCTCGAAGTTGCCAGTATAGAAAGATTTCCCAAAAACACAAAGGTAGCCCGCATGATGATGAAGCACGGCTACCATCCTGGCCAAGGACTGGGGGCAGATTCCCAAGGCATAAGGGAACCCCCAGAATTCCAAGATAATCCTTTCAAGCATGGCCTAGGATATGACCCTACTAAGGGCCGAGCAGAAAAAGTAAAAGGGAAGTCTCCCCTCCGCACACTCAAGCAAATTTTTCGAAGCGGAGGGGTGCAAGCGTTAAGAGCTACCCTAGTCATTAGAAGATCTTTTTCTTCATTTAAGGGATGTAAACCCCATGATTGTTAGAGACTATCCCCCGGGGCTAGCCCGACCCCCGGGAATTTTAGGGCACATATTCCCTTATTAATTAATAAAGAATACTTCTTACTATCTGTTTCTCTTCTTGCTATGTTTGACTAGACCTCACAATAACCTTGTCTAAGTAAACGAAAAAAGAAAAAGAAGAATAAAAAGCGCATCCAAATAACCAAAATTCGCCATTGCCATTACAGTCAAGCTGGTTTATTAGGAGCACCAAATAAGACTTTACCTCACCATAAAGAAAGTCATGCTTCGCCAATATTGTGAACAAAAAAAAATTAATACATAAAAAGGAAAAAGCCCATAGAAGCCAAAGGCCAAAAGAAAAGGGCAAAATATCCGGTAGGAAACCCACTAAGGGGGCTACGCAAAAGATAGGGTCAACCCGGTAGGATACCTGAACAAAAATAAAGGGTAGCCTAGGCAAAAGTTAGGGTTACAAAATAAGGTCCGCTAGGATTCCCAAAAAAATAATACCAAAAGGAAGGAACCTAGACAAAAGATAGGGCCAAAACACAATATCCTAGTTCGAAAACCCGAAGGGTGATCTAGGGAGATCAACTAGCCATAAAAAGCAATGGAAATAAAACTAAGGTGCAAGTACAAAAAAGGAGAAACACTTGCTTAGACAAAAAAGCTTAAACACCTAAGCCTAACCCTAGCCAACCATTCTTACAAAACCTTTTTCTAAATAAAATTAACATTCTAAAACACAAACCATTGAATTTACCTCTTTACTTCTTTTCTCTTGACCCTCATAACAATATTCTAATAATTAATTTGGGAATATGGAGGCATATAGTCAACAAGAGGATTGAAACCCCTAGAGTGGAGAAAAAGGGACACCACATGGCAAAGAGTGCTCTACAAAAAAAAAGGAAAGAAAAAAGAAAAACAAGTTATCCTTCGGTCACAAGAAGTCCGGCATGATATAGCCAAACATGAGAACGCAAATCAGAGGGCATTCGACGCTACAAGACACGTCAGTTAAATCCTTCTGAAAAACTAATTGAAGTAGGCATTACAGGACATCAAACATGAAAACATTGCATGCATAAAATGTTTTTGAACCAGGTCCTATTTCCTTCCAAAAAAAAAATCCCGTAAAATCGAGACGGTCGTCTCGTATTTCCAGACCGTCGTCTCGATCCCCAGGAAATCGAGACTGCCGTCTCGACCAACGAGACGACCGTCCCACTTGGCGAGACGGCCGTCTCGATTAAAGTCAATGTCGAGACCGCCGTCTCGAGGTCCCAGACGGCCATCTCGACTTGCACAAAATCGAGACCGTCGTCTCGACTTCCCAGACGACGGTCCCGATTTCAAGTTTTCTCCTATAAATAGGGGAGGTGTCCTGGGGGTTCTCCATAGCTCCTCTGTACTCCAACTCTCTGATTTCGTATTCTTGAGCACTTTTTCGTCAAAATCTACTGTGGAAGCCAGACCAGGAAGAGAAGAGGTTATGCTGGCCCTAGCAGTTCCTCAGCACCTGTCCCTCAGGACCCCACTCAGCTCTCTCCAGCGCACCAAGCTCGTCTTGAGCACATCAGCGGGTACACATGGCACCCCATGCTCAAGTTAGACTTCGGCATCCTTGCCGAATTTGGGTGGGAGGATGACGTCCGTGCCCACATTGACAGCATTGGGTGGGGCTTCCTCCTACAGTCTCCACCCACCCATGTGTACCCCCAAGCGGTACTAGAGTTTCTTGCCTCCATCTCCTACGCTGAGACTCCCGCTATCACCGCCGTCAAAACGAGGGTGGTCAGAGCGACGCGATGGTTCTGACTTTCCAATTTTCGCGTTTTTTATTGGTGGTTACAACGCCTTTAGGTTGTCCGATAACCGGGCTGAACCTAGGGGCGAGGTTTTCGAAAGGGCGTTCTTGGATTGTCTGATAACCGGGCTAAACCAAGAACTAGTTTTTTAAGGGTTCTCTAGAGTCGCCATCGACGTTTTTATCGGAAACATCGGAAAAGGAGTTAAAAAGGCGTTGGTTTTCGAAAAACTAACTTTGGTCATTAGAACCAGAGTTGGGTAAGGGAGTTAGTTACGTGTAAGGGAAGTGTTAGTTCCCTTACGACGCCCCTTTTGGGTTCCCTATGATAGGCCAGCTATTCTGAGTAAATAAACCGGAAAATATGCTTTTACCCTTTTATTGTGCGGAATTTAAAATTATGACTACATGGCCCTATTTTCTATTGCATAATTAAAATTAAAGAGGTAAAAGTAGAGAGAGAGAGAGAGAGAGTGAAAACCTTCGAAGCAAGCTTTCTATTAATCTTTGCAAAAATAGGGTGCTTTTTGGTAGCCCTTCACTCTACACAGCGTCGGAAACCTCTCGAAACGCTAAAAAACACTCTTAGAAACGCTTAGAAACTCTGGAAATGCTTCAAAGGGGTTCTAGAGAGAGAATTTGAAGAGATTTCTAGAGAGAAGGAGGAAGAACTGTTGGAAATGAGGCGAATGGGGGACCTATTTATAGGGATTCGCGCCTGTCAGGTCGAGATGACGGTCTCGCCATCCGCGCAAGGCGAGACGGCGGTCTCGATCTTAAGAGGCGAAAATCCTTATTTTTGAGCCAAAAATCCCTCCTATCCTAGTATGGGGCCTAATAGTCTCTCCTAGTGGCTTTTTAGGCTTCATCCATCTTCAAAAAGGAGGTTTTCTGGTCTTTATTATGAGGCCGGGAAAGATTAGGGGTCTACAGCTGCCCCCCCTTTACCCGACTAGTTGACTGCTGGCCTGCTGTGCCAAGGAGATCGATTGGAGGGTAAATGAGTTGACCCTCTTGCCCGGTTGTCCTTCAGATTTTCCGTCTTTGTGGCGGTTGATCTTCCGGGAAAAAGTGTGCTTCTAGGATGCTTCTTCGGGCGATAGCTGATCCTTTCGGCTGATAAGTACGAACCCTTATCTGGTTTTGACGAGTATGAACCCTCGTCCGATAAGCCCCCTTTTGTAAGGCCTGATGAGTATACACCCCCATCTGGTGTTTGACGAGTATGAACCCTCGTCCGGTAAGCCCCCTTTTATAAGGCCTGATGAGTATACACCCCCATCTGGTGTTGTGCCTCCGGATGCTCCTTCTTGCGGTAGCCGATCCTTTTGGCTATGGTGGCGGCTTACTGCTCTAGCTCATGCGCCAATGTTGAGATGTGTTCTCTTTGTCTTTGATTTGGTTGTCCGGTTGGTGCAGGGGATTTTGTTGGTGTTCTTCCAGCTTTGTTGGTTGCTGGGGATTCTTTGTTTGTTGATTTTTTGATGGTGATCACCCGACTCTTGCTGGTTGGTCAGGTGGGCTTTGTTTGTGGTTTGACTTGGTTGTCGAATTTTGTGGGTCAAGGTGATGGCTTGTCTTAATCCTGCCTATTTCTCGCAGTTTTATTTCATTTTTCTCGCGATTTAGGATTTTGGCTTTTTTTTTTCTTGAGCGTACGTCTTTTACTCTTTAGCTTTTTTTTTGTTACACTGACTTTTGAAAAAGGGTGGCAACGAATGCATGAAATAGAAATTTTATTCATCAGGGAAAATTTTATTACAACCATTTTTTCAAGTACTATCCCTAAGGGCTATCTTCTGGAGACGATCCATGATCCAGGCTTCATCGCGGTATTCTTGCTAGAATGGTGTCCAGTCTTGCCGCATTCCCTGCTGATACTGGTACATCGTCTCCAGCCGGGTGTCAAAGGCTTCCTGCCTTAGGGAAAGTTGCTCCTGCCGCACAGACATTTGATCGAATTGCTGGCGCAGATCGTAGATGTTGCGGTTTACGCCAGCAAAGTCATCTGTGTATTGCGGTGGTTGTTGGTGCTGATGTGGCTACTGGAAGTCGGGAGGTGTTGGGAGATCGTGCATTGCCACGATGTCCTGGAGGTCCAGCGCGAAATCCAGCGAGGGATGAAGGACAACCTGGGTCCCGCGGCGTATCAGCATCCCCATGCTGACCAGAATCGACCCGTTAATGGATTCGGATCGTAGGCTGGAGGCCAGCTCTTCCCGGCCAGTGCACCCCCATTTCTCTGCCAGGGGAGTGATAAAAGGAGCCATGAGAAGGGCTCCCACTAGTCTACTCCCGAAGTCCTTAAGGGCCCTCAGGAAGAAGTAGCCAGGGTTGCAGCGTCGCCTCTGGCTCATGCAGTAAAGTACGAAGAGGTCTGGGAGGGTTACCTTACCCTGGCTCTCCTTCCTCCCGTGGACAGTCCCAGCCAACAGTTTGTGGCAAATGCGGAGGGCTGGGGGGAGTTTCGACCCCTTCATCAGCGTGGGCAGCGTGGGCGACCTGGTGAGCTCCTCCCACATTTCGGCGGCGGTGAGGTTAGTGGGACGGCTGCAGATGGCCTCCCGGTACTCCCGAGTTAGCACATCCTCGGGCCGGACGAATCTAATGCTCACATTGAATTCGTTGAGGGTGGTAGTCCGGTACGTCCCTCCCATGAAATAGTTTACCATCTTGGTTGGTGGCAGGCCCGGGACCATGGAGGGAGCCTCGGCGTAGGAGATGGAGGCCAAAAACTCAAGTACCGCTTGAGGGTACACGTGGGTAGGTGGAGGCTGCAACAGGAAGCCCCACCCAATGCTATCTATGTGGGCTCGGACATCGTCCTCCCATCCAAACTCGGCGAGGATGCCAAAGTCAAGCCTGAGCATGGGGTGCCACGTATAACCCCGGATGTGCTCGAGACGGGCTAGGTGCTGCGGCGAGAGCTGAGTAGGATCTTGAGGGGCTGGTGCCGAGGAACTGCTAGCGCCGACAGTGCCTCTTCTCTTCCCTGACTGACTTCTACCAAACATTTTGGCCAGAAAGTGCTCGGAAGTGAGATATCTGAGAGTTGGAGATTCTGGGGTGCAGAGGAGTTGTGAGGGATCCTCCATACGCTTCCCCTATTTATAGGGAAAAATTTGATTTCGGGACCGCCGTCTGAGAAGTCGAGACGGCGGTCCCGATTTGCTAGAGACCGAGACGGCGGTCTGGGAATTCCGAACGACCGTCTCGAATTTCGGGGTTTTTTTTTTTTTACAAAGGAAATAGGACCTGGTTTAAAAACATTTTTATGCATGCAATGTTTTCATGTTTGATGCCCTATAATGCCTATTTTAGTTAATTTTTCAGAAGGATTTCACTAACGTGTCTTGTAGCGTCGAATGCCCTCTGATCTGCGTTCTTGTGTTTGGCTGTACCATGCTGGACCTTTTGTGACCGAAGGATAATTGGTTTTTTCCTCTTTTCCTTTTCTTTTTTTTGTAGTGCACTCTTTGCCATGTAGTGTCCCTCTTTCTCCACTCTAGGGATTTCAATCCTCTTATTGACTATACGCCTCCATATTCCCAAATTAATTATTAGAATATTGTTGTGAGGGTCAAGAGAAAAGAAGTAAAGGAGATAAATTCAATGACTTGTGTTTTAGAATGTTGATTTTATTTAGAAAGAGTTTTTGTAAGAATGGTTAGCTAGGGTTAGGCTTAGGTGTTTAAGCTTTTCGTCTAAGCAAACGTTTCCCCCCTTTTTTGTACTCGCGCCTTAGTTTTTATTTCCATTGCTTTTCTATGGCTAATTGATTTCCCTAGATCGCCCTTTGGGTTTTCGAACTAGGATATTGTGCTTTGGCCCTAACTTTTGCCTAGGTTCTCTCTTTTTGAATTTTTGAGGAATCCTAGCGGACCTTATTTTGTAACCCTAACTTTTGCCCAGGCTACCTTTTATTTTTGTTCAGGTATCCTACCGGGTTGACCCTATTTTTTGCGTAGCCCCCTTGGTGGGTTTCCTACCGGGTATTTTGCCCTTTTTCTTTTTGGCCTTTGGCTTCTATGGGCTTTTTCTTTTTTGTATTTATTTTTTGTTCACAATATTGGCGAAGCATGACTTTCTTTATGGCGAGGTGAAGTCTTATTTGGTGCTTCTAATCAACTAGTTTGACTGTAATGGCAATGGTGAAATTCGATTAATTTAGACGCGTCTTTTTTATTCTTCTTTTTCTTTTTCCGTTTACTTAGACAGGGTTATTGTGAGGTTTAGTCAGAAAATAGCGAGAAAAAAAGTAGATTGTAAGAAGTATTCTTTATTAATTAATAAGGGAATATGTGCCCTAAAATGCCCGGGGTTGGGCTAGCCTCGGGGGATAATCTCTGACAATCATGGGGTTTACATCGCTTAAATGAAGAAAAAGATTTCCTAATGACTAGGGTAGCTCTTGACGCTTGCACCCCTCCACTTCGGAAAATTTGCTTGAGTGTGCGGAGGGGAGACTTCCCTTTCCCTCTTTCCGTTCGGCCCTTAGTAGGGTAATATCCTAGGCCGTGTTTGAAAGGATTATCTTTGAATTCTGGGGGTTCCCTCATGCCTTGGGAGTCTGCCCCCAGTCCTTGGCCAGGATGGTAGCCATGCTTCATCATCATGCGGGCTACCTTTGTGTTTTTGGGAAATCTTTCTATATTGGCAATTTCGAGCGCTTGAAAAGATGTTTCAAGGGCCTCTTCAGCCGCATCCACATAGGGTTGGGTGGATGGTCCACTGATCAGGATATCGTCTTCTACTTGGACCGTGACCAATTTGTCGTCCACTATGAACTTGACTTTCTGGTGGAGCGTTGAAGGTATTGCCTTAGCGTCATGGATCCAAGGCCTGCCGAGGAGACAACTGTATGCCGGAGTAATATCCATTACATGGAAATCGACGTTGAAGATAGTGGGTCCAATTTGGATTGGCAAATTAACTTCTCCCACTACTTCTCGCTTTGATCCATCGAAGGCTCGAACGATAGTGCTGCTTGGGCGCAGACGGGTTCCTTGGATAGTCAATTTGTCTAGTGTGCACTTGGGCATCACGTTCAAGGGTGACCCGTTATCCACAAGAACTTTGGCGATGAGGTACTCCTTGCACTTGATCGAGATGTGCAAGGGCTTGTTTATGGTTTGATCCCTCGAGGGCGAGTTCTTCCTCTGTGAAGGTGAGGTGATCGCTTGCCATGATGTGACCGACGATCCTCTCAACCTTTTCTTGGGATATAGTGTGAGGTACATGCGCTTCGCTCAAGACCTTCAGCAGGGCATTTTTGTGCGGTTCCGAGCTCATTATTAGAGATAACAGGGTTATCTTTGCAGGTGTGCGGTTGAGCTGGTCTATAATGGAATACTCGCTTTGCCTTATAAACTGGAGTAATTCCTCTGTCTCCTCCTTGGATTCCTTATTTTCTTTTTCCTCTTCGGTCTTTTTATTTTTTCCTTTATTTTTGGAGACTTCTTCTTGCGAGTCCTTGGGGGAATACATTCTTCCACTTTTTGTCATGCCCCCAATACCGGCTATATTCGTGATATCCTCTTTTATTGGTGAGGATTCCCCGTATCTCCACGGTACAACTTTATTTGATTCGTAGGGGAAAGGACGTGGCATAAAAAGTCGCATTGGTGTCCTTGCCCCCTCTTCCTTATTTTTGAGGACCAGCGGTCGAGGCTTATTTTCCTCTTGTGATGAGTCGACCGTTGGAGAGAGCTTAATTAGGAGTGGCTTTCTCTCCATTCTTCTGATTTGGAAGACATGTTAGTTAATCCTTCCTTTTTATTATCTTATTTATTAAGCGTGAAAGGAGGGGAAATTAAATATGCAGATGAATGATATGCATGCAAGTAGACAATTGTTGAATAAAGGAGAATTTCATTTATCCGTTAGAAGGTATACATTCCCCTACTCCATACTACGAAGCAACTTTTGGCAAAAACGGAAAAGCCTAAAGAAACCCACAGGCGGGTCTTGATCTCTGTGCAATTCTCTTTCGGCTTCCCGGGCGTGATGAGCTAGTGCTTCGCTTTGCTTCTGGACTGCCTGGCTCATGTCTTCACTGTACTTCTGAGCCTCTTTGATCTTCGCCTCTTGATGGATGACCAAGGCTTGCAGGTCATGGAGTTTTGCAAGGGCTCAGTCTTTTTCTTGAAGTACTTGGCCGTACTGAGCTAGCCCGTCTCTTTCTTTGCAGCGTAGCTCAGCGAGACTTTTGTTGAGTCTCCGATTGGCTCCCGCTCTTGGCGTATCTCTGACCGAGTCTTGGTGAGTTCTTGCAGCAACTCCTTGATCATCTGAGCCTGTTCTGCTGATTCGGCCTCAAGGCGTGCTGACTTGGTCGTGATTTCTTGTAGTTGGCTATCCGAGCCAGTTCTGGAAGTTTTGGATGCTCGGATAGCTTGCTCGTTAGAGTCAGCACACTGATCCTTGAGGTCCTCTATTTCATGATCCTTTTTCTTGCCTTGCCTTTGCAGACCATCAATGGTGAGGATAGATTCTTGCTCTTTCTCTTCAAGGGCCCTCATCTGGGCTCCCATGATTTCTATCCTCTGGGTCAAGGCGTCGACTTGAGCCTGCAGCTTTTCACTATTGGCGCTCGTAATGAGTGAGGTGGATGGTTGAGACATCCCTCTTCTTTTTCTCCACACCTTATAGTCACCAGAGACAGCCACTCGAGCTTTTCCTAGCTCTTTATCTCCCATATAGACTGGTCTCTCCCATGCTTTTCTCACGGCTAGTGAGTTGGCGATTGTGCATGGGTCTCCAAAGAAACACAATCCTCCGAGTTCCCCTCAAGAAATCATAGTTTGGGTCCTCATGAGTTGTCTCATAGCTACTCTAGGCGAGTAGGCTATGCAACCCCTGAGTCCTATTAAGGGTACATTCGGATAGTCTCTACATCTGATGAGAACTGGGCCAGGTCAGAACCAAGGGCAGACCCAGGATAAATTGTTGGCGTCCTTTTATTCCAACTCGTCCCTCCATTCTAAAGTTAAGCGTCGTTGGAGAGAGATTTTGGAGAACCTTCTCAAAGGATCGGGGAACATCCCCATGTGACTAGAGGCGTAAAAATGTGTAATGTCCCACACAAATAGTAGTGAAGAGCAGCATCAAAGTGTTTTTCCTTGCTTCTGGTGGCAGAAATCCACCGAGAGCAAGGTGTTGGCAAGAAATGCAGGCAAGGGACTCTTCGAGTTCACGTCCCAGGCGAAGAAGGCGTCCATGACGGCTTGATCTACTGTTTCGAGGTGGAAGGGAAACAAGATCGTTCCAAATATTATTAGGGCCAGGGTTTTGTTGAAAGCGACCCATTCTGTCCTTTCAGCCAAATCGGACAGGTGGTCTTCTAACATTGAGACCTTCCAACCCTGGACATTCCCTTTTCCTATCAGGGTAGTCTGCTGGAACGGCAATTGAATGATGGTCGCGACTTGTGTTGCAGGAGTATACGCTCCGTGGCGTATATGGACCCTGGCTGATTTGGGCCATTTCAACATGGTTTCGTACTCCTCTAAGGTGGGCCCAATATCAAACTGCGGAAATTCGAAGTAGCGCAGACTGGAGTTCCAGAAATGAACTAATACCCTGACGAAGACTTGATCGACACAGATCTTCAGCAGGTCGAGAATCCGTCCATAGGATTTCTCAAAGTCGGAGCGGACCTCTGGTGGCATTGTCGCGCTTAGCCATTCCAATTTCTCAGTATGGTATTGGGGAATATCCATCTTCTTCAATTGTCTACTAGTCCCCTCCATTTTCTAAAACCAAAATGCATGTTTTATGAAAATGATGCTTATTGAATGAATGCGAGTGTTTATTTTTATTTATCATGTTTTGTATGATGCCTTTTTTTTTTTTTTTTTGAAGAAATAAACTACTTATATGGGGGTAATATTTTTGAACCAGGTCCCATTTATTGTTTTGGAATAGGATTTTTATTTTTGTTTTTATCTTTATTTTTATTTTATAGCCTTTTATTTCTTCTGTCGGACTGCGTGGCTACTTAGCTTACAAAGAACCTGAAACCAGGCTAGCTAAAAGGTAGACTGTCCGAGATAAAAAGTGGCTTTATGCGAAAGAATTGGTTAACGTCCCCTATCTCTTCTGTCAGACTGCGTGGCTACTTAGCTTACAAAGAACCTGAAACCAGGCTAGCTAAAAGGCAGACTGTCCGAGATAGGGGTGTTTATTATAAAAAGAATTTTTTTTGTGATCTTTTTGTTGTTTGGTTATGCTATGCAACAGACAAATGCAACAAACATATGCACACACAATTCGAACATCCACGAATAGGCGAGAAGTTGTTTTAATCACGAGGTAGGGTTTTCCTGCAAAAAAGTGCATTGGCGAAGGTAGGTTCTAACTGTTCTCACCAAGGTTTAAGGCCCCCAAGGTGCCCCCATTATAGGGTCCCCACTCTCTAGCCTTCCGACCATGCTTAGCACTAAGGCCATAGTCAGTCTTTGTGCCAAAAGAGGAAGGTTATCACCTTGGGTGGTGGTTTCCGATCACACTGGTGGGCACAAGGCCATCACTACAGCGAACCGTAACTGTCACCCACTCCCTATGGATTTCTCACTTGCCCCCGGGTATAGGGGGAACTGTTGTGTGCAAGGGTTTGTGTACAATTTGTATTTCAAACAATTGCATAAAATAAACAAACAACAGGTATTAAAGCCAAGCATTAAAACATGGTATAATACATGGTAGGGTAAAAGTGTTATTTTCTTGGTTTATTTATTTTAGGATAGCCCATCACTAAATGGGATCAACTCTCTAGGCTTCCCCAGTGGAGTCGCCATCTGTCATCGTCGTCAAAACGAGGGCGGTCGGAGCGACGCGATGGTTCCAACTTTCCAACTTTCGTGTTTTTTATTGGTAGTTACAATGCCTTTAGGTTGTCCGATAACCGGGCTGAACCTAGGGGCGATGTTTTCGAAAGGGCGTTCTTGGATTGTCCGATAACCGGGCTAAACTAAGAACTAGTTTTTAAAGGGTTCTCTGGAGTCGCCACCGACGTTTTTATCGGAAATATCAGAAAAGGAGTTAAAAAGGCGTTGGTTTCCGAAAAACCAACTTTGGTCATTAGAACCAGAGTTGGGTAAGGGAGTTAGCTACGTGTAAGGGAAGTGTTAGTTCCCTTACGACGCCCCTTTCAGGTTCCCTATGATAGGCCAGCTATTCTGAGTAAATAAATCGAAAAATATGCTTTTACCCTTTTATTGTGCGGAATTTAAAATTATGACTACATGGCCCTATTTTCTATTGCATAATTAAAATTAAAGCGGTAAAAGTAGAGAGAGAGAGAGAGTGAAAACCTCTGAAGCAAGCTTTCTATTAATCTTTGCAAAAATAGGGTGCTTTTTGGCAGCCCTTCACTCTACACAGCGTCGGAAACCTCTTGAAACGCTCAAAAACACTCTTAGAAACGCTCAGAAACTCCGGAAATGCTTCAGAGGGGTTCTAGAGAGAGAATTTGAAGAGATTTCTAGAGAGAAGGAGGAAGAACTGTTGGAAATGAGGGGAATGGGGGTCCTATTTATAGGGATTCGCGCCTGTCAGGTCGAGACGGGCCGTCTCGTCTGACAAGGTCGAGACGGTGGTCTCACCATCCGCGCAAGGTGAGACGGCGGTCTCAAATTCGAGACGGCGGTCTCAACCTTAAGAGGCGAAAATCCTTATTTTTGAGCCAAAATTCCCTCCTATCCTAGTATGGGGCCTAATAGTCTCTCCTAGTGGCTTTTTAGGCTTCATCCATCTTCGAAAAGGAGGTCTTCTGGTCTTTATTATGAGGCTGGGCAAGATTAGGGGTCTACACCCGCCATGATCCCAGGCCTGTCACCAACAAAAATGGTGACATACTTTATGGGTGGGATGTACCGGACCACCACTCTGGACGAATTCAACGTGTCCATCGGATTCGTCCAACCCGGGGACGTGCTAACCCAGGAATACCAGGAGGCCATCTGCGCGCGCCCCACCAACCTCACTGCCGGCGAGATGTGGGAGGAGCTCACCAGGGCACCCACTTTGCCCACGCTGATGAAGGACTCAGCACTCCCCCCGGCCCTCCGCATTTGCCACAAGCTACTGGCGGGGACCATCCATGGGAGGAAGGAGAGCCAGGGAAAGGTAACCCTTCCAGACCTCTTCGTCCTTTACTGCATGAGCCAGAGGCGCCGATGCAACCCTGGCTATTTCTTCCTGAAGGCCCTCAAGGACTTCGGGAGCATGCCAGTGGGAGCCATCCTCATGGCCCCTCTCATTACCCCCCTGGCAGAGAAATGGGGGTGCAGTGGCCGGGAAGAACTAGCCTCCAGCCTACAACCCGAGTCCATCAACGGGTCGATCCTGGTCAGCATGGGGATGCTGCTGCGCCACGGGACCCAGCTGATCCTCCACCCATCGCTGGATTTCACTTTGGATCTCCAGGAAATCATGGCAATGCGCGATCTCCCGACACCTCCCGAGTTCCAACAACAACAGCAGCAGCAACAATAACAGCAGCAGTACACAGACGACTTTGCTGGCGTGAACCGTAACATCTATGATCTGCGCCAGCAATTTGATCCAATTTCTGTGAGGCAAGAGCAGATGTCTCTAAGGCAGGAGGCCTTCGACACAAGGCTGGAGACGATATACCAATATCAGGAGGGAATGAGGCAAGACTGGGCAACATTCTAGCAAGAATACCGCAATGAAGTCCGGGATCAAGCAGAGTTCCGGAGACATATGTACCGACAATTTCCCTCCTACGGATCGTCTCCAGACGAGAGCCTACCTTCTTAGGGATAGTGCTCATAGAATAGGGCTACTGTAATAAAATCTTTTATAAATAAAAATGTTATTCCATGCATCTTTTTGCTATCCCTTCCAAAAAGTCAGCGTAACTAAAAGAAGCTAAAAGTAAAAAGACTTACGCTCGAAAAAGCCAAAATCCAAAATCGCAGGAAAAAAGAGATAAAACCGCAAAAAGAAAAAAGGCAGGATTAAAAAAAAACACCCGACCAACCAGCAAGAGTTGGGTGATCACAATCAAAAGATCAAAAACAAAGAATCCTCAGCAACCAATAAGGCTGGATGAACACCAACAAAATCCACGGCACAAACCGGACAACTAAATCTCAGAAAAGACGAAGACGAGAGAACACATCTCAACATAGGCGCATGAGCTAGAGCAGTAAGCCGCCACCACAGCTAAAGGATCGGCTACCACAAGAAGGAGCATCCGGAGGCATAACACCAGATGGGGGTGTATACTCATCAGGCCTTACAAAAGGGGGCTTACCAGACGGGGGTTCATACTCGTCAAGCACCAGATGGGGGTGTATACTCATCAGGCCTTACAAAAGGGGGCTTACCGGGCGAGGGTTCATACTCGTCAAACCAGATGGGGGTTCATACTCATCAGCCGAAAGGATCAGCTACCACCAGAAGAAGCATCCTGGAAGCACACTTTTTCCCGGAAGATCAACCGCTACAAAGACGGAACATCTGAAGGACAATCAGGCAAGAGGGTCAACTCCTTTACCCTCCAGTCGATCTCCTTGGCACAATAGGCCAGCAGTCGACTAGTCGGGTAAAGGGGGGGGGCAGCTGTAGACCCCAAATCTTTCCCGGCCTCATAATAAAGACCAGAAGACCTCCTTTTTGAAGATGGATGAATCCTAAGAAGCCATTAGGAGAGACTATTAGGCCCCATATTAGAATAGGAGGGATTTTCTGCATGTAAATAAGGATTTTCGCCTTTTAGGGTCGAGACCGTCGTCTCGGATTCGGGACCGCCGTCTCGCCTTGCGAAAGTGGCGAGACCGTCGTCTCGTTTGGCGAGACGGCCATCTCGACCTTGTCAGACGAGAAGGCCGTCTCGACCTGATAGGCGCGAATACCTATAAATAGCCGCGCCATTCCCCTCATTTCACACAGTTCTTCCATTCTCTCTCTAGTCACCTCCTCAAATTCTCTTTCTAGAATCCCTCCGAAGCATTTCCGGAGTTTCTGAGAGCTTTTTTAGAGTTTTTATAGAGTTTTCGAGAGATTCCGGCGCTGTAAAGAGTGAAGGGCTGCCAAAAAGCACCCTAGTTTTCAAGAAATTAATAGAAAGCTTGCCTCGGAGGTTTCTACACTCTCTCTTTCTCCTTTACCGCTTTATTTTTAATTATGCAATAGATATTAGGGCCATGTAGTCGTAATTTTAAATTCCGCAAATAAAGGGTAAAAGTGTATTTTCACCTGTTTATTTATTCAAAGTAGCTGGCCTATCATAGGGAACCCGAAAGGGGCGTCGTAAGGGAACTAACACTTCCCTTACGCGTAACTAACTCCCTTACCCAACTCTGGTTTTAATGACCAAAGTTGGTTTTTCAAAAACCAACGCCTTTTTACTCCTTTTCCGATGTTTCCGGTAAAAACATCGGTGGCGACTCCATAAGAACCCTCCAAAATTAGTTCTTGGGTTAGCTCAGTTATCGGACAACCCAAGAGCGCCCTTTCCAAAACCTCGCCCCTAGGTTCAGCCCGGTTATCGAACAACCTAAAGGCATTGTAACCACACCCATAAAAACGCAAAAATTGGAAAGTCGGAACCATCGCGTCGCTCTGACCGCCTCGTTTTGACGGCGGCGACAATAGCGGACTGCAACTTGTTAGAATCGCGCAGCAGAATGTTCGCGTGGTCGGACAAAAACCAAGAGGGGGGGTGAATTGGTTTCTTAATAAAAATTAGGTTTTCAAAATTTTCCCCAAATTTTACCAATTAAAAATTGTGTAAATGTAAATAGAGAAAGGGATAGAGTCTTACACAGGAAATTTATACTGGTTCGGATCAAAAGACCCTACGTCCAGTTGCTAATCACTCAAACAGAGGATTAACGCTGTCCCTATAAACAAAGTTATTACAAACAAGTTACAATGGAAGAGATAAAGTAAAGATAACACCTCTCTTGAAATCCACAAGAGATGAAGAATAGTTTTCCCCAGAGACAGCACAACACACAATCCACTAAGAACTCCACTTAGTGATTCTTATCACTTCTAGCCCACACCAGGTTCAGAAAGCCCATTTTTCTTTCAACAAACAATTCTCTGGCACTACAACACTTAACTTTTGTATGAAAAAGGTTGTTCTTGTTTTCTGAGTGCCATAGAAGAGTTTAAGTAGAGAAATTAGGGTTTAGGAATTGGGGATTTCGAAACTAGGGTTCTGGGAAATAGGGTTTTCAAAAATAGGTTTGATTTGAAGTTAAAAATCAAAATCTGACTGAAATAATCGATTAAAAGAAGTATTAATCGATTAAAACAGAGCCAAATATCAACGGAACCCAAACCTCTCTGTTTTAATTGATTAAAAGGTGGTTTAATCGATTAAACCGCTCGATAATCGATTAAAAGTTGGTTTAATTGATTAAACCAGTGAGTTGTTACAGAAAATGATTTTTCTCACTGTTTTAATCGATTATTTCCCTATTTAATCGATTAAAGCCGAGCCTGGATGATAAATTTGAGCTTTTTGAAGCTTCTAAGGTGCAGACTATGTACCAGCTATCTTAAACTCTAATATTACAGACTCAATCTAATTGTACCAGCTATTACAATACAAAACAAGTCTTCAACACTCTAAGTCTTTGTGTTCTTGAATCATCATCAAAATCAACAATCTTTATGTTCATCAAGTGCAACATCAAGTCCTTGAATGTTCAACACAACTACCAGCCTGATGGGGGGTTCATACTCATCCAATCCAAACACACAGCGGACTGCAACTACCAGCCTGATGGGGGGTTTATACCCATCAACTGAAGGATCGGCTACCGTTAGAAGGAGTATCCTGAGGTTCTACCATGTGTCAACCAAAGGGATCGGCTACCGTCAGAAGGAGTATCCTGGAGGTGCACAACACAAATTTTCCCCAGAAGATCAACCGCCGCAAGACGGAACATCCGAAGCGTAACCGAGCAAGAGGGTCAACTCCTTTACCTTCCAATCGTTCTTCTTGGCACAACAGGCCAATAGCCGACTGGTCAGGTAAAGGGGGGACAGCTATAGACCCCAAATCTTGCCCGGCCTCATAATAAAGACCAGAAGACCTTTTATTCGAAGATGGATGAAGCCTAAGAAGCCACTAGGAGAGACTATTAGGCCCCATACTAGGATAGGAGGGATTTTCGGCATGTAAATAAGGATTTTCGCCTTTTAGGGTTGAGACCGCCGTCTCAGATTCGGGACCGCCGTCTCGCCTTGCGAAAGTGGAGAGACCGCCGTCTCGTTTGGCGAGACCGCCGTCTCGCCATTTCTGCAAGGCGAGACGGCCGTCTCGACCTGACAGGCGCGAATCCCTATAAATAGCCGCGCCATTCCGCTCATTTCACACAGTTCTTCCATTCTCTCTCTTGTCACTTCATAAAATTCTCTTCCTAGAACCCCTCCGAAGCATTTTTGGAGTTTTCTGAGAATCTCTAATCGTTTTTATAGCATTTTTGAGAGGTTTCTGACGCTGTAGAGAGTGAAGGGCTGCCAAAAAGCACCCAAATTGTCAAGAAATTAATAGAAAGCTTGCCTCGGAGGTTTCTACATTCTTTCTCTCTCTTTACTGCTTTATCTTTAAATTATGCAGTAGATATTAGGGCCATGTAGTCATAACTTTAAATTCCGCGAATAAAGGGTAAAAGCGTATTTTCACCGGTTTACTTATTTAAAATAGTTGGCCTATCATAGGGAACCCGAAAGGGGCGTCGTAAGGGAACTTACACTTCCCTTACACGTAACTAACTCCCTTACCCAACTCTGGTTCTAATGACCAAAGTTGGTTTTTCGAAAACCAACACCTTTTCACCCCTTTTCCGATGTTTCCGGTAAAAACATCGGTGGCGACTCCAGAAGAACCCTTCAAAATTAGTTCTTGGGTTAGCCTGGTTATCGGACAATCCAAGAGCGCCTTTTCGAAAACCTCGCCCCTAGGTTCATCCCGGTTATCGGACAACCTAAAGGCGTTGTAACCACAACAATAAAAACGCGAAAATTGGAAAGTCGAAACCATCGCGTCACTCTGACCGCCTCGTTTTGACGGCGGCGACACTGGTTATCGGACAACCTAAAGGCGTTGTAACCACACCCATAAAAACGTGAAAATTGGAAAGTCAGAACCATCGCGTCGCTCCGACCACCTCGTTTTGACGGCGGCGACAGTCTCCACTCCAGGCTTGAGCATCTCAACTAAAGCAACTAGGAGAACCAGGGAGACCGAATTCAGAGACATGATTATTATAGCTTGTAGACCCCAAATCTTGCCCGACCTCAAAATAAAGAGCAGAAGACTTCCGTTCAAAGATGGGCAAGGCCTAAAAGATCCCTAGGATTGATCAATAGGCCCCATATTAGAATAGGAAGGATTTTTGTACACAAAAAATAAGAAATTCCACCCAAAGGGTCGAGACCGCCATCCTTTTTGGCGAGACGGCCATCTCGCCACTTGCCGAAGGCGAGACGATGGTCCCGACCTTGTCAGGCGAGATGGCGGTCCCGACCTTGTCAAGCAAGATGGCAGTCCCGACCTGATAGGTACGAATTCCTATAAAAGGGGGGGACTTTCTCACTTCACACCATTCTACCACTTTCCCTTATGTAATATTCTCAAATTATTCTCTTAGGACCCCTCTGAAGCATTTCCAAAGTTTCTTAGAGTTCTTAGCAAGCGTTCTAGAGTGCTGCGAGAAAGAGCGATCATCATTGTAGAGCGTGGGTGTCGCCACCGTCCGTTCTGATGTCTAGGGACATCTCGAACGTTTATGCGAGCGGTCGCAAAAAGATGGTTTAGACTCGCGTTTTATTTTAAAATGTGTTCATTGCTTCCGAGGTGCTCAACAACTGAACTATCCTCTAATAAAAGTAAGGTTTTCGCAAAAGGGTTCTTATGGAGTCGTCACCAATGTTTTGACCATAAGCATTGGAAAAGGATAAAAAGGCGTTGATTTTAAGAAAAACCAAACTTGGTCATTATAACCAGAGTTAGGTGAGGGAGTTAGTTATGCGTGGGGAAGGTGTTAGCACCCCACGACGCCCTTTTCGGGTTCCCTATGACGGATTAATTCGTAAAGTAAAGATTAAGAGAAATTACGCTATTACACTATTTTATTATACAATATTAAAAAATGGCTATCTACATGATTCTATTTTCTATTACATACATAAAGCAGTAAATAAAGCAATAAAAGAGAAGAGAAGTGAAAAGAACCTCTATAACAAGCTTTTTATTATAACTTTTCAACTGTGAGGATGCGTTTTGGCAATCCCCCGCACTACAAGGACTCTCCTCCCCGAATACAGGACCGACTCTACTAAAATTCTAAGAAGAATCGAATACCGGAAGAAACTTCCTTAACTAATTGTTACCTTATAGGCAATCGGAGAGTTCATTCGAAAGGGGGAGAGAAGAGAAGAGTGAGGTGTGTGAAAAAACGCTCAAATGAGCTCCTATTTATGGTTTTTTCAGCCTGGCAGCTCGGGACGGCCGTCTGGGGTGTAGAAAACAAGGACCGCTATCTGCAGAGGTCGGGACGGCCGTCTGGGATTTGGGACGGCCGTCCCAAGTGTCAAAATTGGGTGGGACAGCCGTCTGGCATGTGGGACGGCCGTCTGGACTGACTGGGATGGCTGTCCCGACTTCTGGGATGGTTGTCTCGAGTGTTTTGGCTAGATTTTGTGATCTGGGACTCCTGGGAAGTTTTCCTTTCCTCAGACGGAAGCCGATTGATGCCGATAGACGTCCACCGAAGCTTCATCCTTAGATAGAAAGTCTTCTTAGCCTTTATTGAGAGGTCGGGCAAAATTAGGGGTCTACAGCTTCCCCCCCTTCACCTGCCTGACTAACTGTTGGCCTAATGTTCCCACAAAGTTAGTTGGTAGGTGAAGGAGTTAACCTTTTTTGCCCGGTCATCCTTCGGGTACTCCTTTGCTGAAGTCTGCTGGTCCTCCGGATGATAAATGCAGTATGATGTTGTCTTCAGGATGCTTCCTTGCTAGGGAGGCTGATCCCTCGGACGATATGTGTGAAGCTTTAGGATGCTCCTTTAATACGATAGCTGACCCTTCGGCTAGTGAATGACGATTTTTTCCTTAGGATGCTCCTTTGATGTGGTAGCTGACCCCTCGGATAATGAATGTGAACCTCCAGGATGCTCCTTCGATGCGGTAGTTGATCCTGTGGTTAATGAGTATGAATTTCGTAGCTTAGGGATGCTCCTTCGATGCGATAGCTAACCCCATAGCTGATGAGTGTGAAGTCTCAAGATGCTCCTTCAGTGAGGTAGCCGATCCTTAAATTTGCAGGATGCTCCTTCGATGAAGTAGCTGATCCTTCGATTTGTAGGATGCTCCTTCAGAGAGGTAGCCGATCCTTTGATTTGTAGGATGCTCCTTTGGTGAGGAAGTCGATCCTTTGATTTGCAGGATGCTCCTTCGGAGAGGTAGCCGATCCTTCGTGAAGCACTTGGTGGATTTGATGAAGACATAGATATAGCTTAGGTTGTGGGTGTGTAGATGATTAGGTTTTTAGTTTAAGCACTTAATCTCTTGATAGTCCATTATATTTTGTG